>KV751329.1:6302874-6330427 GCA_001698575.1 Mola mola | reverse complement strand
ATCCAACTAACCATTATTTGCAGAAACTGGAAAAAGGACATCTATGTAAATTATGCCTTCTGTGGACAGGTTTGAGAAATGCTGTTACATTCTTTCTCGTCTTAATTTTCTTGAGTAAACTGTCATGTTTTATTTTTGATCAAATTTAGCCTCACTGTTCACTGCTTTGGGAAGACGTACTTTTTTGGATTTCTAAAATATAACAGGAGTCTGTATATAGTATTTATTTGATCAATTTGCTTGTCATTCTAATAAAATTCTATATTCACAAATCTACATTTATGAATTAATACAAAAAAAACATTATAACATACAACCTCTGTTAGTTTTAGAAAATTATTAAAATTTTATGTAAATATTTTTTGTCCCTTCTACACTCCGAGATCAAGATGACCTGGATGACTGAGAACCTTCACGGATATGTCCCTTCTACTGGTCCCCTTAGTGCATTTGTTTTTCTGTTTCTGTAGAATTAGGTAATATACAGCTTGTATAGTTCCCATTGCTGTATGTCTATCATTGTTCAATTAAAAAAAACAACGACAAGCAAATAAAAGTAAATGGACGTGTGTGTGTGTGTGTGTGTGTGTGTAGGTGCAGCGTGTCAGTAGTACTGAATCTGAGCAGAGCAGAGGGGAGCTGTTTCTGTAGAATTAGGTGATATACAGCTTGTATAGTTCCCATTACTGTATGTCTATCATTGTTCAATTAAAAAAAACGACAAGCAAATAAATTAAATGGGCCCGTGTGTGTGTGTGTGTGTGTAGATGCGTGCCAGTAGTATTGAATCCGAGCAGAGCAGAGCAGAGCAGATGGATTGACACACAGCCTGATTAAAATATAGTAAATGTTTTAGCCTTAGCCTGTTTATTTTTAATAGTTGTAAACAGAACAGAGTGGAAACCTCAGGAAAGTAAATACACTGTTAAAGAGAGATGGATTGAGAAAGTGTGCATCCGGAATTGATGTAGGGAGGACCCACCCACATTTTATTGGCTTCAGATGCCCATGTATTTAAACATTTTGATGACGCGGTACTAGATGAGATGCTATTTTTTATCAATACAGAGTGGGTGCAGGGAACAATACCAGAGTGGAAACATGCAGCGGTCTTTCCGATCTTAAAACCTGGGAAAAACAATGACAGCCCTGGATCTTAGGCCCTTACAGCAGTCATTTGTAAAATAATGGAAAGACTGGTCACTGATCAACTAGTGTGTAGATTAGAGTAAAAAGGATATTTTTCAAATTTCAGACTGGGTTTAGATTGGGCCGAGAAACAATGGACCTAGTCTTGGTGCAAAACAGAGACATAAAAATAACTTTGGCAAACAAAGAAATTGTGATTTCCTAGGTATCAAAAAGGCATATGATATGTTGTGAAGGGAGGGGTTAGTAAATAAACTGTGTAATGCAGAAACACTACATTTAGGAATTGGTGGGAGTCTTTCTGATATTGTAACTGTTGCAAATAGAACACCACAAGGCAGTGTTATCAGCCCTATGTTATTTAATATAATGGTGAATGACGTATTTGGGCAAATAGGAGATGACTTTTGCAAGTTTGTGTCTGCTAATGACAGAGCTCAAAGGAAGCGAAGCCAAAACATGGCTTATTTGATAAAACAGATGCAGATTCCTGGATAAGGTGCAGGCTTGGACTGGAAAAATTATGCTTAATGAGGAAAATATAAAATTGTGTGCTTAAATTATATAGGGAAGCACTTGAAAGAGTTCATGTGTTTAATTTTTTGGGTATATGGCGAGATGAAACATTTACATACAAAGAGCATGCCAATTGTGTCCTAACAACATGTGAAATGGTTATAAATAGAATGAAGTGCCTGCCTTGATGCTCATGGGGGTTGATAGAGATATAATGCTAATGATCAATCAGGTAACTATAAGGGCAATTTTTAGACTATGGATGGTTGACATATGGTACACTTCTGTGGCTTTCTGAACTACAACAATCCCAGTGCTCCTGGTGGACACAGGGGAGGCTCCTCTGAGGCTGTGACATACAAAATTGGTATTGAATTATTGGGCTAAATTAAATGGATTTAGAACAGTTCTATCATTCTGTCTACTAGTAGATTTGGGGGAATTTGGGAAAAACATTAATAAGATCAATAGGGACAGCTATGTAAATTCTGTATGGAAACACTTAGAAATTGGAGGACTTAACAAAATAGATGTAGGGGCATTTATATGCTGGCCACCTATTTCCCAAATGGCTGTGTACAGAGGTAGATTTGGATTTGAGCAAACGCAAAAGTGTAAATTGTGAAATCCCATAGCGTATGAGGAGGGATGTCTCAAAATCAGGTGGAATTACTATGCTAGTATTTACACTGATGGATCAAGAGACCAGGCGAGCAGAAGAGTGAGTTTTAGCATGAACTGTGTGCACCACCCGGAAAAAATCCATCAGAGTAGATGACCGCCTGAGGGCATTTCCATATTCACTGCAGTTAATTGCTTTATTTTGGGTACTTTGATGGGTGGAAAGAAGGGGGCTGCAAAAAGCCATTTTATTTTCTGACTCTTTGTCTGCCCTAATGGCAATAGGAGGGAAGGTGGGAGGAAGAGTTTGATTTGATATAGCGGGAGAAATCTTGATGGCCATTTTCAAACTGGAAAGGGCGTAGTGTGGGGTTCCTGTGGGTCCCGACACATGTTGGCGTTGGGGGTAATGAGGTAGCGGATGGGGTGGTTGTTGCAAGTTTAGGTAGGAATATGATAGATGTGCTGGTACCATTTGGGAGGATGGAGTGTCGCACTATTATCTCTGAGCAACTGGGACAACTATGGCAGCAGGAGTGGGACGAAGAAAACAGAACCTATACAGTATTCAGCCATCTGTGAGACCAGGAAACAGTCAGCATACCAAAACAAGATGACATCAAGTGGACAAGGCGTAGGATTGGACACTGGACTGGCAAGTTTACAAATGCTAGTGGGAAAGCACAAGGATTGATTGCTGGGCGATGGGAATTTTCAAAAGGTGATAGCTAACGAATTTATACTGTTTCTTAAAACAACGAGATTATATTGGAGAATTTGGGCATCAAATAATAACGTGAACTCCATAACAGTCAGGGACAGCAATGCGTAAATTGTGCCTCGCGTGCCGGAAATCAACGAAGAAGATGACAGCGACAACGAAAAGGGAGCGCTACTGATGACGACGACAAAAAAAGGAGCATTAGTGATGACGACGACAAAAAAAAGAAGCATTAGTGATGACGACGGCAACCGTGACCCGGAAGAGAAGTGACACGTCTAAGTTCGGTGTACGTGACTTTTAAGAGGAAAATGACTGGACAGATATTTGATTGTTCTGTTTAGATTACTGATTGTCAGGCTTCCTCCGTCGAGTTACTGTTTGCGAAACAGTCGAAAACGTCGTTTTAGTTGATCAGGACAGTCAGTCGATAGTTCGGTGGATTTCCCCACATAGACGACGGACGATGCTGAACATCTTGCCTACTATTTGAAATTAGCCAGTGTGTTGCTTCGTTGACAGCGTCATTTTATCCACAGTCTACCTAGTATATCATGTTTGTTAAACGACATTCAACGTGTTTACCTGACAGATAAAGGTCAGGTGTGAAGCGGACACTTTGCTGTTTATTACGACCTTTTTTGGCTGTGACGGATACGTCGAATACGCTAGCTCACATTCCTGTAGCCGGTTATATTGCGAGCTTCGTGGTGCTCTCGGTTAGGTGTGTTCTTGCTAACCAACAGTAACTTAGCATTTTTCCAGTGCAATGGCTCCTATGGGTATCCGATTGTCGCCGCTCGGTGCGGCGGTGTTCTGCCTTCTAGGACTTGGCGTCATCTACCACCTGTACGCCGGAGTCATCTCCAGCAGCCTGGCTGCTTTCAGGTGAGGTTGTTATTTTACTATGTGGCAATATCTCTATTTCTGTAGGTATGGTTACTGTAGCTGCAAACCACCTGATACCTTAAAATAATACCAGTCTACGGCGAGCTACTTGATTCTACGTTTCCGAATCTTGTCGGTGAGTTCAGGTAACATGACGGTTGATTTGCAGTCAGATTTTTTCCTGACCTCTCAGCCTTTCCAGTCTCTGCTATTTGTACTGTAACATATTTAGATCTTTAGGATTAAAGTTACCAGATATCATCCTAAAGGTACTATATGGGAATGGGCATTGTATACGATATATATTGTGAAAAAGAATGAAATGAAAATGGAAGAGTTGATTTTCCCTGGTTTTAAAAGCTACGTTACAGTAAAATGATTTAATTTGTGGAACTTAGACTGTTCTAATATTTCTTTCACTCACATTACCGATAGTTATTTTTTTATTGAAATTTCAGTGCTTTGTTTTGTTAAAGGAAAAATAGTCATCCCTATAATATTGTTGCAGTTTTGATAACAAGTTATATGGTCAAAAATATTAGGATTTCGTTTTGTTTCCCAGTCTCAGAAGAACTTTTGAGGAATAATATGATATACGTTGTGTATTTTGATATGGTCTAACAAACAAGCGTAAAAGGGATATTTTTAACCCCATACTGCTCAGTCCTAGTGCTGTAGCTGAAGATGAATGCATTTAGGATCAGTCTGACTTTGGTCTTGAGGTATAACTGATGTCCTCTGGTGCCTGCTGTCATTGTGTTTGAGGTTTGTGCCTACTGAGTTACAGAGTACTGTGACTGTGTATTAAATTTCTGTACAGTAAAGTACACACTGAATCCACTGTATTTTATTCTGACAACTGTAAATACATAAATTTGGCATTGACAGTCTCTTCAGAAATTTAATCATTGTTATAGCTCTATTAGAACTGAATGTTACAAGTTTTGCTTCTTGCACAAACTAAAAAACAAGAATATTTTTAGATAATCATACCCAGCCCTAAAGCAAAACCACTAACTGAATTTCACAGAATCTTCTCAAGATAAAATATCTTTCACAAAATGTCAGCTTCTTTCAGAAAATGCCTGGGGCAGTACCAAAACTTCCTCTCCATCACCTTCCGCAAGTTGATAAGGCTGCTGAAATTCGAGCAGATTTGAGGCTAACACATTCTGATTCTGTTCTGTGGTTTCTGCAGACAGAAGAGGGAAGTGGACCTGAGGGACCTGCTGGCTGTCTCTTTGGAGGCTGCAGTACTTGGTGGCAAAGAGGTGAAATCAAACAGCTCAATGATCAACTATTAAGTAGAATTATTATTATTATTATCAATTAATAGCTTGCTGAGATATTTGTTTTATCAGAATTCAAGCCATTACATTACCCGACAGCAGCCAGGACAACAGACAACTGAAATGGTCTTCTTTACAGTTGTTTGAAACCCCTCTTGGCAATTATTTAAAGTTTCATTTTAATCCAGGGCCATTAGCGTCTAGAATTTCTGGAGGCACTGCTCCTTTAATTTCACATATTATTTGGTGAACAAAACACAGTTCATAATGGGATCGTTATAAGTGATTTTCTTGATTGGGCTCAGCCCAGTGATCGGAAGGTTCCGGGTTCGATCCCAGAACCTGCAGTTAACATGTTTGAAGTGTCCTTGAGCAAGACACTGAACTCTCAATACCTCCTGATCATGCTCACGGTGTGTGAATGGGTGAATGCAAAACTATAGTGTAAAAGCGCTTTGAGTGGTCAACAGTGACTACAAAAGCGCTATGTAAACACAGGACATTTAACGTTTACCTTTTAGAAACAAATATTTCACTGTGATCCCTCATTTAAGGTTATCAAATATTTGTGAAAAAGATTTGTAACGGAGGCAGAATATTTTAAAGATTAACAATGAACTTTATTGTCTTAAATGGGAAAAGTAACATTCACCTGAATTTTAATATAAATCATCCCTTCTGTTTCTGGAATTAGTTCCTTGAAAACAATTTTATTAATATTGGCTGATACTGATGAGATACAAGCCGATACCGATATGACTCTGATAGGCCAATATCGGTCAAACCAATATGTTTTTTGGCTCTACTGCTCTTGTCAGTGTGAAAATGTTTCTGTGAATCTACTTTCTAATGAAGAAATATTTGACTTGAACTGAAATTTTACTAATTTAAAGTCAAATGTGGCATGATGACTGCAGTGAAAGGTGAATTTGACTCCTAACAAAAAATAAGTTTCTGTAAGAAAGGTATATTTTAGTTACTATAAACTTTTGCTTAGTTTTTTTTTTTTTTTTTTATTCTTCACAGCCCCAAAGTCTGTTGTTATGTCCACAAAACATATTCAATTTACTGGGATAAAGAAACTATTCAAAGTGAAGAAGCCTAAATCTTAGAATGTTTACTTCATTCCTAACGAAGAATTCAAACTGGCTGATTGGTAAAACAGCTGGCAGTGATTTTAATAGTTGACAACTAATCAGCTAATCATCAGAGATCTATCCCTAAGCTATGCTATTATATCAGTGTCTATAGAAAGCACCGATGTACAGATGAGTACTTGTGGATGGGATGAGAGTTGTGTTTTCATCTCCAGGTGAAGATTGTACGAGAGGAAAACATCCTGCAGGAGAAGTCAAAGGGAAAGACAAGGGAGGGAGCCAGTGAGCCTCTGACTTTGGGTGACTTGCAGTCTCATAGAAAGATGTTTAACCTAATAAAGAACACCTTCCCTCAAATCAGGGTGAGTTGATGAATTTTGTTTTATTTTCCACAGTGTGTCATTGTTGAGTGTTCCTTCCTTCCCTTCACTACTGTACACACTTTATTAGAATCAGACTTAGAAAACCCGAAAGAAGCTTTGTGAGATAGGTTTTTATTGGGATTGATACCAGCGTGATGCACAAGACTCATTGTGAATTTGTTTTTGTTTTTTTTTTTTGTTTTGTTTTTTTTATAGGTGAACAGTGAGGAACATGACAATGTAGTGGAAAAGGTCACCTGGACCCGGGACGTTCCAGCTGACATCCTGGATAAGGTTGAGGGGGGCAAGTTTGTTCCCATTGACAGCGTGACTGTGTGGATTGATCCTCTTGATGCTACACAGGAATATACAGGTGAGCTAAGTCATTTTCAAACCGTATTGGTATTTATTGGACAGTAATGTGTGTCAGTCAAGGTTGTGCTGTTCCAATGTAATGAACTGTGAATAGGTGAAGTGATTTTTCGTCAAAGATGCAGCTCATTTGTAGGGATGGGTATCCAAACCCAGTTCCAAAGTTTCTATTCCATCTGAATCATTAAGAATTTTTTATTTGGGTTCTGCCGATTGATCTGTAAATAAACGTCGCACAGGACACATGTCTGGGTAAGGTTAGAGCTGTACACTATCGACTGAAACGCTTAGAAGTGTGGCCTCATTTTGTTAAAAACATGTTTAGTCGGGCTCAAATATTTATTTCATAAGGGAGGGTGCACTACAAACGTGGCAAAACACCTTTGTCAGGTACACTGTGTTAACGATCAGTGAATGCGCTGTGTTTGATGTGTTTTGCCAGCTGCTCTCCTCCGTCGTCCTCCCAGCTCACCTAACAGCCAGCACCTCCTCATCGCATTTAACCTTTCAACGAGACTAAAAAAATTAGCGGAGGACGAACACTAAGATTGATGATATTGTCAGACTGAGTATTTGTTTTATCCTTTTCCTGCTCCTTGTCTGTAGAGGAACAGGGCAGATGTGCTTTAGGAATAACCCGTTCACTTTCTCACCAGCAACCACAGTGGAGCCTACAATACTCTACCTTTTTTTACCCCAACCCTCAAAGATTTGAGAATTGTTTAGACCAGGAATCGAAAAGATATACCAAACCCTACTCCCTTGCAGTGTACTTTGTAAAAATCAGATTGAGTTTAAAAAGATTCATAAATGGTTAGAACTTGGCAATTAATCAAATTTTAATTGTGATTTTGGCTTACCATGATCATGAAAACAAGATAATAGAAGTTAATATGATGCATCCTGTGGCATGATTTTTTCTTGTATTGTAAATGCACTGCACCCATCCTTCTCAGCAACTTGTGTGCCCTTTCCCTCCCCTAAATCCAAATTGTTCTCTTTTTCAGAATGTTTTAATGAAGAACTCTAATATTTTTCAACCTAAGACATATTTCCCTGTTTCCCTGTCTTACGCTCTAAAATTTCACAAAATACATAATTTTTTTTCTTTTTAATGATAATCCAGTTCAGTTGATAGAACTGTTTAGCTGGAGTAGACACCTACAGTGAAACACCTATGTTTTTTTGACTCAACTGTAAAAATGCTGTATAAAATGAATGTTTCTGCTCCTGTTGATGACGGCGCTCCCTAGAAGTGAACAAAAGCTTCACTGTTATTGCTGCTTTCTCATGTTTACAAAAGACAACAAATTTGTGAAGTAGATTTATTACCTCTGTCAACAAATTTGTTAGAAGTTTTATTTTCGAAGGTGTTTGTTTGTCTGGTAGCAGGATTACACAAAAACAACTTGACCAATTTCAATGAAATTTTCTTCAAATGTGTGTCTTGCCTGTTGTGGAAATTTATTGTGGTGAGATGGAAATAAACACCCAATGAGATGAGATTTGCAAATAAGGAGCAACAGTCATTACAATGTAGTCTGCAGAGTGTGTCTCAGACAGGGGAGTCAAGCAGGTGTTATTATAGAGTAATATGGGATGAGATAGAACATTCTGTGATTTGGCTTTTCGTTGTTTTGCAGAAATTAGAAAGATTTGGGTGAGGTGGTCAGTTTGACCTTCAACAGTTGCACAAAAGGTTATGAGAAACATAGTGAATAGTCATGTACACAGTCAGGATAATACAAGTGAGGCATTTACCCATTACATGCCCCAGCCTACAACTGATTAGATTTTGGTGGTCAGAAGTCAAAAAACATGATTTTTGGCAATAATTTAAATAGAGAGGTCTAACTGGTGTCATTTACTGCTGATTAACTTTTGTGCTTTCAAGGTCACTTACAAATCAAAACACCTTATTTTTTTTTTGCCATTTTTCCTGATTGAATTGACAAAGAGGTAAACCTAGTGTTATCGTGAAGTTGAGAGTACTAGTTACACATGTTTGGCCTTTAGGCTTTCAAGGTCTCTGACAGGTCAAAAACAATTTTTATGGCCCATTCTTCAGATTGAATCGAGAGGTCAAACTGGTGTCATTTGGACCTGGCTATAGATTATTACCTTTTGGACTTTTGATCAAATGTTGAAGGAAATGTAATTGCTTTGGCAGAGTTTTATACTCAGAGTGCTTTTCTAATTCCAATTTTATATTGTTTGTCTTTAGTAAAGACCAGCAATGGAAAACAGTGCCCCTTTGGTAATTGACTGTGTCTCATCTGAGAAGATGGCAGAAAGGCAGTGTTTGGTGGAAAAGAATGGTAGAACTAATTTAGATGTCTGGAAACACTTTGGCTTTCGAAGGAGTCAGACTTGGAACAGACTAAAATAATGTCCAAGATTTCTTACACATTCATGTCTGCACCTCGAGCAAACCAATTAATTTGTTTAATCATTTGAGGTCAACTCACAGTCATCTATAACCAAGCAGGAAAGGAAAAACAGACACAGAAAGGTAAAAGGTCCTTGACTTCTGCCACTGCAACACTAACATAGGCCTCTATTAAAGACACTCTACAATGCCACCACATATCCAACCAGTTCCTGTAGACATAGAGATAACAGATGCTATTTAATTCATGCTATATCAAGACATTAACCCTCTTAGTGCTATTAACAACCTGGAGTTCAAGAAGAACAACATGGTTAGTAATATTTATGGCTTTAACAGCGAATTGATATTAATCAAATATTAAAATAGAATTACATTATTGATTTAATGTGTTGCCCAACTACTGTTACACTCAGTTTGTTGTGGAGTGGCGACAACATGTGACATGATCAGCTTCGGAGAACTGAGCGTAGTGTACATGACAGAACAGAGACAAAGAGCCAAAATAATTGACAGATCAATCAGTCATTAAAATATGCATTAGTTGCAGCCCTAGTAATATTTATTTCTATTATTTTGTCTTAATATATTTTTCACTTTAAGTTATTTTGTGTTTTTCAGTGCAGTCATATTTTAAGTTCAAAATCATCATGTTAAAGAAACATACATTTTAAGGGTTCAATAAATGCATACGTTATTAAATCAGTGAACAGTTGTGTTTAATAATTGGGATCTGAGTATAAGTCAAATTATTCATGATAATCAAGCAGCCGTAAAATGGATGTGTGAGGTTTGGTGGCCCCCCTTGTTTTTCTACCTTGTCATATTTATATTTCCTCTAGCATCCACCCAGTTATTTTCACACAGCCTGGACTAGTACAGTTTTCTTTGTCTACACTGACACATCCACATTCAGCCAATTATAAACCCCTACTCAAATTAGAACACATCATTATCCGCATAGTTTTGTAACTATTCCGCTTATTTTGGGCTCTCTGAGTGTTTTTAGTTTATAATGTGATATGATGGTGTGAAAGGTTGGAACAGGATTGCAAAGGCAGTACAATAACTGACAGTTCACACATTTATATTTTAATAAATTTATTACCTTTGAGAAACTAACGTAAAGTTTATTGTGAAGACTTTCTACTCAAACCAGCTCTGTGCTGATGAAATCAACTGTGTTCAGTCTTCTCTCATTTATTTTTTAAGAAGGTTCTATTCCCCAATACCACTAAAATGTTGCTCTACCTGAATTGTCAGTGATAAAAATACATTTTCCCTCTAATCTGTATCTAACATAAGCTAATTTTTACTATTAAACTCTCAGTACAAAAATGCTTTATAATGAATAAAAAGTTTCTAACTATCTACCATTATATTTACTTTACTCATGCCATGTTTCTACATATAAAATGTCATAAGTTTGCAAGTTGTGCACCAAAGTTTTTGCCTATTTGTTGTTCTTATGTCATTAACTCATTGTTCTGATTACTCTAACTTCATCACATGTTGTTAAAGGTGTGTGTGGGTTTCCTAGTTTATGTGTACATTTTAATATATTGGACATGCAATTAAATGTATTTTTTTCAGTCACTGGTACAGTATTTACTTAGCTTGATATCTTTTTTTTTTTTCCAAGTAGTGTTGTAAGTTTTTGCTACAGGTCTCCTCTATTCATCCTTTGTTTTTGCTGTCCCTGCCCATTTCTTCTAATCTCTCTGTTCATATTTATTTTGCCTTACTCCTCTAACTGTCCATCCTGTATTTTTCAATCTATGCTCTCAATTTTCCTCTCCACCTGTATCTCCTAATCTTTAAATAGAGAATCTGTTGCAGTATGTGACCACAATGGTGTGTGTGGCTGTACACGGTAAACCAGTTATTGGGGTGATACATCAGCCATTCACTGGGTTCACTGGTAAGTGTGCATGTTTGTGTTTCAAAAATTTGACTTTTGCATTGTTTGATTCTTATGTTTTGGCTTTTTGAATAATAATCTGACATTTTTGTTGACGTTTGTGAAGATGATTCAACTTCAATTTAGCTCATGAATTGTTCCATTTTCTACCACATGCTGGAAGATGAGAAATTTGTGCTGAAATTACAGCAATTCCATCTAGGTCCAGGGGTATTAGGACAATGACACAGGTTTTTATCATTTTGCCTCTATGCACCACCACAGTGGATTTAAAATAAAATAATCAAGTTTTGATCGTAGTGTAGACTTTCAACTTTAACTTAAGAGGTTTCACAAAAATATGGCTTTGACTGTCTATGAATTTATGCAGAGTCCTTCCATTTTCAGGGGCTCAAAAGTATTTGGGTAAACTAAGATAGTTGTAAATGTAACCATAATACTTTAATACTTGGACTCCAAAGGATTTTCACCAATTACTGCTTGAACTCTGGAGGCCATCACCAAATACTGAGTCCTCTTCTCTGGAGATGCTTTGCCAGGCTTTCACTGCAGCCACCATCAGTTGCTGCTTGGTTGTAAGTCTTTCTGCCTTCAGTTTTGTCTCCAGTAACTGAAATGCATGCTCTATTGGATTGAGATCAGGTGACTGACTTGGTCATTGAAAAATATTCAAAAAGTCTTGAGTTGCTTTCGCAGTATATTTAGGGTCAGTATCCATCTGCAGTGTGAACTGTGTCCTATTAGTGTTGTAGCATTTGTGAATATAGCATATGCGCTATGCACTTCAGAATTCATCTTCCTGCTTTTGGCAGCAGTCAGATCATCAATACACAACAGTGAGCCCATTTTATTTGCAGCCACACATGCTCATGCCATAAAAATTCCTCCACCATGTTTGACGGTGTCGTATGCTTTGGATCACGAGCTGTTCCTTTCCTTCTCGATACTTTTCTCTTCCCATCATTGTTGAACAAGTATAGCTTGGTTTCATCTGACCAAGAAATCTGATTCCAAGATGTCTTCCAATAAAACTTAATCTGGCCTTCCTGTTCTTGAATGTTAACCACTGGTTTGCACCTTGTTGTAAACTCACTATTTACATTAATGAAGGTGTCTCTTGATTGTAGATTTTTACTATGATAAACACCTACCTTCTTCAGAGTTCTTGATTTGTCCCCATGTTGTTAATAGGTTTTTCTACACCAAGGAAAGGATTTGGCGATCATCCCCTTTAGTTGTCTTCAGTGGTTCTCCAGGCCTATTGATGTTGTTGAGCTCACCGATGCATTCTTTTCTTTAAGAGAGTACCAAATTGTTGATTTGGCCATTCCTAAAATTTTTGCTCTCTCTGATAGATTTATTTTGTTTTTTTCATGGCCTCTTTCACATATCTTAGTTGACTTCATTTTTCCAGCTCCAGTCAAACGGCTTCCAAATGCCAATTCAACACCTGAAATCAACTTTAGACAGTTTATCTGCTTAATTTGTCATAAAGTAATGAGAGAACAGGCTACACCTGGCCATGAAAATGTTTGTCAGTCAATTGTCCAAATACTTGTGACCCTGAAAATGGGGGTGCTCTGCATAAAATGGCTGTAATTCCTAAACAGTAAATTTCATATTTTTGTGAAACTTTTTAATTGAAGCTGAAAGTCTGCACTTCAAACAGATCTTGATTGTTTAATTTTAAAACCATCGTGGGGCTGTCTAAAGGCAAAATTATTAAAAACTGTGTCAAATTCCAAGACCATTTTGGATCTAACCATATCTAACTCTCTTGTGACTTTTATTTTTTTGATAATAAAGAATAAAGAATCCAAAGTCCTGCCCAAACAGGAAAATCCATAAAATGTATTTTTTTTTAAAGTTAAGTATTTGAGATGTTGGTGACAAAATAACAAGTTTGACATCTAACTCTCATTCTCTTTGACTCTGGAAATAACTTTGGTTCCTCCGCCAGCCTGGGCATTTGTGGATCAAGGCACAAATATGCGTCCCCGGTCATCCTACACCATTAGCCCTCCAAAGGTGATCATTTCACGTTCCCACTCTGGAAAGGTGACAAGCTATATTCAGGGGGCTTTTGGAAACTCCACAACAATAATACCAGCAGGTGGAGCAGGTGAGCAGAGAATTCTGACAGCTGAGTATGACACTTGAAAAATATAGCATGTGCATAAATGTTTTTCTAACTCTTATAATCTGTTGTAAATATACTCTAAGTTAAATGGATTGTCAGTACTTTCCCATCTCAGGACACAAGTTTTTTTTTTTGCTACTTGATTTCCAAATAGGGCGGCACAGTGGTGCAGTGGTTAGCACTGTCGCCTCACAGCAAGAAGGTCCTGGGTTCGATTCTGGGTCAGGACGTTTCTCTGTGGAGTTCGCATGTTCTCCCTGTGTCTGCGTGGGTTTTCTCCGGGTACTCCGGCTTCCTCCCACATTCCAAAAACATGCAAATCTGGGGGTAGGTTAATTGGTCACTCTAAATTGCCCGTAGGTGTGAATGTGAGTGTGGATGGTTGTTTGTCTCTATATGTCAGCCCTGCGATGAACTGGCGACTCATCCAGGGTGTCCCCCGCCTTCGCCCCAAGATGCTGAGATAGGCTCCAGCCCCCCCCCGCGACCCCTAACGGGATAAGCGGTAGAAAATGAATGAATGAATGAATGAAGGATTTCCAAATATTTGAAATTTTAATTTCTATTGTGGGCAATTAATTGTCCTAGTACTAAGACATATACTGCCTTCCCCCGAGTAGTAGCATAGTACCTGCTCAATTCATCATGACTTCTTGACTGTACTTGCTTTTGATATTGAGTGGTTCCTTTTCTAGTGTAAATGACATGCACTCAACATCACTAGTTATAACAAAACTCTTTAGAAGTCACCAATGTGACACATTTGTAAAACAGTGGAGGATATCGATGGGATTGTCTGTAGCTACAATATTACTTATTTAAAGGTGTCATATTATGAAAAACTTTTTAATGTTTTTGGTGTATATGTTTGGGTCTTCTATATGCTTACAAATGCCCGAAAAGTGAAAACTGACCACTCAGCCTTTTTTGTGTGGCGGCCGGCTTCCTTGGTGGTCTTGTGTTTCATCGAGCATTTCAGATTCGTTGCCCCTTGTTAGGTATGAAGTGGCTCCCTGGCCACATGCACAAACTACATTACGAAGTTCAGCAGTACACATCAAAAAGTGCTGTATGGTTTAATTATGCATGCACGATACAAAGCTGCCAACTTTCACACATTGAACATATAACATGCGTTTGCCCCCCCCACAGGCTCTCACACCCCAGTCCCGATTTCTCATGCCGTCAGAAACTAAAAAAGAAAAAGTTGGTGGGGTTTGTGAAGGAGGTTGTCGTCACCAGCAACATTGTGTGGACTTTCTTAAGAATTTTACAGAATAAGAGCCTGCAAGGCAGTTCTGGCCGATCAAGTCTGCCTGACACAGCTTTTATTATAAAAGAAAATCCTTCTTGATGGCCCTGAACGAGAATACTGCTGCTCTGTTTTGAGCATGACTCTGGCAAATCTTTGGAGGAATGTCAGCTCATCCAGCTGTCAGAAAGGACATTTATATAGCTCTCTCTGCTTCTGCCTATACTAATACCACAATACTACAGTCTGCAGAAAATGTGTCATGCTCTGTTTGTGTAAACTGTGATTGTGTTATGCGCTTGCATGTGATCATACGTTGCACATTCAAAAATGTTCGTGTGCACTCTGCACAAGCAATTCCCTCTGAAAGGTTTGCGGCCCTGGTGATAAAATCCAGCAAAGATAATAGAAATCCCCTCTCTCTTTCTCTCACTCACACACACAAACACACACTGCTTGTGTGTGTATGTTAATATATTGCATACAGTAGTGTTCAAAATAATAGCAGTCCAATGTAACTAACCAGATTAATCACTGCTATTAGTATATTTTTTATTGCTACATGGCAAACAAGTTACCAGTAGGTGCAGTAGATTCTCAGAAAACCAACAAGACCCAGCCAAAGAACACATCAACTGGCCTAAAGAGAAATGGAGGGACATTTTGTGGACTGATGAGAGTAAAGTTGTTCTTTTTGGGTCCAAGGGCCACAGACAGTTTGTGAGACGACCCCCAAACTCTGAATTCAAGCCACAGTACACAGTGAAACATGGTGGTGCAAGCATCATGATATAGGCATGTTTCTCCTACTATGGTGTTGGGCCTATTTATCGCATACCAGGGATCATGGATCAGTTTGCATATGTCAAAATACTTGAAGAGGTCATGTTGCCTTATGCTGAAGAGGACATGCCCTTGAAATGGGTGTTTCAACAAGACAATGACCCCAAACACACTAGTAAACGAGCAAAATCTTGGTTCCAAACCAACAAAATTAATGTTATGCAGTGGCCAGCCCAATCCCCGGAACTTAATCCAATCGAGAACTTGTGGGGTGACATCAAAAATGCTGTTTCTGAAGCAAAACCAAGAAATGTAAATGAATTGTGGAATGTTGTTAAAGAATCTTGGAGTGGAATAACAGCTGAAAGGTGCCACAAGTTGGTTGACTCCATGCCACACAGATGTGAAGCAGTTATAAAAAACTGTGGTCATACAACTAAATATTAGTTTAGTGATTCACAGGATTGCTAAATCCTAGAAACAAAAAAGTTTGTACAAAATAGTTTTGAGTTTGTAAAGTCAACGGCGGACACTGCTATTTTTTTGAACACACCCCTTTCAACTAATTGCCCAATTGCACAGCCTTAAGAGCATGTATATCATGAATGCTGGGTCTTGTTGGTTTTTTGAGAATCTACTGCACCTACTGGTAAATTGTTTGCCATGTAGCAATAAAAAATATACTAAAAACCTGGATTAATCTGGTTAGTCACATTGGACTGCTATTATTTTGAACACTACTGTGTATATATATAGAGAGAGAGAGAGAGAGCTTTTTTAGTGTAGGCCCTTTTGCACTACAGGTTTCATTCACCCATTCACACACACATTCATACACTGGTGGCAGTGACTACCTCGCAGGGCGCCACCTGCTCACCCTGATGGAGAGGATTTAAGACGCACTCACTTGGCCCTTGCGTACCTTGCTGAAGTAGGACTGTCCCCCCTCCCCTGTCTTCCACTGGCCTGTACTCATACTGTCCTGAGCTCAACTGTGCCTGAGCACAGTTACCTCTCATACATACTTCATCTCATTGAAGCCCCTTTTACACAGACATCTGCCTTATCCCTGCAATTAATTTTCGCCAATTCTTCGCCCTTGTCAGTTTTTATAAACCAAGTACTGTAGCAATAAAGGCCTTCAGTATGGCTGTTTACACCTCAAACCAGCGATGCAGAGTCAAAGGAGGCGTGATGTGTAACACAACAATGTCAACCTTTAGTGTTATCTATTAGTCACGCTACAGGAAGTGACCTCATCAAAACAAAGAAAACAGAAATGGCAAGTGCAGCCGCAGTATCGATATAGACGAGCTAGGCAGCTTTTTGAGCAGAACTGTTGAGAAGGAAGTTAAATGCGGTCAAATGAGAAAAATGCTGGAGTGACAGGCTCGCTTATGTTGTAAACACAGTGAAAGACTGAGAAATATGTCAATCATGTACACTTAAACTGCATTAGCTTCCCGACCCCAGTTCTCACCAGCCAATGGTAGCCTGGCCCACTAACATCAGTTTTGATTGTCACCAAAAATGTGAGCATACTGAAACACTTTCCTCAAGGGACTTTGGGGAAAACGAGGGCCATTTTTTTAAAGACTCTGAAAACCTAATTACTTAAAAACTAAATACTTAAAAAAATAATTATGCCTAAGTTTACATTGTCCACCCTGTACTGTCTGAAGACACAGTTATGCACGACTCAAAATAGGCTGACACACACGCTCTTATTTTCATTGAGATATTTGTGATGGTATGGACATTAATGCTCTGAGGTTCTTCATCGGCATCAACCCAGAGAGTAAGGCCACATTCAGAGTTCTGTGATGCAGGCGGATGGTGAAACATGTATTTATAGCCGCTGCCATAGTGCAGCGTACATGCTGTGGCTGGACTGGTAAGATTTGGATATTAGCTTTTCACATTTGGGTTGGCATTGAGCAATTTTCCATCCTGGAATGTTATACATTTAATCTCTTTTAGTCTCTATGAAGTACTGTGCATGGTAAATTGCATATTAGAGACCATTAAACTTTAAAACTTCATAGGTTGTCATTTCTCGGAATGTGTGTTGTAAAGCCTGAATATGTGTGCTTATAACGTCATTGATTTTGGAATAAAGTTATCAGAGTTGTTATAATCAGGCCCTTTTAGTTGTGTTATTTGTGTAAAGATTTATAAAATGTCTACATGTTGCACACATTAATATTGTTGACACAATGAGTGCACTAGCGTTGCATTAAGTCTGCGTTGTGTGTGGCATATTACATGTTCATTGTGAACATATCTTGGCAATAGAACAATATATATCGTGGAACGAGAGAAAAATGTCTATTAATAGATATTTTTCATAATCGTTTCTATCAACACTTTTGCACAGCGGTGGCTGTAACCTGGGTTTGCACAAGCAATGCACCACCTCCAGTTATTTCAATGAATCAAGGGCAGCAGAAGGACAGCAGTGTTTAAAGCGGCAGTAGAACCAAGAGGCAGTTGCTGTCCATGTAAGTGTGCACAGATTTTGCTGTGTTGTACTTTCGGCGGAACGGGCCATTTTGTTTTTTTTTTTTTTCTTCACGCGTTGTACTTAACACTATGACGTTCGCCGAAACAACTCCTTATCATTGCTGCCTGGGCTGTGGCCTAGGTAACTTTTTATGTTATTTGGCTCCCACTTTGTTTTCACTATATGCGGTCTGGAGTAACAACAAATAGATATGAAACAGCGAAACCCAGAAAAGCCCCCAATACAGTCAGAGACAACACTAAAAGATGACCATGAATATGTATCTAAAGGAGGGGAGATCTCTTGTTTTGTCAAACTTTGAAAATATACAAAGTCTGAGGTCAACCAGAAAAAATGAAAACTAATGTATGGATAGGAGAGGGCACTGAGGGAGGGGGGGATTGGTGAGGATGCCTCTCTCCTCTCTCCTCATGAAAAATTTTAACTGCATTAGCAGGGTTCATCCTGTAAAGGGCAATGACTAAGCATACTAATGTAGAATTCAAACACTAACTTCAAACACACTCGCATTAACATGTCGAGATTTGACCTGAATGAAACAACACGACTAAACGCCACGTTTTTCGGTTAATAACTGTGGTTTTCATTTTAGTTACTCTTTAATTCTCAGGATTAAAAAAAAAAAAAAGTTGATAGATGTGTGGTTATTTTTATAGATATTTTTCCTAGAATTTAGAGAATTCTGATATATTTGGGGGATAATTATTTGATCGCCTGCTAAATTTTTTAAGTTTGCCTACTTACAAAGAAATTAGCAGACTCAATTTTTTATGGTTGTTTACTGATTATTGCAATAGACAGAATATTAGTCAAAAATGCATAAAAAACACAATATAAAAGTTATAAAATGTTGTGCATTTTATTGAGTGAAATAAGTATTCAATCCCCAACCAAAACGTAAGTTAGTACTTGGTAGAGAAAGCCTTGTTGGCAAACACAGCGATGAGACCTTTCTTGTAGCCTGGTCAGCAGGTTTGCACACAACTTGGGAGGGATTTTGCCCCATTCCTCTTTACAGACAGTCTCTCAATCCTTCCAGTTTCTTGGCTGCTGCTTGAAAACTCAAAGCTTCAGCTCCCTCCACAGGTTTTCTATTGGGTTGAGGTCTAGAGACTGACTAGACCATGACCTTAATATGCTCTTGTTGAGCCACTTGTTTGTTGCCCTGGCAGTATGTTTTGGGTCATTGTCATGCTGGAAGACCCACCCACGACCCATCTTCAGTTTTCTTGCTGAGGAAAGGAGGTTTTCATTCACCATGCCCCATGGGCACCAGCCAATCTGTGGGAGCCAGAATTCTGGATGAGTTGTTGGGGATCAAATACTTATTTCACTCAATAAAATGCACAACATTTTAAAAAAAATTTATATTGTGTGTATTATTGTCCAAATCAATAAACAACCATAAAAATTTGAGTCCGCTAATTTCTTTATAAGTAGGCAAACTTACAAATTTAGCAGGGGATCAAATAATAATTTCCCCACTCTATATCGTTATCACAATATGAAATTATCTATATCGTCATAGAAAATTTGTCCCATATTGCCCTACCTTCAGACAGTTTGTGCCACCAATGTCCACATGGACCTGATGAATAAGTGATTAGATTTTGGTATTCAAACAGCAAGGTGACTGGCCAAATTTTTTGTCCTAACTTAAGAATTCATGTACTAATCATGACAAATTAATAACTAATGTCTAACAGGATAATGAAAATTAATTTGTCACATTTTATCTCCAGAAGGTCAATGTTCAACTTCACTGTGACAAGATTTTTCTGCAAAAACACTCTCCTGGCCATTATTCAACTTTATAAACCAGGAACAGTGGAGAATATTTGATTGTATTTATCTGTGTTGTTGAACAACTATGTGAATAATCCCGGTTACAGAATGTGTGGTTTCTTTGCAGTGATACTGTTTTCTGATGCATTGTAGTCCAACACAAGCTTACTCTTTCTGCTGATGTTCAGTATCAGGTGAATCTGCTTCAGAAACCAGGAGATTTGGGAAAATGTACATGATTTGCAGCTGATGAGACAAATCTAGTTGCATGTTTTAATCTATTTGTATGGAGTCAGTGTGCAAAGTATTGATAAAACATGACAGATTGGGGTAGTCGTTTTCATACCATCTTTCTTTATTTGGAGCATCTATGTTTGCACCCAGATGAAAATAGTCAAAAGTCAGTATCTACTATGAACCATTTATACCCAACCTCTTCAAACATAATTTACTGTAAATTGTCATGCTATGTGATTGTGGATGCCGCACGGGAATGGTCAAGGTACAGGGCTCTCTCCCAGATAGCCAAGGTTTGACTCTTGTGAGGTGCATTCATTTGTTTGTTTTTTTACTTAACTATAGTTTACAGTCACTGTTATGTAGGGTTACAGTTAGGGTTACGGTGAAGGTTATGTTTAGCTCCTGGATTGATTTACGCAAATAGGTTTCCATTGGATAACTACTGCAGTGATTAATATGTTTCTGCTATCAACAAGTTATTAAACCCTAACTGATGCACTGTTTAGCTTTTGATTTCTTAAACAACCTTTTCGGATACATAACTTGTGGTCTTGAAAAAAAAAAACAACTGTTACACTGTATCAAAAGGGTCAGATTATTGGTTTACATCAAGCAAATAAAACAAATAAGGAGATTGCTGAAACTACTGAATTGGCCTAACAACTGTCCAATGCATTTTTAAAAACTGGATGGATAGTGTTGAACCATCATTTTTGGAGGACGAAATGTGACCAGAAAAAATCCTGAATGATTTTGATTGAAAATCACTTGGTGAAGTCAAATCTAAAAAAAAATCAATAGTAGAACTCATGGCTATGTTTAATACAATGGCAAACATATGGCCGTAGTCAAAGCTAAAGGTGATCCAACAAATTACTAGAGTGTTTGACTTTTTTGGTTTTTGTTTTATTTAGATTTTGGAAACTCTTTGAATACACCAAAGTGTAAACGCCTACATTAACTATTCCACCCCGGCTGCAAATACCATTATTGACTATGGATACCTGGTTGAAAATAGTATCTGCCTCCCTTGTTTTGATTATTTCTCTATTTTTACTGGTATTTCCCCAGTCTCAGCTTTTTGTGATTTGTTTTTTTCATTTTTTCATGTGGATCTTCAGTTGTTTAAATCTTCCAGGTGACATGATGACACTTCAAAAGTGGCCAGTGGTATGTTCCCAATGGAAAAATGGCAAGTCATATTGGGGTTTATAAACAGTTGTATTCTTTCATCATACTCAAATTGATTCGAAGAACAGCAGTGAAAAGGGTTGTTAATAGAGCTACACCACAGAAGTAATGTGATGAACAAACAATCATAGTGGTCTCATTGTCTCTTTCAGGATATAAAGTCCTGTCCCTTCTGGAGACACCCTCAAGGGAAGTAGCTTCTATAGACCAGGCAGATGTTTACATCCACATCACCTTTATTAAGAAATGGGATATCTGCGCTGGTGCTGCACTACTGAATGCCCTAGGTAATGTAACTATAACTATAACATTCCCTTCTTTGTTTTCTTTCTTAGTTTCAAATGCTGCTATTAGAGAAGTACAAATCCTTTGTAGCAGGCACACTGTTTATTTCACTGTCTGATCATATATTTAGCCATTTAAACATCCTGAATAAGCAATTTTTTATTAGTATTATTGATTGACTTATATTTCCCAAAATACCGCAGATTAGCAGTCTGTAGGTGGATTGATCAGATTTAAATGACAGTGTCCTGACAACATACTACATACAAACTTAACTGTCAACAGGCTCTGATTTAATTGTTTTCCAACAGTGACCACAGAAATAGAAATATCTGGTTTAATTTCCAAAGTTGCTCTAACTCCCACAGATGGTGGTGCCTCTATGTGTGTGGTTTTGTGAATCCTCCACTCTAGTAAGGCTCTAAAGCCACATTTCCACGAAGCAGAATGGGTAGGGTTCAGTTCGGTACAGCACACTTGAGAACAGTACACTCATTACAGGTGTACGTTTGCACTGTTGACCGTATCATTGTCTGGTGGACGAGTGTAGCCTGACCATGACAGCTACGTAAGTGGCTGACATCATAGAAATACGTGACGAAGAATCCATAACAACAAAAAGGAAACAATGGAGGACATCCAGCATTTCATGTTTTTTCTTGTCAGCATGTGGCTGTTTATCACACAAAGTAGACAGGCTCTGTTTGAAAAAAAGGCTACACACCACAAGGGAGAAGATGGCCTAGCTGTTGAAGGAAAGTGACGATTCTTTTGACCAATCAGCGGACTGCCATGCTTCTAGTTCCCCTCTTTATGGTACAGTTTAGCTCTTGTTGGTACCACAAGCTAACGGTGACATAAGTGGCACGGTACAGTTCGCTTTTAAGTGTACCATTCACAGCTTTTGACAATGGAAATGCAAAAAAAATAAATAAGCGTCCCGAACCGAACTGAACTGTACTGCTTGGTGGAAATTGACCAAAAAAGTTTTTTGGTCCTTTTAAATCATAATTTATTCTGATAAATGCATGCCTGGTCTAGATGTTTCCTTAAAAAAGGAGATAATTTACATCTGGGATTAGGAATTGACCAATAAGATAGTAAATTACTAACGGAGCAGTAACCGATATTCAGAATTGCTAAACATTTGCAGTAACCATGAAAAACACAAAAAAAGAGGTTTTTTCCTGCTGGTTTATACTTTTACCACAATAAATTTTTGAGGCCAACATTTCTCCTTTTCCACCATATTTAACTGATAAGTTTAGTTGCTAATTTCTTTGCAGGTTCAGATAATTCTTCATCTTTCAGCTTTACCTAGGTATTTCTTGAAATCACCACAGCGAATCATCCTCCTCCATTTGTCCCTGTCCTCTGCATCATCTTCTCTAAAGCAAACTATCTGCATGTCCTCCCTCACCGCATCCATTACTCTCCTCTTTGGTCTTCCTCTTTGCTTGGTAGCTCCATCTTGAGCATCCTTTTACCAATATATTCATTGTCCCTACTCTGAACCTGTCCAAACCATCTCAAACTGGCCTCTCTAACTTTGTCTCCAAATTGTCCGACTTTTGCTGTCCCTCTGATGTACTCTTTCCTTATCCTGTCCATCTTTCATCGCTCCCAAAGAGAATTTCAATGTCTTTCAGTCTGCCACCTCCAGCTCTGTCTCCTGTCTTTTGGTCAGTGCCACCACCTCCAAGCCATACAACATTGCTGGTCTCACTACCCTCTTGTAAACCTTTCCTTTCACTTTTGCTGCTTCTCTTTTGTCACAGATCACTCCTGACAATTTTCTCCACCCATTCCACCAAGCCTGCACTCCCTTCTTTATCTCTTTATCACATTCACCATTGCTCTGAACAGTTGACCCCAAATACTTAAACTCATGTACCTTTTCCACCTCTACTCCCTGTAAACTCACCATTCCACTTTTTCCCCTTTCATTCACACACATGAATTCTGTCTCGCTACAACTAACTTCCAATCCTCTTCTTTTTAGCGCATACCTCCACCTCTCCAGGTTTTCTTCCACCTGCTCCCTGATCTCACTATAGATCACAATGTCATCTGCAAACATCGTTGTCCACAGAGATTCCTGCCTCATCTGTCAGTCTGTCCATCATCAAAGCAAACAAGAAATGGGCTCAAGGCCGATCTTTGATGCAGTCCCAAGTCAACCTTGAAGCCATCTGTCACTCCTATGGCACACCTCACCACTATCATCCTGCTGTCATATATATCCCGCACCAGTCTAACGTACTTCTCTGCCACTCCAAACTCCCTCATACAGGACCACAGATCCTCCCTCGGCACCCTGTCATACGCTTTCTCTAGATCCACAGACACAATGCAACTCACAATGCAACTCTTCTCCATCAACATTCTCAAAGCAAAAATGGCTTCCGTAGTGCTCTTTCTTGGCATGAAACTATACTGCTGTTCACAAATCATCGCTTCTTCTCTTAGCCTCGCTTTCACTTTCCACTGCTCTTTCCCAAATCTTCATTGTTTGGCTCATCAGCTCGATCCCTCTGTAGTTGCTTCAACTCTGCACATCACCCTTGTTCTAAAAGATTGGCACCAGTAAATTTCATCAAAAGATTCAGATAATTCTTAGTAATAAGCTAGTCAGATAGTGTTGTGGGTAGGATACTGAGTGAGAATAGTTGCTGTAGTTTTTTGTTGCCACTGTTGCAATGTCATTGCAGATCTGTTTTTTGATCTCTCTTAATTGATAATTAAGTTTCTTGATTATAGAAGAGGGTGGTTCTAAACCTGCCCAACATGTTAAGTATCATGAGATGACGTTTTGCATGAATTGGTACTATATACAAAAATGCCAAATGCATAAATTTGGCCACCCCTTGACAAATTACATATTTGAATGTTTTTTTTCTTTTTTTACATTCTATTTAAAAAAAAAAAAAAAAAAGAAGAGAAGTTCAGCAATGTGTAAAAAATACTTGCATGGTAAGTCCAGAACACCAAATACAGCTTTCAATCAAAGGCACACAGAAGTACAAGGTTATCAAGCTGTGTTGTTGTACATGAACAAATCAAACCTTCAACCCAGACACTCCCAACCTACACCTAATTCCAAAGAGTACCACAATTCTCCTCCATTTTGTTATAAAGAGATGAGTCCTCCCATTAATGCAGAACCTCAGCTATCAGAGATTTCCACAATATAACAGAGGGGAGTCAGCCCCAACCCATTTCACCATTATAGCCCTTCTAGCCAGCATTAAGAGAAATTGAATTGTCTCCTTGTGTACCTTCAGAAAATCTGGTGTAAGTCCTAACAGGCATAAAAGTGGGCTGGGAAGCAATTGCCGTCCTACCACCAAACTGATTTCTCTGTATATTTCCTGCCAAAATAATTCAATTTCTTTAAACTCCCAGAGACAATGAAACCTGGTCCCTGAGATTACTTAAAACTTTGGGCATTTTGGAGAAGCTCCTATCATGCACTTACTATAAATAATGGAGATATATAAACATTATTTAGGATAATATAGTGCATCTCTCTGTATCTATTATATATTGATATTTTGGAAGGCAACCGCAAATTTTTCCCATGGTTCTTTATCTATTATCACCCTATGTAGTGTACACTGTGATGTTCTTAATGATGCAAGTCTACTCAGATCCAGATTATGTAACTCCTAATAAAATTTTGTATACAAAAGTTTCCTGCTTTTTGCAGTCTTATAGACTCCTCTATAACAACTAAAAGTCAACCAAGGGATTAAGTACTCATTCTCATGTGTACACAGTGCCTGAGTTGTAAATACTTGGAAGGTATTTTGTAATGAGTTCTTTAAGATTCAAATGTTTGAAAATTTTAATGATTTTTTTAATTGAAAAGATGCAAATACAATCTCTGTAGGATATGGGGAAAAAGTAAAAAATTACTAGCAAACATGAATTCATGCTTACTTTTTATTTCATAGATTAATCCAAAAAGAGTGTTAAAACACAGTTGTGGCATGTGCAAAATCTGGGTGCCTTAATCAGCTCAATCAGCTCATTAGGCAGGTCAACAAGTGTCATGAAGAAATGGTAGCTTTTGCCAATTTCAAAGCTTTTAAATACCGATTCTTTAAACCTTGTGCAAATACGCAGCAACCATGGCTTCCCCTAAACAGTTGTGCAGGAAGTTTTTGACGCCCACCTTGCAGGAGACGGCTAAAAGAAGATAGCAAAGTGTTTTCTGCTTGCAGTTTCCACAGTGCGAAATATAATTAAGAGATGGCAGTTGAGGAGAACTGCAGAAGCCAAGATGAGATTTAGAAGACAAAGAAAAACTCTGAGAGAGAGAGAGAAAGTCGTTCACAATGGCAAGTTAGAATCCCCATTTTACTGCAAAATCTTTCAAAAAATGTAGCAAAATCAGGAGTGTTGGTGCAACGTTCTGCTGTGCAGCGAAACTTGGGATTGCGCCATTTACCACTACCGCCTTCTTATCATGCTTGTTGACCACCACGATATCCAGTTGATTAGCCATCACCATCTTATCGGTCTGGATCTGGAAGTCCCACAGGACCGTAGCTCGGTTGTTCTCAATCGTTTTAGGAGGTGTTGCCCACTTTGATCCTGGAATCTCCAGCCCATACTCTGCACAGATATTTCTGTATAGTATGTTGGCCACTTGGTTATGACGCTCCAAGTATGCCTTACCTGCCTGCATCTTGCATCCTGCTGTTATGTGCTGCACTGTCTCAGGGGCATCTTTGCACACCTTGGATCCTGTCGAGTGTGGTAGACCCCAGCCTCTATCGATCTTGTGTTCAAGGCCTGTTCTTATATATATATATGTATAAATAAAATTTGTTTTTTGTTTAACTTTTTGATTTAAATATAACTATGCATTCATGTTTGCTTTTTTCCCTGTATCCTACACAAGCTATGTTTGCATATTTTCAGGTAAAAAAATCATTAAAACATATTATTTGTCAAAGGGTGTCCAAATTTTTGTATACAGCTATTAAGTAAGATTGACTTGCACTCCAGCCAAAATAGAGAATATTTAATTTTATTTAGTCGCCACATCATCATCCACTCATCAGACTATAATGCAACAGAATATTAATTTCAAAAAGGTTTGTTTCGTTATTGTCTCCGAAATGAATATTTAAAGTGTGCACTGTGCTGTACCACTAACATGTAGTCACCATGATTGTAGGAGGCCAGATGACTACCCTGAAGGGAGAAGATATCGACTTCAGTGGAACACCCGTCAACAAAGATGGCCTGGTGGCCAGTGTTGGTTTGGACCATAAGGCCTTGCTGGAGATACTACCTTACTGGCAACCTGAGAAGTACTGAGAGACATAAACAGAGCCATTGATTGTTTGGTCAGGTTGTCAGGTGTCACCAGGCCTGCAAAATTTCACCACAAAAGGTCTGCCAATCGTAAGGATTGTTGTTATTGTTTGCCGCTGAGCAGGAACTCGCGTGGCTGCCAATGGAATCTGCAATGCCTCTGACCAGACATGCATACATATTTGCAACAAGAAGAAACTTCATGCATATACACACAAACCCATGGTCACACTTACCACTGGACATCTTCAGAGGGCTATAGGATAATTGTAATGTGGAAATGTCAAATTGAAGAGCACAATGTAAATGTTACAACACAGTTTATTACAGGACAAAGAAAGCACAAATGTAATGTGTGTGAATTCCAGTATGCATTCCAGTGTGCACAGTATCAAAGCCAAAATCACTGAGGCATCTATGATTATTTGAGCCTGGATGGAAAAAATGAGCCAGTAATATGAGCTTGCTGGCCACAACAGTTCACTTCACACTGTCTTTAAGGGTTTTGCAGGTCCTGAGCTGTCATCTAGGTAAGTACAGGGGAGAATAAACTTTAAATTCTTCAAAGAATTCTTTAAGGAAGGTAAAGTGAGTGTTGAAGTGAACTGTCTAAATTATAGCCCATCTCAAAACAAGCACATGTATTTGTACATGTCGTTCAGTAGATTGTTACCTGATTTGTAGCCCAGATGGAATCGGA
>KV751329.1:6262426-6302706 GCA_001698575.1 Mola mola | reverse complement strand
TTTCATAATGATGGAAACCAGGAGAAGAAAATGAAGGAAAAGTTTTCAATTTTCTCCTCACCTTTTGACAGTCATTTTGGCAGATTAACCTATTCTTGTGTATTTTCCTCTTATTCTTCTGAGGTTTTACACAAGCATTTTAGTTACAGTAATCTGTTTGCCATGAACATTAGCTACACAGATGAAAGGTTTTCGTATATAAGGGGGATGTGAAGGTGTTTAATGGACTTTCAGTAATCGCACAGGGTCTGTTTAGGTAGAGTGTGCAGTGGCTTAAAGTAGTCATTTTGGTTCTTTGTCTTGTTTTCATAGTGTATGATAATTAAATAAAAAGAGATGGACATAAGTGAGCACTTTCTCACAGACTTTCTTAATGTTATCCCCTCTGAAGTACAAACAGGATGAACTAACAGGTGCTGCAGAACCACCTGTCTCACTTATGCTGAGAATGATATACAAGTTCATCTAATTGAAGACTTTAAACCTGACCAGCCTGGCACATTGCACAACAGAAAATCAAGCATGCATTTCAGTAGTGTTTTTTTACAAGAATTAAAGTTTTAAATGCTGATTCTGTCAGTGTAGCTTGAGACACCAGAAACCACCTCATTGTGAATTGTTGCCACTTAAAGAGGCTGACAGTTACTCCAGTAGTGGTGTGATGTCAGATTTCATACCAAGACATCAGTTTGTGGTATGAGTCAGTCCTGGAGTATGTTCACAAGTGCACACAAAACTAGCCTGTAGTTGGAGATTGAAACACCTGGTGGGGGATATTGTCCATTTTCTAACCAGTTTAAGCTTTTTTGTTTGGTTTTATGTTTTGTGCATGCTTGTGGTACTCGGTCTTGCATCCCAGGGTCATAAGTTAGAAAGACAAATGACCGAATTAATGAGTCAACTGAGGTGGAAACCAGTTCTATAAGACTTTATGATATTGTTTCATCTGTGTGTGACATGACACACATGAATTCTGTCTTGCTACAACTGACTTTCAATCCTC
This sequence comes from Mola mola, assembly GCA_001698575.1. Classification (NCBI taxonomy): domain Eukaryota; kingdom Metazoa; phylum Chordata; class Actinopteri; order Tetraodontiformes; family Molidae; genus Mola; species Mola mola. Next base: position 6,301,703 of record KV751329.1, on the reverse strand, counting down.
TTCTTTTTAGTGCATACCTCCACCTCTCCAGGCTTTCTGTTACCTACTCCCTGCTCTCACTACAGCTCACATTGTCATCTATAAACATTGTTGTCCACGGACATTCCTGCCTCATCTGTTAGTCTGTCCATCCCCATAGCAAACAGGAAGGCACTCGGGACCAATCCTTGATGCAGTCCTACCTCCACCTTGAAGCAATCTGCCACTCCTATGGCGCACCTCACCACTGTCATCCTGCTGTCATATATAACCTGCACCAGTTTAACGTACTTCTCTGCCACTCCAGACTCCCTAATACAGGACCACAGATCCTCCCTCGACACCCTATGTAGGGCTTTCTCTAGATCCACTATGACACAATGCACTTTCTGACCCTCTCTAAACTTCACAGAGAGAGATATGATCCACCTTTTGTCAAGTTTTTTGTCAGGTTGACCTTTGACCCTTGACTGGGGGTCATCAGGAGGGTAGGGAAGGTGGGTATGTAGGAATGGGAGGGAGGGAGGGGTGGGGTTGGGGGAGCAATGTGTTTTGGGGGGGTGGCATATACGTAAGCAATGATGTAGTAATGGGGTGTTGAATTTAATCCAATGAGATTGAAGTATGCAGGGGGCGGTTACTTCAAAAACTACATGCGAAAATGAATCCAGAGGGGTTTCTGACTGTCCTTGAGGTAATATCGGCCGCAGTAGCAACATTTCATCTCTGTGTGAGTCTTCCTCCTCTTCCTCCTTCACAGGCACCTCCCCTCCTCTTCACTCGCTGTCAGTCCTTGAGTCATAGAGAACAGATGGATCCTGAACAGGGCAAAGCAACTCCGATAGAGTTTTGCCTTTGTACGTGTGACCTGTGTGAACATTCTGTAAAAATAAAGAAAGACCTAGAGCGTTACTCTAATGCCAGTGACCAGGTGCAGGACATGATGTGGGAATCTTACCCAATAGAATACTTCTCTACCAGAAACCTTTCTGCTCTCAAAGCATCTTTTCCCACCACCAGACCTGTGTTGAACTAACAAAAAGACATCTGTGGAAGCGAGAGATGCAGTAAGACGTTCCCAAACATGCAGTAAAAACAACCAAAATGTCATTTGTTGGATTTATGACTGCTGCTGAAAACTGTCCCATTCCCATATGTTTTCTACATCCTAACTTTATCCCCCATTCATGTGATGAACTGAGACCAGAGGTCTTTTTCATGCGAAAACGTAGGATATATGACCATAACCACATTGGTTGCTCAAATGTTTCCTGCATCTTAAGCCTTAGCCCCCCCTAAAAGAAAAAATTAAGCTCAACCTTCATGATAGGGCTGGAATGCTGATCAATAAGCATGCCTTCTGGTGGAGAAGGAGTAAACGGGTGGAGTTGTACTCTGGCAAAAAGAATAGCATATAAGGAAACCCTGAAAAAAAAAGGAAAACAGAAAACCTGTGACAACCTATCAGCATCCAATAACAGGCGACGCTCCTAAGAAACTGTGTTTTGTTTTTATGTCAAATCCAGACACCCTTTAACACTCCTCTTCAGACTGAATTGGCTTTACCAAGTGGTGGCGCCTGGGGCTATGTCTTCAAATACAGCACTGGTGAACTTTCCTTCTACAGTGTGGAGGAAGGGGAGAGTTTTGGACAAAACGCCATCAAAGCCGCGCTAACATCGGAGAACTGGGCAGTGTTAACCCTGGTGGCTTTAAAGCAACTCAAAGCATCATATGTGATTGAGGCAAAAGAGGAGGCTGCCGTGCCAGCATCCCAGACAAAGTGACACAGATTATCCCCTCAGGGAATGAAGAGACAGCTATCAACCATAAGCTGGTGAAAAGTACTATTGCATCCAGTATTATTTGGGAGACTAATTGCTCTACTGTTTTTTTTCCGAAAATTCATAAAAGTGTTTAAGCCAGAGAACTTCTTCACATTCTGACGGTGAAAAAAAATTTGTTTGCCTAAAACCATGCCTCCCCTGAAATCATCGCCCCACCCCATTCACTTCCTCCTCTTTATTGAACTGAATAAAATACCGGTTTTCCCTCTATACCTCCACTCAACTCCAGCATGGACCATCTCTGTCACCTTTACCTGATTTACTATCATCGCCTTCATCACCCCCGTGGCAGCCTACACCACCTCCTCCTTCACCCAACTCAACAACATCTTCCTCCACCTCTGTCTCCTCGACTCACCAGTTGAGCCTCTGACCGTAGGGACAGACAGTTGTCTGAGGCATGTGTTTGTAAACATATTGCAAATTGTGTTGCTGCATGTACTGGAGAAATTTCTACATATATACAAAACTGAGATTTGCTACGGGTGTCAGGTGGACGCTCTGGTCAGTTGGAACACGACTGTATGAGTGGCCCGAATATTACCTTCATCAACACTTTGAGGAGGTGAGATAAAGACTCTGGACCCTGCGGTTTATCCCGACCATCCAAAAGACCCTTCAGTCAAGATACCTCCACATGTCTGACTTAAGTGTTTGCGGGGTTTTAGAGGCTACCCTTGACAGCCTCAAAAGGAGCAAGGATAATGGGAGAAGAATCAACAGGCTCAAAAGAGAAGACTGAATGACAAGTTATACAATAATCAGATGTTGAAAAAAGCTGAAAAGAATTTCTTCAACAAGTGAACATTGGTATTAGCAGGACAAAATCGCAGGGAGATGCAGAGGAGGCACATACAATCACCGGCCAACTAATAGAGCACCATTGTGACCACGTGAGTAAATTAGGACATTGGTTGGATATTGTCCGGTCTATGATTCCGCAGGAGGACTGGATAAATGTTGTATGCGGTACATTGGAGATTATTAACCAATGTTCAGTTTGTAACCAGAGTCTTTGTGACTTTGAGCTGTTAAAGCTGCTATGTGGTTTATGAAAAACAAGTTTTGTATCTTTTATCATGTAATCAACATGTATTTTACTTAACTTTGAGTTTTGCTTTGTTTTTTTTTCAGATTTTTAAACACCAAAGTTTGTAACCAAAGTATATTTTTCATTATTAGGCATCATGTATGTGACTTTGAGTTGTTTTATTCTACTTGGTTTTTGAAAAAAAAAAAAAAAGTTTGTAATCGTGTATTTTTATCATGTATTCCACATGTACATAACTGATTTGTTGTTTTTTGTTTGTATATGTTTTAAAAAACATAAATTGCTGAGTTTGTATTTTTGAATATTAATCAATGCTAATGAATTAACTCTATTTAGTATCATTAACCACTGTGCTTTTTTTTTTTTTTGTTTGTGCGTAATAAAAATGAAAAAAAACAAAAAACAAATAATTAGACAGTAAACCCCAGAGAAAATAAACCATTAGCTTTAGCAGTCAGGGAGTAAGAAGAAGGTAGAAAAAAGCGTGGCTGAGAAACCTATGATGAAAAAGGTGTACTGTGACCCTGTACAGGTATTTTGGCAGGCGTGGAACATCTCCATAGGGGTGTACAGGAAGCATTTTATCAGAAATAGAGTATTTGTCCCTAGACTTGTCAACCAATTTCAAGCGGATCTTGACATGCAAGCCCTAGCCGAACATAACGACAGGTTTAAATATTGACTGTAATCAATGTGTTTCCCAAAAAGGATTACGTACGAACCTTGAAGAAAAAGTCGGGGTTAGAGGTCAGCAAGGCCTTCCAGGCTCTTTTAAAGGACAGTTAGACCACTGAAAAGTCACTGACAGACACTGGTAAAGAATTCTTTTAACAAGACTTTCACAGCCTTAATGAAGAAGCACTGTGTCTTTAATTTTGCTACCGCCAGCGATCTAAAAGCATTGGTAGTGGGGAGATTTAATGGTACATTGAAAACTAGAATGTGGAGATATTTTACAGCAAACATCACCTGCAGGTACATTGATGTCTTACAGGAGTTGGTGAAACGCTACAATCACAGTTATCACAAGAGTATAAAAATGAAGCATATGCAGGTGAGCTCTGAGAATGCCTTTCAAGTGTTTCAAAACCTGCACAGCACATTTCCCATTTGCCATCGGGATGCACTAAACATAAATTTTAAAAAGGGTGATTTGGTCAAAATATCCAAGTTGAGATGCGTATTTGATAAAAAAAAAAAATATGAACAGAGTTTTATGGACAAGGTGTTTTCTGTGTCTGAATCCATAAGTAAAACTGGGAAAAGACAAGTTTTATGCAGTGGAAAACATTTTGAAAAGACATAATGTCGAAGGTGAAAAACAGATTTTGGTGCGCTGGAAAAACTTCCCTGAGAAATTCAACTGCTGGATCAAGGCCTCTGACTTCCAAAATCTTTAAAAAAAAAAAAAGGCAGAAATACCAACGCCTCTCATTTGTTTATTCTCTCTCCCCCTGGCCTTCATCATGGACACATCCCTCCAGGAGGGGTTTTATATCACTTTATAACACAAGATATCACAGTGAATCTGGCTAAAGCAATAGAACTGAAAGAACAATGGGTTGTGGGTCTGTCGCCCATCACTGACGGAGGCCCCATTTAGTTCTGAACTCTGTAGACATGAGAATCAAACTCAGTCGTGCCAACGAAGCCTTCTGCCTTATATCGGCTGCAGATGCAAATTTTCCACTTATAAATACTGGGGGCCTCTCTGTTTGTGAAGAAAAGTGAGCGTTTCCCCTGGTTTGCACATAGGTCACGAGACGGCTTTAAGGAAGGACAATGATCTTTACCTCTTATCACGGGTGAATGCGAAAACTTACTCCATCCATCAGAATTCCAGGATAAGTAACCAAGAAAATCTTTTCCTGGGAACCATGCCCAAGTATGTTGTCATAGGCATGATGAACCACAAGGCCTTCACAGGGAGAAGAAACCTGTCCCCCTTTAATTTCATTAATAATGTCGTGGAACATCTGGCCCTCTGTCAGAACGGCAGACAGACAAGTCAGACAGGTTCCTGTTAAAGCCTTCCAATCTTCCATCAGAGAGTTTTACAACATGTTTACCTCCACAGGGAAACACTTGAAAGGGTTACTTCTGAGCATCAACACAGAGGAATTTCAAGTGGGCTACTCTTTATTTGTCTTTAATCTCAATGCCGTTGAAGACAGCAAGGCCTTATCCCCCTTTTCCAGTGGCAATTTGAGACTCGAAATGAGATTCAGAGTCCCCTTGCCCCACACAGCCACCTTCATTTTTTATGCTTGTTACAATCCTATTTTGGACATCAATTCCAAACGACAAGTGACGGTGGACTATTACTAACACCCTCCCCTGCTAACTGAAGAGGCATGAATACTTATGGGTTGGAAAGTCTTATGCATTGTTTACTAGGAGACGCATTCAGCAGAGTGTGGCCCGCAGACCAATTACCTGTACGTCAGTGTTGGTTTAAACTACCTGAAAACCTGAGACATATCAGGATGATGTGCTAAAAAAATGATGTCACGCTATTTCACTTTGTTCTAAAATATCAATGATGTACAAGAAATCATGCTGTCGGGCCTTGTAATCAGTCAGCCTGTTCCTCAAAACTGTTCAGAGAGTGTTATAGAATGTGAAAAAAAAAGTCTGGAGACTTTCAATCCAGAAAAAAACAAACAAACAAACTTTTGTTGTCATTGCATCTATGCGTACAATTTGTTTACTTGTATCGAAATAAAATAAAACAACAACATTGGTACAGCTGACAATGTAGGACTATTTTTCTGTTAGATCTCCTGGTTTTCTCCGTCTGGGGGATGATGACTGGCAATGTACTCTGGTCCTGCAACTTCATCTTCTTCCTAATCCTTCTCCTCCCACTGGAGATGACAGTATTGATCATGAGTTTGAGGGTTCCTCACCAAGGATAAGGGGATATTGACTTCCCTTAGAGTATTTAAAAAAACTAGTCCAACCTCTGGGTGGTATGTAGTGAGATTTTTTTACGATAAGAGGAAGGACAGGTTTTTAAACAAGTCAGTCATATGAGAGCCTTTATCAATATGTCCCTTGTATACAAATTCGTCTTTAGGAGTCCAGCCTCCTTGAGCCTCAGTAAAGTTTTGGAAGACCTTTTCGGCATCTTTTCTGTCTCGCGGGGGAGGCTTTTAAACACCTCCTTAAAAAGAAACTCCAAAAGAAACTGGCCTCTTCATACAAGGTATATTATTTCAGTACTTTTGCACATGAAATACAATCAAATATTTATATTTTGTAATGTGGACTGTACGAATTTGGCTTATCTTGTAGTTTCTGGTAACAGGTGATGATGCAGTGAACACCCATTATTACAATCATAGGCTTGGTCTGAGCAGCAGCAGTAGCGACATTTCATCTCGGTGTGAGTCTTCCTCCTCTTCCTCTTTCACAGGCACCTCCCCTCCTTTTCAATCTCTGTCAGTCCTTGAGTCATAGAGAACAGATGGATCCTGAACAGGGCAAAGCAACTTCGAGAGAGTTTTGCCTTTGTACGTGTGACCTGTGTGTACATTCTATAAAAATAAAGAAAGACCTTGAACGTTACTATAATACCAGTGATGAAGTGCAGGACATGATGTAGGAACCTTACCCCATAGAATACTTTTGTACCAGAAACCTTTCTGATCTCAAAACATCTTCTCCCACCACCACCATTGGACCTGTGCTGAACTAACAAAAAGACATCTGTTGAAGTGGAAGATGCAGTAAAACGTTCCCAAACATACAGTAAAAATAATCATAAATAACCAAAAATAACTATCTCCCCAGCCCTGTTTCAGGACCTGGAACATTGTCTTGAGCTGTTTCAGGACCACAACCGGCTGCTGGGTCTGTTTCAGGACCACAGCCTCCAATGAGGTGTGCGTTTATTTGACGAAGCGTTAAAGTCATGTGTCGGTCTTCCATTTCACCTTGTTTGAGCAGAAAGGTATCTTTGCAACAGATCGTTGTATTTATAAATTTTGTCATACGCCCTCAATCCCAGATAGCTTAATACAGTTCTCGTTTTGACATCCAGTTCATGCTCGGCTGTCTGTCTCATTGTGGTTTTAGACTGATGCTGCTGCTGCTGCTGCTGCTGCAGGCAAATCAGCTGTGTAGAGGACACCAGAAACATTTTTTGAGCCATCGTTATGATTATCTTGGAACGAGTCCTCTGAACAGATTCCCGATGATGGGGATGGCCACCAAGAGCAGAGATAGAAACCCTCCTGACTGCTTTTTCAATGCCTGTCGTTTGCATTCGAGTCCAGTTCTTTTATTGGCCAGCACTCTGATTATTGTCTTTTGCTTTTTTAATTTCTTATTTGACAAGTGGTCACGGAGATGTTACCTTTTGAAAGATTAATAGTGATCTTGCAGAGAGTCAGAAGAAAGTCCTATGAAAATCTGTGCAGAATGTCTTTTTGTTTCCGAGGAGAGGCACGGTAAAGAAATTTCAGTAAAAACACATTTCTTTTTATTCATTCTGACATGATCACTTACTGTTTTTTAGGCAGGTAAACCTTCAGCCACTGATGGAGTAGTATTCCCGATCTGAGTCTGTAGCCTTATGGACAGCCTGGCGTGAGGTGGACGATTAAATACTGGTGAAGTTCTCTGGTACCATCTTCAAAACTGTCTATAAAGAAATCTTTCTGTCATGGGTAGATCTGATGAGCTAATGTGCTGTGTCTGGAGGGTTTTTAAACAACAATAGGTAATTACAGTTCAGACTGATGGTATGACTGTGTTTAGCTTGATGAAAAACATTTTGCGTCAGCATCATAATGATCATGTTTCTGTGATGTCTGTATTGTGTGAAAAATCATTCCACTCCAGGATGTCCATTGCTTGAAAAATGACATCGTCCAGAATAATCAAATGATGTTCCGGGGAAACAGGTTTTCTTCTGCAAAAGATTTTTGCAGTCCCTTCACAAAGTTAATTTTTTTTTATTTTCTTTCGCAATTCTGCATACAAAGGTTGATCAGCAGTATAAATCCACACAATATTATCCAGTTCTTAATTCATCACATGTTCACAGTTTTCCAAAACATGTTTAATGAAAAAAGTTGTTCCACACCCACTGGGTCCTGTGTAATTCAGCCTATTTGAAGAGTTCTCCCACTGCAAAATCAACCTCTGTAACACAGTTTTAGTAGCACTCGGTTATAATGAAATGTTTTTTTTAATCTGAACATAACTTTGGCTCCAGTCCACATGTGTTTTGTGGATCTGGAGAAGGCTTATGACCGTGTCCCTCAAGGTATCCTGTGGGGGGTGCTCCGGGAGTATGGGGTAGATGGCCTTTTGTTACGGGCTATTCAATCTCTGTATTGTCGGAGTCAGAGCTTGGTTCGCATTGCCAGCAGTAAGTCAGACCCGTTCCCAGTCAGGGTTGGTCTCCGCCAAGGCTGTCCTTTGTCACCGGTTCTGTTCATAATTTTTATGGACAGAATTTCTTGGCGCAGCCAAGCGGCGGAGGGAGTCGAGTTCGGTGGCCTCCGGATTCCGTCGCTGCTATTTGCAGATGACGTGGTCCTGTTGGCCTCATCGAACAGTGACCTCCAGCTCTCACTGGGACGGTTTGCAGCCGAGTGTCAAGCGAGAATCAGCACCTCTAAATCTGAGGCCATGGTTCTTAGCCGGAAAAGGGTGGATTGCCCACTCTGGGTCGGGGGAGAGTCGCTTCCCCAAGTGGAGGAGTTCAAGTATCTCGGGGTCTTGTTCACGAGTGAGGGGAAAATAGAGCGGGAGATTGACAGACGGATTGGAGCAGCGTCGGCAGTGATGCGGACGCTGAAGCGGTCCGTTGTGGTGAAGAGAGAGCTGAGCCAGAAGGCAAAGCTTTCAATTTACAGGTCAATCTACGTCCCAACTCTCACCTATGGTCATGAGCTCTGGGTAGTGACCGAAAGAATGAGATCGCGAATACAAGCGGCCGAAATGAGCTTCCTTCGCAGGGTGGCTGGGCTCAGCCTTAGAGATAGGGTGAGGAGCACGGACATCCGGGAGGAGCTCAGAGTAGAGCCGCTGCTCCTCCGCGTTGAGAGGAGCCAGTTGAGGTGGTTCGGGCATCTGGTCAGGATGCCTCCTGGACGTCTCCCTGGGGAGGTGTTTCGGGCATGCCCATCCGGGAGGAGACCCCGGGGCAGACCAAGGACACGCTGGAGAGATTACATCTCTCGGCTGGCTTGGGAACGTCTTGGTGTCCCCCCGGAGGAGTTGGTGGAAGTGGCTGGGGAGAGGAGTGTCTGGATCTCCCTGCTCAGGCTGTTACCCCCGCGACCCGGACCCGGATAAGCGGCAGAAAATGAAACGAAACGAAAATAACTTTGGCTCATACATATTTTATTATTTCCAATATAAAACCTACCCGTGGACAACGACTATGATGGTGGCGCTGCTGATGGTGCGGATGAAGGTTGAGCTTGAATAAATTTAACAGTTCACAAAGCAACTGAAATATATGGATCGGGAATAGAACAGCTCTCAATCGTGTCCATGCTTTTCGTTGTGAGCTGGTGAGCCTGAAATTCTCTCAGGGGGGGTAACAGTAAAATGTTATAGAGGGACTTGTTCAACTTCTTTTTTTTTTATGGGGGCTTTGGTCTAATATGCAGAAAAAACATTTGAGCAACCAATGTGGTTATGGTCATATGTCCTATGTTTTCACATGAAAAAGATTGAAAGATTAATTTGAGTTCATCACATGAATGGGGGATAAAGTGAAGATGAAAACATTTGGGAATGGAACAGTTTTTTTGCACCGGTCATAAATCCAACCAATGACCTTTTGGTTATTTTTACTGTATGTTTGGGAATGTTTTACTGCATCTTCCACTTCAACAGATGTCTTTTTGTTAGTTCAGCACAGGTCCAATGGTGGTGGTGGGAGAAGATGTTTTGAGATCAGAAAGGTTTCTGGTACAAAAGTATTCTATGGGGTAAGGTTCTCACATCATGTCCTGCACTTCATCACTGGCATTATAGTAACGTTCAAGGTCTTTCTTTATTTTTACAGAATGTACACACAGGTCACACGTACAAAGGCAAAACTCTCTCGAAGTTGCTTTGCCCTGTTCAGGATCCATCTGTTCTCTATGACTCAAGGACTGACAGAGATTGAAGAGGAGGGGAGGTGCCTGTGAAAGAGGAAGAGGAGGAAGACTCACACCAAGATGAAATGTTGCTACTGCTGCTGCTCAGACCAAGCCTATGATTTTAATAACGGGTGTTCACTGCATCATCACCTTGTGGCTCCAGAATTATAACTGTGTTACCAGAAACTACAAGATAAGCCAAATTCGTACAGTCCACATTACAAAGTATAAATATTTGAGTGTATTTCATGTGCAAAAGTACTGAAATAATATACCTTGTATGAAGAAGCCAGTTTCTTTTGCCCTCCCTGCAACCTTCTATTATTAGTCTCCCTTTTTTAGAGTCCAAGGCGAGCTCCTCTGCTGGGGTGAATTCTTGTGTTGTGGGCTGATATATGGGCTTTTTTTATTTAACTGCTAAAATACAATAAAATATGTCCACACCTTATCTCAATCTTAACTTGCTGCCAGGTCCTTTTATGGCCAGACACATTTGTTCCTAATGAACTGAAAATGGAAGGTTAAAAAAGATCAAATAGATTAGATAAAATAAATTCCATACAAAAAATAGATGCAGATATTGTCAATCAGTGTTTGCAGTATCTTCATTACACATTTCCTAAGTAACATACATTTCCACTTCTTACATTTAAGGCAAAATGTTGGACTGAAATTTTTCTTGAAAATTGTTGGCACTGGATCCTCCACACCAAAAAGGAGAGGGACCATCCAGCTTGTCATCAACACGCAGTTCAAAACCAAGCATCCATGATGGTATGTGCTGCATGAGTGAACATGGCATTGATACTGATATATACAGGCCCACGACCTTCTTCCTAATATACAGGTTTTGGAGCAATAAATGGTGCCAAGTAAAAAATGTCTTTTTTAGGGATGGCCTTGCTTATTTCACGTCAAACCACATTCTACACATATTACAACAGCATGGCGTCATAGTAAAAGAATTTGTGTGCTAAATGGCTTGCCTTCAGTCCTGATGTGACTGGACAATGGGGAGGCCTTAATTTAAGGTTGCAGTCTTTGGTGGAGTAACACTAACCCCTCAAACCCAACATGAATAATACAGTGAGGAAAGTGATAAGTCAGAGGAAAGTTATTCCACCAAGTTTATCAAAATTTTTATTAACACATAATAAAATAAATGACCATTTAATGAAATAATATAATAAAACTTTTGAAAGAGACTATCAAAAGTGTAATAAAATTTAGGAGTGCCAAGGACAGGTCGCTGCACTACAGATGGCCACACTCAGAGAAGGGATGGAATTTAGACTGGGACAGAGTACTCACCATGCTCCAGTGCCCAGGACTCACACACGGCAAAACACTAGGAGAAATATGAGAGGGTAAACTTTACCAAACACACACAAGCATGGTGCAGGTGACAAATTTTACCACCAGGCCCTCCACCCTCTAGCGACCAGGATCAGTGGGCCCTTGGAGTGGGGGGAATATGCTACTATCAGGACCTGAGTACTAAGAGCAAGGAGTGACAACTAGCAAGGCAGCAACTACACAAATATAATGCAGCTAAAAAAAAAAATTTTTTTAAATCACTTACCAGTAATCACACGGCTTTGGTGGCATCAACCAGGAATTCGAAAGGGAAGGCAGCTCAAGGGGTAACAGCACCATATCCATACATAATACCCCTGGTGATCTGAGTTGCTGGAAGCGGGAGGGGGTGACTTGGGTCTACAGCGACCCCAGAGGGGAAAATTTCTGTCGGATACACTGACTTGTCATCAGTTGAAAACATTATTTTTTGGAAACAAGATTGTATACTGTATGCTGTAGTGTCACCTGGCAAGCGTCACCTGGCAAGGTCAACAGGCCATTCCCCTGTGAAGGCCCTGATGTGAGTATCAGCTCCCAGCAGAGTCACCGTCTCCAGGTGCCCCCAGTAAACAGCGAGGTGCAGGGAAAAATAACCTGTCAAACAATCAAACCGAGAATATAGCTTCTGAGTAAAATATGAGTCAGCTCACAAGTTAAAATGTTTTCACAAAATAGCCAATAACAAACACAAGTCAACAAGGAAACATAACGAGCAAAACCGACTATGACACGGCTACACCAGTATGTGGAAAAAAAACGATAGTGGGGCAGATTAAAGCAAGGGTTGGTAAATTGCTTCTGATATATTTTTTGTTATCTCATTTGTTGAAATAAGCTTAGTGAGCCAATAGGCATCAATACATTACGTTGTTTCCAAGAGGGAAAATAAATTGTCTGTGGCCCTCGCAGGATAAACATGGCCTATCATTTTATACGGACCAAATGAAATAATAGGCTGCTGTACCCTGTAAGGACAACTCTTGATTGTTGAGAACTGCTAATTCTCTGAAGAATGACAGACTTGATGTGATGAATCCGATCTCTTTTATAAACGCAGCATTGAGAGAAGGCCCAAACACACTGTTCTATATAAAATGCTCACTGCAAGATGTTTTCTGAAAAATTCCAAATTGACACCACTTATATACCCTCAGATTAGGAAACAACAGGACAATAATAGATAATATTGCCCCTGTAAAAAGAAAGACTATAAAACAAAGGAAGTCAGCTCCATGGTATAATCCTCACACCAGGAAAGTAAAGCAAAAAACATGTAGCCAAGAAAGGAAATGTCGCTACATCAAACCAAAAGACTCATGCTTAGTCTAGCAAAATAGCCTGAAAATATATAGGATGGCCCTCTGCAATGCTTGAGCAGCCTATTACTCAACATTGATAGAGGACAATAAGAAAAACTCCGGGTTTCTTTTCAGCACTGCAGCCAGGCTGACACAAAGCCATAGCTCCTTTGAGCCATGTATTCCTGTAAGTCTTCTTATTAAATACTTCACTAACTTTTAAATTCTAAAATTGCAACTGTTAAATCTTAGTGCTGCATTTGACACCATTGACCATAAGCTCCTTATACAAAGACTGGATGGTTTAATCTGTTTTAAAGGAAGTGCACCAAGCTGATTTAAATCATATTTATCAGATGGATGTGAGTTTGTACATGTAAATGATGATTCATCCACCTACACCACAGTTTATTCTCGGACCAATTCTATTCGTCTATATATGCTGCCTTTAGGTAATATTGTCAGAAACCACTCTATTAATTTTCACCACTATGCACATGACACACAGTTATATTTATCCTTGAAGCCATAAAAAAACAGCAGGTTAACTAAACTTCATGCTTGTATTAAAGACACAAAAACCTGGATTACATGTAAGTTTTTAGTACTAAATTCACACTGAATTTATTATGCTGGGTCTTTAATGTCTTAGGGATACTTTATCAAAATCAATTTATTTTATTTTACCCACTATTTACAGTCAGACAACAGCTAATGTTATTACTCAACCATTTCCTATGTAACATTTAATAGTGCTACATGATACAACAGTAAAGGTTTAAAGAAGAATTAAAAGAATTTAAGAAGTTTTTCTGTTAAGTTTCAGAAAAGGTAGTCCAAAAAGCAGATACTGTTATTGTTAACCTACTTTAGTGTTGTTAGTTAAACTAAGAGCTATAACCATGACCTGTGATGATTACTCACTACTCATGAAAGCAAATGAAGTGACCACTAATCATAAGGAGTATATTTGCAGACTCTCTGATGAATTAAAAAGAAAAGATGCCCTACTGAACAGATATATGGCTATGGCTCACAAACAATCACTGCAGATCAGCTCACTTACCACGGCCCTCCAGGATACAGTTCAATGGGGTTCCTCCACTTGCCCACGACCTTCTTCCTGCTCGACACTTAACCACTGGGTGTCCTGGGCGGAGGTGGTGGTCTATGGTCATAAAAGATAATCCAACAGGGCTGCTTGCTCCCGTGACTCATTCTCTCCAACCACTTCGAGGCCCTGTCGCTGTCTGCCGAAAATCATGCTGTTGATCTCGGTATGAACTCATCACCTTAGAACCCGGTGGTCCCCTCCACACTGGTGATGGCTGGCTAAGCATCCCTGAATGTTGTGGATCCTTCTCTAATTGTGAATGGTGGTGTCCCAGTGGCTTCCCATTTGATGGCTTGGTGCCAGGAGATGCACTGAATACCTCTCTGCTGGTGACTGGCGGTGCTTCTCATTGCTCCAGTGGCTTGGAGTCTGCAGCTCTCCAGTTTGGTGGGCACTGTGCAGTGAGTAACATGGCCAAGAATAAATCGGCCCCAGGCCCAGCTCATCATCTCACATCCCAGCCAGACAAGTGATCAATATCCCGGTTAACGAGCTCACACCTGTCCACCATAAAACAAGTGACAGCCGCAATGCTGTAGTGTCGCGAGACTCTGTGAGACTGTGCAGTGCCCAGCATTGCGGTGCCCAGGTAAAACAAACAACTCACTGATCAGATACTCTGCCAACTTAACTACAATTCAAAGGCAAACAGTTGCAATTGTATCAATTAACTCACCACTCTGGAGGATTTCCAAGAACTTGAAGATTAAATTGAAAAGTGTCATGGGAAAAACGTCCACAATGCGAACTCCCTCCTCCAAGAGAAGCCGCCCTGAAGACTCTCCAGGAGCAGTTTTGTATCCTGATAACAATTTCAGACTTTTCAACTCAATTAATAAGTTTTGATGCCTGTCTATCCTTAGTGGAAATTCTCCACAAGGAATTCCAGGCCTTGGGAATTCATCTTATTCTTTGGTATTTAGCCAACACCAAGTGGTCACCCTCACCATGGAGAACAAAGTTCTTAAAGGTCAGTGAAATCCCTCACCGAGGGAATAACATGGCTCTCGGAGGAAAATAAGAAAATTAAACAATCATTGCTCTTCAGGCGCGAAGCATAAGAGCAACCTGGTCATCTCTGGAATTCCGGAACAGGTGGAAGAAGACACAGGATCTAGGGTAAAATACTTTATACAAAAACAGCTAAGACTCCCTGCAGGTGCCGTTAAAAACATATTCCACCGTGTTCACTGCCTGGGAGGAAAAAAACCAGACGGCCAGAGACCCAGACCCATCGTGGCGAAATTCAAACAAAATCAAATCAAATCAAATTTTACAATATTTTTACAATACAATAATTTTTGTATAGCCCAAAATCACAATTTATACATTATCTCACTGGGCTTTGACAAAATGTACAGATGTGACACCCTCTGCCCATAGACCCTCAAACCAGGTGAGGAAAAACTTAAAAAAACCCTAAACAGGGCACATAACAAACCTCAAGAAGAACCACAGAGGAGGGATCCTTCTTCCTAAGACAAACAGATGTGCAATAGATGTCACTTGTACGGAACACAACAACATGACAATAACAGTTTACTAAGAATATTTGAGTTCAAATGAGTCTATGCATCCAGATAAATATGGGTATAGTATGTTGGTCCACAAGTCATTGTAGTCCATTGGCTAGGCGGGGCAATCCAGCCTAGGATCCAAGTCACAGGATCTTCTGTCCTAATTTGAGCAGTAGGCGTCAGGCAAGACCACAACAGCAGCTCCCATCGCAAGATAGTCAATTGGTCCATGAGTCGTGTGTTGCTGATGTACTCAATGAGTCCAAGAGTATGTGGAATCTATAAATCCAGGGATATGTCATTTATAAACACTTCAAAACAGAAAGAAATGGTGAAAAGCTGACATAGGGAGCTGAAGGGAACCAACTTCAGCATCAATGATCAATTTCCCAATTGGACATTGGGAAAACTCTATGTAAGAAAGTAAAATCTCTGACTTGCCATTCATTTGTTCCAATATCAAACATCCCAGCTGCTTTAAAAGCATCACCATAAGTTCCTCCGTGAAAGCCTGGTGGGAGTTTCTGAAAATAACTAGGTCTTCACATATCTCATGTGTACTCACACCAATCTGGAACAATCCTGACATCCTGCAAAAAGAAAAAATGCAAAATTTCCCATTGTGGAATGATAAGACATCTAGAACATATTATCCTAAACAGAAACCTTATCCCATTCAAGAAACTGATACAGAATATAGGATCAGTAATCTGAATTTTCTTGAGTATCAACGACTTCAATCCATAGTCCAAACACGATACACCTCTAATCAACTGGATTTCCATTTTCTGCGTGTGGCAAGTGACTTCTTAAACTTCTCAACCCCAAAACTGTTGTCTAAAATATACTGGTTACTATTTACAACAGGTGAGTTCTCCCAATCTTCAAATGGGAGACAGATTTATCCGCTAGTCCAAATCAACTGTCCTGGACTCAGATATGCGTAAATACTTTCAAAATGACTAAAACCCCCAATTTACAACTCATACAATAGAAAATCCTTCATAGAACACTCTACACAGGAAAAAGGATGTTCAGAATGGGTCTCATGCACTCGGACTGTCCCCCCGGTTTTAACCACACATTAGATATTGAGGGCTTGGTGTCACATAGATGAACTCTGCTGTCTTCCAGCAGCAGGGCGTCCACACTTGATGTTGGAAAACTGCTTGGGAAATGTGCCTCTGGCCGGATGAGGACCTCCTCAAAGTCTATGAACACTTCCGGTCAAAGCGAAATGTCTTTGGCAAAACAAGGCATCCAGGTCCCTATTCAGGCATGCCAAGAAGCTGGGCAGGACAGGAAAAAAAAAAGGAAAGAAAAAGGGTGATAGCCCATGTTGGAACAATGGATGTCACTCCGGAACAGTAGCTTCCTCGTTAAATGTAGAAAGTCCATCTTCTTTTCATCCCTCATCCCCACACTGGCCTGTGGATCAAGTCGTTTCAGCAGAATTCTTTAACATTCACACCTGGCTTGAATACGTTTGTAAAACACATAGGATGGGGTTTATTGACAATTTCAATTGGTTTTGGAACTTACCCACTTATTTTAACCCACTTAGTGGCTTATTTTAAGGCCACAGAGTAAATTTGAGTATGCTAGGTAGTTGCATGCTAGCGGCTAACCTACTGTCCACCATACTTAATTTTCCATGTGACTGGCTGTTTACCTCTTAAACCTCGTTCCCCCCTTATCCCTCCCCTTACCCCTCCCTTTGCTGGCCTCAATGAACATTTACCACCTCACAAGTTAAATTTCCGAACCAGACTACTATGAGGCAGAGAAAACCTCCTCCATACTCCACATGGTTTATTGATCACAGTGTCTTAACCCTGCTTCCTAAATCAACTGGACACATGCGTACTAACTGTCATAAGCTTGCCCTCTACAATATCTGATCCTTTGCCAACAAAGCTCTGCTTGGCAGTGAACTTATCATTGATCATAAACTGGAATATCTGTGTCTCCCAAAGATGTGGCAAACACTAAATGATTTTCTTCAACTCAATTTAGCAACTCTAATAGGATTTATTTATCTGTGCAAACCTCATCATTCTGGCTTAGGACATGGCTTTGCGATGATTTATTGCAAGAATATTAAAGTGAAATAGCTTTCTCTACCTAATCAGTCCTCTGAATTGCTGGCTATGGAATTAAATTTGTGCCAAGAAGACCAAACAAGCAATTTGCAAACAAATAATTTGTGTAAACAAAGAAAGTACTTGTCTTTTGCATTTTTCAGAATCTCTTCATTTACAGTTCTCTCTTACTCTCTGCTTCGTTGTCGCTGATCAGAGTTTTGCTCTTGCTGCCAGTTTTGCGGTCTCAGTCCCAGCTTTCTTGTTTGCAATCCCTGAACTTTCATTTGTTGTTTTGGCAAAAACCTCATGTGTGGGTGGGCTTTCCAAGATTGTGTTCCCATTGGTTAATATGTTTTTGAGTGACAGCTTAGTAACTCAGGCAGACCTTCAGCCAATGCCCTCAGCAGGTAGATTTCCAGTCTTGGTGAAGTGATACACAGACTGATGCTAAACATTGCTCAGATTCTACCTGATGAAGTTCAATCGATTCTCAGCTTAATAAAGTGTTAATTGGTCCTGTGTGCTGTATAATTTCATACTGTTCTACACATTTTGATTTTGTGTTTGTGTAAGAAATAGTTGAAGCTAAGCTTATCTCTGTAGCAAGTTTTTATACTGATTGTCAGTGAAGTACTCAGTTAGTGTACTGTTACTGTAATGGGAAAATACCACTGTTTTATTATCCTGAACTGTGTATGTGACTTCTCACCATGTTATCTTCATGTAACTCCTTGTGTGACAAGCTGACCGCCTGACCCAAAACCTGTGTCCAATTGTCTACCTCTCCCTCGTGTATTAACCCCCGTGTTCCCTTCCTCCTGTGCCAGATTTTCTTTACTTTCTAGCGAGCAGTCCAGCGTATATTCTGTGTAAGTCTCCATGTGTCCGATCAATATTCCGTGTTCCGATTACCGAGTTTGCCTTATCCTTATCTGTACCTTAGCATAATTTGAATTCTTGGTTTTATTATTAAAACGACTACCGATTTAGAAAGCCCCCTGTGTGTCTCTGCATTATTGGAGGCGCACGTCTCCACTGGCTAGAGGAGCAACTGATGTTTGTTCGCCAGGAAATGTTAGAAGCAGTAATACACAGTGAATTGACGTGCACGACATTGACGGAAAAATTAAATCTCGTCATTGATCAACTGCAGCAACCATCTGCTTCTCCAATAGCTCCTAAGGGTTCAGAAGCTGCAGCTAAGCCTCCTGCTTCTACCGTGAGTTTGCACTCTCTCCACCTTTCTAGTCTTGAATGTTTTTCTGGAGAGTCTGGGGATTGTCGTCCCTTTATTTCCCAGTGCGAACTACATTTTGAGTTTAATGCAGCCTCTTTTTCTTCAAACCGAGAGATTGCATTCATATTTCTCATTTAACTGGTCAAGCCAGATCTTGGGCTACAGCTGAGTGGAGCCGCCAATCAGCCGTGTGTAATTTCTTGCCACAATTTATTAAAATATTCACACAACTATTCCAGTCCACGTCTCCGGGCAGAGAAGCAGCCAAAGTATTGGTATCGTTGTGAGGCAAGGCAAACGTTCAGTAATCGATTACGCTGTCGAATTCTGCACCATAGCCGCTGACAGGGGTTGGAATCAACCTGCGCTATAAGACGCATTCCTGAACGGCTTGTCGGATACTCTCAAGGACCATATGGCTCCACTTGATCTACCAGCGGATCTTGAGGCAGTGATTAATTTGGCCTCTAAGATAGATGAGAGACTCCGTGAATATCAGAAGCCTCGGCATCAGCAGGATCACTTCAGGTTTGCTCCCGTTTCCCAGCAATGAGTTTTTCCTCCAGATCCTCACCGGGAAGTTTTTCCCCTGCTCCCTCTAACAAATTATTTGATAGACCTGAGCCAGCCAGTGAGTTACCAGAACCGATGCAAAATCGGCTGGACCTGCCTCACTCCATTGGAACAGCAGCGGAGAATGAAGGAAGGAAGGTGCATTTACTGCGCACAGTTGGGACACTTCCTCGCCTCCTGCCCGGTTAGGTCTCCAACACCTAACGCTGCCTCGTCGTCTTTGGTGAGTCAAACCAAACTGCCTAGCAGGTATAAGAGACCTCTCACTAAAGTAATGCTCCAATTGAGCTCTGATTCCCTAGTTCTCCAAGCATTAGTAGACTCCGGAGCAGACACTAATTTGATGGATTTCCCGAGTTGCTAAGAGACTTCAGACCTCTTTTTACATCAGCCCTAGATGGAAGATTAATGTGTAAAGTAACTCATCAAATGTCCCTAGTGACACCAGTTCTTGACGGCGGTCATCAGGAGAAAGTAAAGTTTTTCTTCATTTCGAGTCCCTCAACCACCCACTTGCTCTAGGCCTCCCATGGCTGCTAAAGCATAACCCTCACATAGACTGGTCCACGGGAAGTGTTTTAGAGTGGGGAAAGAACTGTGTTGAACACTGTTTTCTGGACAGAAAATCTTCCCAGGAGGGGATTTCTGAGGAAGCAGAAGAGTGTGATCTCCATGAAAGCCCAGTTTCTGTAATGGGGTGTGTTGTTTCCGATGGTCAAGTTGGGATGGACCAACAGAAGCTCCAGATCCATAACTGAATGGCCAACTCCGTCCTTGCGGGGGGATGTGCAGCGCCCCTGGTCGGACGTCCTTCGAGACATTGTTTCTGGTGGACCTGTTGTGCCCTTAAAAATGGGGAATATTAGTGAGAGAATGAGAGACAACGGGACTCCTTTGGTGTTTCTTTTTGGTTGCCACCGCCTGTTTTTGTTTGGAGGAGCTTCTGCCTGTGTAGGTGCTTTAGGTAGGTCATACAAGGGGCTGGCAATACATGAAAAATCTTTGATATACTGCCGGTAATAACTCAAAAGTCCCAATATGGCTCTCAACTCACCAATAGTGCCTGGCTGTTTGTCTTTCAGGGCTGTGACTGCAGCAGTATCAGCTGCTTCCGTCAGGTGACACAATCCTGCCAAGGTATCGCACTTCTGGTTTAAACAGTTCACATTTTCTAGGTTTCAGTTTTATTCCATGTTCCCTTAAGCGCTGCAGTACCCTCCTAACATCACTAACGTGGTCTTCAAATGTTCTGCTATACACAAGTACATCATTGAGTTATGGCACACATATTACATCCCTTAAACCACCCAAACATTCTTCCATGCAGCGCTGTAATGCTGCTGGTGCATTCATGAGCCCAAATGGGATTCGGACCCATTCCTATAGGCCCCAGGGGGTCACAAAAGCTGTTAAATGTTGACTGTTCTTGGCCATGAATCCCTGGTCCCGTTGATACTCATGAATCCCTGACATGCCTTACCCTGATCCAGTAGTGTAAAAAGGGTGTTTCCCCCCAGGTTTTCCATAATGTCCTGCAATCTGGGGATAGGGTGGCGATCTGGGTGTCTTTTTCTGTTGAGCTCGAAGTAGTCAATACATAAGCGTAGTGTGCCATCTTTTTTTCTTACACAAACGATGGTAGGAAGAAGTGGACTTCTCAACCCACCCTTGTGCTATCAAGTCTTGTAACTAATCTTTAATTTCTTTATATAAGGGCTTTGGAACAGAGAGATATGTTCTTGACACTGGCTTGGGGTCTTTTAGTAAAATACTCATTTGCAGGTTTTCCACATGACCTATGTCATCATCAGACCTGGAAAATGACCCTGATTCTTCTCTCAACATCTGGCTAACTTTGTGTCTCTGCTGTTCATCAATGTGATTCAAATCAACCGGAGGATCCCATTGTCCATGAACAGGGGTGTCTTTACTGGAGCTCTGAGCCTGGACATGGTGGATGGTTGCAGTTAGCACGTAGTCTGTTTTAAAAATGTTGGCAGGATACACCGAACTGACACACTGCACAGTTCCAATTACAGTCCTTCCTCCCAGTGTGATGTCATGACTTGTGGGGTTTTGCACACTGACATTGATTTTTGGGGTCGTGCCTGTCTTCACTGACACAAGGGTATCACAAAACTCTAGCTGTTCAGGCCACTATGGGTTCTCATGAGGTTCAAAAACCAGAGTCTTGCCCTCCCTGAAAGGTGGTGCCCACACACGGCACTCAACCAGCATAGAGCTACGCTTAGGCACAATGATTCTCTCGATTGTCGTGCGCACAACATGTTCACATGTCTGTCGAATACTCGCAGCTTTAATAAAGGTTTTTTCTTTGTTTTTCCTCAGGTGAGGAAAAGCCACTTTTAAGCTTTCATGAGTTTTTCTTCGTCTCCATGATGTTTCTTGTCCTGCAAACTGTCCAACGCCAGGCATTCAATGACATTAAAACCTATGATAGGACACTTTTGCTGGTCTTCTTTTAGCACTAGTATGGGCACCAATAATTCGTCATCACTAGCAGCCGGCATAAAGCATACTTCAAGCCAACCAACATATGGCATTTCTGACCCATTGGCGGCTTCAATTTGTAGGGGATCAAGTGGGTCAATGAGCTCTGCAACGTCTCTCAGTGGCACATCAGGTAAGTGGTTTGCTTTCCACATTTCATCTAAAGCACAAACTTGTGAGCCTGTGTCCCATAGTGCCTGAACTCTTTGTTTGTTTAGGTAACATCTGATGATTCTGATCTGAGGTATTTTTTCTCTGATACATTATTTTCTTGTGCCTTGACTTTTTCATGTGACTTTTTTTCCTGCTTCTTAAAACTTAGACATATACACGGTTTACAGTGTCTTTGTGTGTGGGCCAATGAGCTCCCTGGCACTCTTTTGAACAGTAAAGTGTAGTTTTGCACACTGAAAAGCATTTAAGCATCTGTCTTGGTTTTTCTTTTGCACAACTTGGACTTACAAAACTGAACAAAACTGGAACTTACTCACCGGTTGTCACTGGTTGCTCCATGCCCAGCGGGGGCAACCCCTTTTAGTTTAAAGGGCTCTTCCCTGCTGGTTCTGCTGGTCTCTGTGCTTTGCAGCCTGCTTTAAAATGCTCACTGCTCCCACACCTAGAACAATGCTGACAATACTCTTCACGTGCTTGGATACAAGCTAGACACCTGGGGTGAGGACGTGGTACTGGGTAATAACGCTGCGGTGCAAGCCTTTGTTCGGATTGGGTTGTTCCCCTCATCTGTCCAGGACCAAAGCCTCGCTGGTACTCCTGCACTGCTGACAGCGACTGCTGGCTGTATGGCATGGCATTAGATTTAGTCTGATAAGGTGGGAACACAATGTTCAGTTTCTCCAAAAGCAGTTCATCTGAAGTGTTTGTCTGCAGGAGGTAAGGCTGCAGGTCACTTTTAATATTGTCATTCTGCAGGCCAGTTAGGACAGTGTGCATGAATAGACGTTGGACTATTTTAAGCTTGAATCTGCTTCCTGAGAGGAAAATAGAATTTTCTGACTCAAGTCCATCGCCCTTATCAGGAAATTCTGAGGAGTTTCTTTACTGCTCTGCACTTCAGAGGTGAGTTGTTTTATAATTCTGTGGCACCCCTCTCCTGGTAATGACATCTCAGAATTCTGCGAAGGGCAGGCAGTGTCAGTTTTCCTTTGCCTTCGAGGTAACTTCTTAGCTGCAGGCTTGGTGTGATGGCACGGATAACTGCATCGACAATCTCTGACTCTGGGTAGTCTTTGCAAAACCCGCTTTCAATCTGTCTGGCCAAACTGGAAAAAGTTAGCCTATCTTTTTGTCCTGGCTCACCTTTTTGGCCTGATATCTCTAAGTCTTTGCGCCACATGTTGCCAATAGGGGATGCTGGTAGCATGGTCTTTAATGGGGGACTGAACTGTACAGGGGGGTTTGCGTTCACAAGTTCATGCAAGGTAGTCTCTTTTTCTTTTAAAGACAACCTCAGCGCCTCCATCTCCTTTTGGAGGTTTTCCTGTTCATCAGTGCGACTCTGGGTTGTACTGTCATTCAGATTTGTTGTCATTTGGACTTTCTCTGTCATCTCTTGAATATTAAGGAGATCTGACATGCCCTCATTCTCTAAGGTGGCCAGTTCCTCCCGTTCAATATACTTTATTAATTAGTGCGCAATCAACTGACCGCGGGTTTTACCAGTCACATGTTCTTTTGCCGGTCCTGATATCTGAAATGTGTTGCATAGTTTAATCAGTTGCTCTACAGTCAATTTGTACAGTTCTCCGTTAATCTCCAGCTGTAAGTTCTCTAGTTCAGACTCCGTTTTATCAGAGAATTGGACAAACGGTAAAACAAGTTGTCTCTTTGACTTTATTGGCCCTTTGCTGCTCCCTAGTGGCCACTTTTGCTCACTACAGGAGAGAATTCGCCAGTGTGCACCTGAAGACCACCTTGTCTGCCTTGCTAGGTCCTTCCTCCGATGCCTGGGTAATTTTGAGGGATGTTCGGCGAGAGGGTTCCTCTAAAACTCAGGAATGGACCTCCAACGAAGCATCCCAGCGGTGCCTCCAAGTGTTGTGCCCTTAAAAATGGGGAATATTGGTGAGAGAATGAGACAATACAACGCAGCTCTTGTGCTCACTCATCTGTAATGAACGAGGAAGCAGCGTGCTGTTCCCTCTACCCAAGTCCCGCGGCATTAGTAGTAGATCACAGAGCAATCAAACAATTTACAGAGCTCTGCATCATCTACGTTTATCTTATTGGCTGCTACATACCTCAACAACAACTAATGATATGAACACATCTGTACTAGACTGTAATAAATAATTAATTGAACCTTGTGTAAATTAAATATTTAAGCTGGAAATTAATTACTCCTTACTGTCATAAAAACTTGTCACAGACCCTTGGAGGAGGAGACAGAGCCAGATGAAAACTTCCCATTAGCAGCTTCTGTGGTCCGTCGCTGTTGCAGGAGGCGTTCCAGAGCCAGGTCGACTCTCATCAAGTCATCGGCCGCATAAGGGAAAGCAGCAGATAGGAGGACAGCCTGTCTACCATCCTGGTCGGAAGGGTTGCCTCTCAACCCAAGATTTGCCCTTACACACTGATCCACGTAAGTTATCCCCGAGATTAATAGATCCTGTTCCTGTGTGCCAGTTTACACGGTTCGACGCCTACTGGCAGCCAGACGCAGGGGACGAGGATCGCAGTATTTGGACTGGGAAGGCTATGGGCCTGAAAATCCAGGACATCATGAACTCCCAGCTCATAAATTCACCCACCCCACCCTCCTGGTTTTAGGCCGCCAGGTGTCGGTCATAAGGGGGGGGTACTATCAGGGTCTGCTAGTGTCAAGTGTCTGTCCTTTAGGGTCATTCGGTGTATCCTGTTTTACGTTGAAGTTCTGTTTCAAGCAGGAATCAATATGATCAGTCTAAATGAAACAGTAGGTTTAAATAACCGTCTGAATGTTTCTTTGCAACAATGGCATCACATCATCACATTAAGAATCTGGAACCACACAATGTATGACACTATTATTTTTGGTTTATTTATAATTACAGATTAATTGGCTGATTGAATGGTGCAACTCTAAATGTTAACTCAGATTTCTTTTTTATGAAATAAGTGGAAACACAAAGACGAAGACAAGTGTTGAATGTTATTTTGATTGTTTTGACATGATTTTCATTCACTGTTACAAATTTGTATTCACCAACATGTTTCATTGTGTAAAATCTAAAAAATACATAAAAATAAAAGTATTTTCACGTTTATCGCTGTTGTTTCTGTTCTATATTACTACTGAAACCTGAACAAGCTGCATTGGGTTTAACAGAAATGAAAAAAATCCTAAGAATTTTAAATAAATATACTTAGCAGCTACACATTTTACTTGTAGTTATGTAGCTATTAAAGTAATTGGACATGGATGAGGTAGCACTACATGCCTTTCAGCTGATATCGAACAAACTTGGTCGCTTCTTGTTTCATGATGCGACGTCAGGTATAGCTTGTGATGATTGCAGGCAGACACTCAGGAAACTCCTTCTTGTGCCCGGCCAGTTGTTTGGGCCGGAGGCAGAAAAGGTGTAAGAGCAAAGGAAACAGTCAAGCTAAGCTTCAGAGGTCAGGGGTTGTCAGTGAAGGAACATGGGGCCCCCAGCCCAACACTCCAGAAAATGAAAATGCTAACACAATCTAAATCCACCTCCACAATTCTGGCAACACAGTCAGGCAGTAAGCAGTTAGTGCCCAGAGGCACACATCCTCCAACACGCCAACTCCAGTAGGTAACAGAAGGTAAACAAGCGTCTGAAAGTCCTTCCTTCTCAGATGCTGCGTAGGGTATTGTCTTGCAGACAGTTGCTCGAGGAGAATGGTTAACGTCAATAGATCTGAAAGATGCCTCATTTGCCTTTTCATCCAGAACATAGGAAGTATCTCCACTTTTATGGTCAAATCTATCTCTTTTCTGTCTTTCCATTTGCTTCCATTCTGTCCTTCCATTACACTTTACACTTTACAAGATGCATGAAGGCAGCTTTAATGCCACTATGGCTGATGAATAAATGTTCTCCCATATCTCAATGATTGGCTAATTCGCTCAACAGAAAACATCCAAGGCCCTTTCTCATATCGAGGCACTGGGTTTCTTGGTAAACCAAGATTAGAGCTCGTTACACCCAAGACAATAGACTATCTTCAATGGCTTGTCTCAGGATTCATTTTCAATGCAGGCATTGTTACTCACAAGAGCCTTATACATGTAATAACCTGATTTATATTATAACCTAATTATCTTATGTTTTGATCTAAAATGTGTTGTATTGATTATTATTGGAACGGTGTCAGATTCTTATCCTGTTCATGTAAAATCATATCAAAAAAGTTACTGTTAAAATACTGTTTAAAAAGGTTTTATGATTTGTTAAACACCCTTTGGAAAGTATAAAAAAAACATAACAACAATTTCTTTAGTAAGGATGCTAATGACCATTAAGAATTTATTTCCTGTTCACCTCGGGGTATTTACGTGAGAATGAAGTAGATAGAGGGACAGAGGAGCAGAAGTGTAGAACAGTTGCTAAAACACGTGGAAATTGTTACAGACCTTACGGTGTATAATTTATGTTTTTGCTTTGTGCGAACTGTAAACTGATCATCAGCTAATATGATCCCATCTGAGTTATTTTGGGACTGTTAACTGCCAACAAAGTGTTTGGGTCTTGTGCAACAGTGGAGTGAGCTAATGCTAGCTTGTTAGCTGAGCTGCCGCTGTTGTTGGAGAGACGTCGCTCATACTCCTCACTGCTTAAGCAGGAAGAGGTCCAGAGGACATTGCCACAGGGGTTTCCAACTTTGAATGCGGACGATGAGAAAAGGCTGCTTCCGGCAAAGCGGTGGACTGTGCTGTTCATCACTGCTGAGGACTGCCGCATCCTGAACCAGGTCTGACGAGAGGGATTTGTGCAAACGTGGTAGGAGACGCTCTGATTCAACAAAAGGAGACATCACTCCTTTGTTTCTTCCTGAGCTCCATCTTAATGTGCGTCACCAAACCGGAAAGCAAGTTTGCTCAAAACAAAATGTAGTGGGGTTTACAGACTTACAGACTACAGACTAAAATACCTAAATAATGTTGTCTTGTTTTCATTATACTCTGTAATTTTGAGTTAATACAAAGACAAAACTCAGATGCTGTGTGTGCTGTTGTGTTACATGCTGCACAACTGGAAATATTGTCTTATAAATTTTAGTTTACATTACATTGAGTTATTAATAGTGTGCCCACTAGCTTCTCAGAAGTTGAAAAGAAAAACTGAGGATCATACTTTACACTAGACTGATAGATGATTAGATTAGATTAGATTCATTATACGAGCCTATGGTGAAAATGTTACATACATTTCTGACGGTGGAGGAGGAGCACATTTCTGCTGCATGGTGATCCCTTTGGCTAAGTCCCAGCAAGACGATAGGTGGTGACAACAGATTCATCACCTCATAGTTGGGGGGCAGTGTGGCAGAAGAGGTCGGTCCAGGGAACTGGTTTTCCTTGGCGGAGAGGGCAGCACATCAATGTCGTAGAAATCCGGATTGTAATACTTGGTGCTGAGGCATTTCTTGCCCTTTCTCAGGGGCAAACATGTGCATGTTTGGACATAGAATACATCAAAAGTATTCCAGATCAACCATCATGACAGTCCCTGAGGGAAGCCCAGAGACTATGGACATGAGCTCTCAGGAAACTGGAGGAGAAGTTGGGGGAGGAATAAGGCCAAGGATGTTTGGAGGGGAATGAGAGAGATTATGGGCTTCCAGAGGAAAGATAGAGGAGGAACAGTCGAAGGGAACACACAGAGGGCAAATGATTTGAACCAGTTTTTCAACAGATTTGACTTTAGCGCCCCCCCCTCCACCACCAGCCCTCACACTCCACTTCGACCCCCATCTTCCTCTCCCAGTCCCTACAGCCCCACAGAAAACCTCCACTTCAGACACTTCACTGACCCATAACACACCAGCCCCCACCTCCACCCCCCAGAATGGACTACATATCACAGACCGACAGGTGAGGTGAGAGTTGAAGAGGCTCCACCAGCACCAGCACCCCTTCAACCTGAGCCTGTACCTCCAGAGAGTCCCAGTGCCGTGGAAGACCTCCTTCCTGGTCCCAGTGCCCAAGACGATTCGTCTGACTGGACTGAAACACTACAGACCCATAGCACTGACCTCCAACATTATAAAGGTCATGGAGAGAGTTGTCCCTGCACATCTCAGACCACTAGTTTGCCCATCACAGAACCCACTACAATTGGACTACCACCCTCATGTTGTTGTAGATGATGCCATCATCTGTCTGCTGCAGAAGGCACTTTCTGCACTGGACAGACCCAACACCACTGTCGGCATCACCTTCTTTGACTTCTCAAGCGCCTTCAACAGCATCCAGCCCAGGTCACTGAAGATGAAGCTAGAGGAGTGGGTTCTCCTCTGATCACATGGATTACATACTATCTGATGGGCAGATTGGGCAGTTTGCAAGATTACAGCACTTTGTGTCTGAACGTCTGATCTGCAAAGATTGGGGCCCCACAGGGAACTGGGCTGCCTCTCTTCCTCTTCACCAACTACACTTCTGAATTTCAGCACAGCACTGAGTCGTGTCAACTGCGGAAAATTCTCAAATGACATGTCCATAGTCTGTAACGGGTGTGAGAGCGGACCCAAGGACAGCACAAATCTAGACCGGAACAGTTCAGAACTTCATTTACAATGTTCATGAGTCCAAACAGACGGCAATCAGCAAGCCTGGTTGGCGAGCACAGTCTAAGTTAAGAATGGGGCAGGAGTCTCCGGAGAGGGAGTCCAGGCAGACAGCAGGCAGACAGGGAGCGGGCAGATGCAAAGTTCAAAGACAGAAGGCAGGTCAGGTACCAGGATATCCGTCTGGAACAGAGTGTTTTAGAGTAGTGCATGACGCGACGACAATCTGGCAAAGAGTGAGTGTGGAGGAGCTGGTTAAAAGGAGGCTGGGTAATTGATTGCAGCTGGGAGGAACAGGTGAGTCTGATGAACTTAATAAGGACAGGTAGTTAAGCAGGTAGTGTGGGGATGGTTGAGGGGAAAACCAGGAGCAGATTGTAACATAGTCGGGTGTGTGGAG
This sequence comes from Mola mola, assembly GCA_001698575.1. NCBI lineage: Eukaryota > Metazoa > Chordata > Actinopteri > Tetraodontiformes > Molidae > Mola > Mola mola. Next base: position 6,272,865 of record KV751329.1, on the reverse strand, counting down.
AATGGATGGGAAGATAAGTAAAGGGAACCTGGTGGCGCGATTTGTGCGTTGGTGTGGCGAGAACCACTTGCAGCTGAACCTGATGAAGACAAAGGAGATGGTGGTGGACTTAAGGAGGAACAAGCCCCCAGGTATGTGGAAACTGTCCAGACATACAGGTAACTGGGAGTACACGTCGATAACAAGTTGGAGTGGCCTTCCAACATGGAGGATTTGTACAAGATGGGCCTTAGCCAGTTCTACTTCCTCAGGAGGCTCAGGTCCTTCACTGTATGAAACCGGATGCCACTGATGTTATATCAGTCTGTTGTAGCGAGCGCCATCTTTTCTGCTGTGGTGTGCTGTGGCACCAGCATCAAGACAAAGAATGCCAACAGACTGAATAAACTGATCAGGAAAGCAGGGTCTGTTGTTGGCTCTCATTTGGCCGCTTTGGAGGAGGTGGTGGAGCAGAGGATGCCGACCAAACTGCTGGCCATCATGAACAACACCTCCCACCCCCTCGCTAAAACTAAACATTCTGAGGGGCTGCTTCAGCAACACACTGATCCTTCCCTGATACCACAAGGAACGATACAGGATGTCGTTCCTCCCCAGGGATATCACACTTTTCAACACCTCTGTTATTAGACACAGGACACATTACATGTCAAAGTCTTACACCTCCTCCTACCTGTACTAAACTCTGAACTCTCTGCACAACTTCTGTATATGTTGTTGGATTTTTACAGCTGTATATACTGTCTATATTTTTCTCCTTTTTATTTGTATTATAACATAATACTTTTAGACTGTTGTATGTCCTATTTGTCCTGTATCTGAATATCCTTGCTGCTGTGATGAATTTATTTCCTACGGGGATTAATAAAGTCATCTCTATCAATCTTTCTTCCTCATTTGGCTTGCTTGAGAGCAGTGCAGCTCCCAAGCAAAGCAAACTGCACTGCAAAAGTGGCAGATTACCTTTCATGCCAGAGGCTGCTCCCAGTGGAATGGAGGTTGAACACTCAAATACAGATAATTTGGGACCAGTATGGAGAAACCCATGTAGATCTATTCACCACAGAGAACACAACTCATTCTGCTCTGTGGTTTACACTGGCCTAACTCAGCTCCACTGGGGATGGATGCATTCTCCAACAGTTGTCCAGTGGGTCTCCATTATGCAGTTCAATTTCCTCTGATAATGCCCACACTGCGTAGAGTCAGGCTGTCAAATCAGGGGGTCCTGCTAGTTGCCCCAAAATGACTGAGGATATGGTACCCCATGCCCTTCGGTCTGTTAGATGGGGACCCTTGGCAGCTGCTAGTGAGGATGGACCTTCTATCCTGGCTGGAAAGAAAGGTTTGACATCCATCCTCAGGTCTCCTTCAGCTGTGGGTTTTCCCCTTTGAGAGGGATCAAGCAGTCTTAAGTAGCCTGGAGTCCTCAATTTTTGAGACAAAATGCAAGGATTCCCTCCACAAGGATAATGTATGGAAACTGTTGAGCTGCTTTTCTTCCTGGTGCAGGGACAGAGAGTTGGACCCAGTCTCCTGCCCTCTGGAGGCCATATTACAGCATCTTTAAAAATGTTACCTGTGTGTGAACTCCACGCACTTTCCATTAATCCTTCATGCCTTCGATAGAGGGAAAACAATTCAGGAGTGATAACGTGGCCAAATATTTCTTTAACAAAGGTTTTATCCCCAAGTCATATTAATCAAGCTTTAGAGCTGGAGGCATATCATCCTCCCCCATTCTGATCGGAGCTGGAGGAGAGGGCCAATCTGCTGTGTCCTGTTCGAGACTTAAAGCTGTACATTAAAGCAATGCAGAAGGTTTAGGCTCACACAGCAGCTGTTTATATGATACAGTGGAGAGAAGGGGCATGCTCTTTCTAAACATGGGCTTTCCCACTGGGTTGTGGAAACAGGCTAATGAGATAGCAGGCAATCTTTCCTCCTCAGATGTTGTCTGTCATTCTACCAAGGTTGTGGCCACATCCTGGGCAGCATTGAGAGGCCTACCACTGTCTGAGATCTGTGCAGCAGCATCCTGGACTGCATCATGTACGTTTTCATGTTTTTATCAGCTTAATGTAGCCTCTGGGTCCATTTTGGCATTAGCTACTCCGCCATTAATTTTCCACAGATTGACCGGTAGATGGGTGTTGGTTCCTTGTGACAGTACTGTATGACCCATTCACTACATTTATTGCCACTGGCAGTCTGGAAGGAATGAAACAGAATGGAGATTACAAATGCAAGTATGGTTGTGTGAATTCCTGCATGACTATCACCAAATGACATGGTTCTTTCGCCAGCAATCTAATTTTTCTTAATGTTAAGAAAATACATCTTGGCAGCTTTACAACTTTATTAGTTGCAAATAGAACCATGAAGTGTGTTAAAACAAAACGACATGCTGCTACTTTAAATATGTACAAAGTTAAAATCAGTTAAAAGGAGTTGGCCATGAAAACAATAACGCCTCTAAAGAATAAAACCAACCATATCACCGGTATCTGTTAAAAATGTTTCCTCTTTCAGTCTCTAAAATGAAGGAGGGGAATACTTAGAGTCACCACATGGCTCAGGGTGGCTTAAGTCCCAGTGGCTTCTGCGGGTCTGCTGCCATCTAATCAGTCCTGGGCCTCCACACCAGCTGTCTGCTATCAAGCTTCAACTTGTTCTCTGGCTGCCTCTTCCAGTTTTTCGCTCAGCCATAGCTGTTCACCTTCCTGGCCTTTATATTGTATCAATCCACCCTTGTTCCAGCCAACCTGCTCTCACGCGGCTGTGATTCCTATTAAGCACAGCGAACTTTCAAGGTGGGGATAAGGCTGATTCTCTGTATAAAGGGCATGTATCAAGTGAACAGTTAACTGGCTTGCGTGATCAGACTTCACTCACTGACCACTTGGCAGTTTTGATTCTGCAACAAAGGCGTCAGAAGCAAATAGAATGCGATTGGGTCCTTCCTACATCGTCAGTCCTGGCACCGCACACGCGCTTTCTCTCTCCATCTCTCTTTGACTGTCTCTTTATGTTCCTGACATTTCCACTTTGTGAGTGAAACCAAAGTGTTGTTATTGTGGAGGAGGTCACAGTGTAGCTTATTGGGGATTTGAAGTTCTTAAAGACAGGCAAGAGTGCAAAATATAGGGATAAAAGAAAATGTGTCCTATACTGAAGCAGTTAAATTGGCAAAGCACAAAAGACAGATGAGGGAGTGTAGTAAAGAACAAGTGGCAGAAAAAGAACAGCAAGTTAAATAGAATGCATGGATTTAGAAAAAGAAATTGTTGACTTTGATAGCCGGAGTAATAAATACAACATATGAGATCAAGTCTAAAACTGAAATCGTCCAGATTATTGTGAAAGGTGCAGAACGCCATCTGGATATGATCAGTCTAAAATGGCAAGACGTCATAGATGTACTTAGAGGGTAGAGTCAAGTCAAGAATAAGTATGTGTAGGCTGATATTGATAATGTCAGTCCTGGAATGCAAGGAATTTGGTTTCTAATGGATTCAAACAATTTATGGGTGATAGGAAAGAAAAGAACAGACAGTATCCAGGAGTCATCGTTGAAACAGTCACTTGATTTTCTTATATATGGATATGAGTCAGTGAGGGAAGATAGAACAGGGTATTTCCTACAGAGTACTAGGCTTGGGAAAGAAAGAAGAATATATAGTAATGCAAGTGTGGGTAGGAAAGAAGGAGCTGGTAATAGTAAATTATTACAATCCTTGCAAAAAGTTAGAGCTGAGCAAACTTGAGAGTATAAAGGGGCTGAGTAATAGCACACTTATTTGGTGTGGTGGTTTTAATGTTCACAGTACTGTATGGGGGACACTAGTATACAGGCTATTGAGGAGTTGCCAAATGAGAAATATTTTGTAAGCTTAAATGATGGCAGCTATACAAGAATAGATGTGGGCACAGGAAAGGAATCTGTACCTGATTTTACACTGGTATCAAACAACATTGCTGCAAGATGTGATTGGTCAGTGTATAAAGAAGGAACTACAGGGAGTGATAAATATTGCTCCACCGCAGATTGTATCAGGTACAGACTCCAGAGAATTCAGAATGCAGAGACACAAAGCGAGGTTCTCAATCAAAGCTGTTTTAATAAGAAAATGGGTTGACAACGGGAGATCAAACTAACAGGCATTGGCATAGTTTTAGGGGACAGGCAAACTCAGTAATCGAGAAAAAAACAGGATTAAACACGAGAGAATCACAAGGAAATAATGCTGGACTGCTAAAGTCTGGTAAAGAAAAGACAATCTGGCACAAGAAGAAAGGAACACAAGGAAGGGGTAGACAATTAGACACAGGTAAGACACATTAGGGAGGAAAGGCAATCACACCTGAGGGAGAAGACTTGGCAGGACATAAGAATTAAGATACAAATAAAACTTTAAAAATAAAACAGGAAACACAGAATGACCCTAGCAGACAGACACATAACACTACTGGACCGTGACAGATTGAGAATGCTGGTGGAAAGTAGATCTTTGCAAAAGATAACTGGGATTTTTTTTTTTTTTAAAGAAAGTGATAGACATTTTTGCCATCTTAATCAGGAAATCAGCATTGAAGTTCTTGACTGGAAAATAAAGCAGGGCATTATAAGCAGTAGTTTTAGGCGCTATTCCAAAAAGTGAAAGAAAGGAAAAGAAGAAAATAAGACTGTGGTAGGATAATAACTGTAAAGAAGGACTTTGGGAAAAGGTCTGTAGAGGCCTGTTAGACCTCTTTGGCTGTGTGAGAAGCAAGGTGTGGATTTTGAGATATTGCGTGTAAAGCACAAGAATAAGAAAGCAGACTTAATAGATTAATTTTATTGTCATATGGATAGATTGTATCTTCATACAAGGAATGGGTTGAGATATTTACAGATGTGTCAAAGGACCCATATATAGATACCACAGCAGCTGCATTTGCAGTACCAAGTTTTTATTTTGGATTTAGTGAACATCAGATCACAAAATTGTGCATGCTGCTGAACTGTTTTCTATGATAATGCTGTTAGAGTGGGTTGAGCAGAGCAGGGGGAAGATAGTTATATGTAGTGAATCTGTATAAGCCCTTACAAGCATTAAAACAGGAGCAGCAAAAATCCATCAAGAGTTATTGTTAGAAATTATATTTACATTTACAAGAATGGTGAGACAAGGAAGGCAAATAATGTTCATGTGGGTGCTGGTAACATTTGGCCATTTTAGAAAACGAGAGGACAGATAGGCTTGCAAAGGAAGCAGTTAAGAGAGAAGGTGTTGAACTCCAAGTTAAGTTATTAAAGTCAGAGGGCAGAGTCATAGTGTGAAAGAAAGTGATGAAGCAGTTGCAACAGAACGGGATACTGACAAGAAAGAAAGACATTTACACTCATTACATAGCACAGTAAATTTATTTAGAAACAGGGGAAATAAAAGGAAAGAGCAAGTACTAATAAGTACACTGAGGATTTGTCATAGTAACTTAAACAGCCCACTACACATTGTAGAAAAATACCCAGCTGGATTGTGTGACTTTTGTCAGGAAGAAGAAACAGTGGAACATATTCTCATAACATGCAAGAAATACACACAGGTAAGACAAGTAATGATCACTATCATACCAAAAAACTATGGGCAGACCTCAGCAGGTTCATTCATTCAATTATATCACTAAAGATTTCATTTTACTCTGGGAAAATGTTGTTTTTGGTTTCCATAATTACTTTAATTTATCACACATTAACTGAAAAGATAATATGGACATAAAAAGAAGGGGAAGAAAAACAAGTAATAATCACATATCTTCAGGGAATTGGGTGATTTGAGGGCAGTGTGAAGAGTGTTTAATAATATGCAGACTGTGCCCAAAGGAGGAAAGGGATGGTTCATTTTTTTAGAAGTGACTGGACTTGACAAGCGGATCTAATAGGATAATATAATGATCGAGAATGGAACCTGAGGGTGCCAGTCATTCAACAACGTGGATGCCAGCTGCTATAAAACACAAAAGAAGAAGAACAAGAAGAAGACCTGAACTTATGAGAAAAAAGACATATTCGACCGATTCTATATAAGATTGATTACCATTCAATCCTTAAAACAGATTACCCTATTTTAGTCATAGATTAAAAAAAAAACATTTGATACAGTAGACCACAAATTTATATTTATGACACTGTAATTATTTGCAAGCTAAAGTTAATAATAAATATACACATTTGCTTAGACTGATTGTGCTGACACTAGAAGGTGTGAAGATTAAAGGCTCCAACGGCCTTGGAAAAATATGCACAACAGAGAGATCTGCAGCACAAAGCACAAAGGAGGAAAACCACCTGCTTACACCCCCACATTAGACAACACATAGTTACACATGCACAAATGTGATAACAAGCGTGAGACAGGAAGAAGAACATCGTGAGATCTGTCCCCACTCGAAGGATGTGGAAGTGACGAGTCGGCATGAAGAGGTCCGGAAGAAGAGGTCCGACTACACATAGTGCTAATCTTTACAGGGATCCGCCCCAAGAAGATAAATGTAACATACACACAGAGCTCGGGGTTCTTTTCTGTTCTGCCCTGCATGGTTTGACAGAATGAGAGCCCTCAGCTGAGAATCTTTGCTTTACATGTGATCAGAATAAAGTTTGGGTCAATGACTGTTTACCCTAGATAAATCTACTGGTTCTTCTGTCAAAAATGAACACATCTTTCAACACTTAAAAAAAAAATCGGTTTTGGAGAAGGATTTTGCAATATTTCCAACTTTTATTATGATGATATCTATGTCTACATCTCTCTCAACTCTGGGTTGACACACAAATTTATGATTTCATGTGGAATGACGAACATGAGCTCCATTCCTGTAAAAGCTGAATTAAAATACCTAGGTGTAACAATATCCAAAGATAGAAATGAAAGGGAAATATGTAATATAGAAGAAAAAATAAACAATATGGAAAAATTTCTTAATCATTGGCTCACAAGAGATGTTTCTATTTTGGGAAGAATCCAACAGACCAAAGCAGAAGGCATTTCAAATCTAATTTATCCATGTCAAGCTCTATATGTCTCTCCACAATTGATTAAAAAGGTAAATTCTGTCATTTGTAACTTCATATGGAGAAAATAAAAAACGTTATGTTAATAAATCTCTAATGGTTAAGGATTATAAGAATGGTGGTTTAAGAGCTATAGAATTTTAATCCACGATTCGAATTCTAAAATTTATTTGGATTAAGGCGTATCTGGCACAGCCCAACTCTATATGGTTCCACATACCAAAATGTCTATTTAAAAATGTTGGAGGGTAAATTGTGATTTACAAATATCCAAACTGCCTTTTCAGTTGTCCGAATAACACAAACAAGTACTGCATTTTTGGAAAATGGTGTTCACCCATAACTCTACACAACATAGCTCCATCCTGTGGAATAACAGAACCATTACAGCTAACAGGAAAACCTTATTCAATCAATGTTAAGGTTGCTGATCTAATGGACGAAAATGGTCTTTTAATACAATACCAACTATTTATAGAGATGTATAACCTAAAATATTCGTACAAAAATTTGTAAAGCTATTCCTTTCTCAATATAGACGATAAAAAATACTGAAGAAGAGGAAGAGGAAGAGGAAGAAAAGAAGAGGAAGAAGAAGAAGAAGAAGAAGACGACGAACTAGAAGAAGAACTAGAACGAGAACTAGTAGAAGAACAAGAACAAGCTCAAGAGCAAGCAGTAGCAGCAGGATTTTTCACGTTATTAAATTGCTCTTGTCTCCATCAAACAGCAAATTTTCGACAGGCTTATCTCCACAGCAAATCTCATGATGTTTAACAGACAGACAAGCTTATGGATGGGTGATGTATGTCTGAAGTCTCTTTCCGTGTGGCCCTTAGCTTAGCTTTGCGTGTTGTTAGCGCTAAATTGAGTGCTCTTCATCTTTTCCAAACGATTTTATTAGAACGTGGCAATAACAACTTGATAACACCAATTGGTAACTGATGTCGGTAGAATTATTTACTAGAAAATCATTATTACACAATCCTGATCTTATAATCTTACCGTACGTACAAATTGTGCGTGGGTTGAGCTAATGGCTATATATGGTATTGTTTAGAACTACACTCACATTGGGGTGTATTGGGGCTAATTTCTTGTGAAGTAACTTCACAAGAAATTAGAATGTGAAAGCAGTTTATTATCTAGAAGTGTCTTAGCGTAGGTATTAGTACAATTTAGTGGATGATTTATTATTCCTCCAGTAACGTTAACCTTAACGTTAGATGGACCTCTATCGGCATGTTGCGACTAAACTAAAGTGAAAATAACAGCCTTATCTTACTATTTCTCCTCAAAATGCCTGCTGAAAAGAGGTCCATTAAGTCAATAATTGACATCTTTTGGACTGACATTGTAATAGTGGAGCATTTATATCTGGTCTCTCTCCGTCTTTATATACTGTATGTAATAGATGTCATATATATATATAAATAAATACAGTATATGTGTGTATATGTATATAACGTGTCTGCGTATAATCTGGTTGGAGTTTCAGCTTAAAGTCGGCTATCACCAGTGTTTTCCCTTTTCATTACCCCTATTCCTGATGATGCTTCCCTTTGAGATATAGATTCTGGCCAGAGGAAGATCGTTAAAGGCTATAGCTACAAATCTGCAGAACTGGTTATGTATCTGATTGGTTGCAGAGTGCATATATAGTGCTACTGCAGTTAAATAAACTCAAATCAATTCTTCTAATGGCATTCATAACAGATAATGTTCAGTTGTAGAAAACTTTTGATCGAGTTATGATTTCAAGTGTTCAGTATGACTTAAATGCAGTGGAATGTTTGAATCTCCTGCATTAGTTTAGTTTGTTACAACGTGCAGTTGTCACATTAGAAAAAAAAATCACAGACATGAGTGAATTTAGTGCTGAAATATGTACAGATATGATGAATTTTCACAATTGGCAACTTTCGAACTGTTTCCTAGTGCTTCACATGCAGCAACGACGCTACTTTTTACCCTAATGTTTACAATCTTATTAGCTCTTACCACAACTTGTTCAAGAATGCAACTGGTGGCACATGATTGGTACATTTTGTCTCGAAGAAGACCAAAATGACATACCAAAAGACCCTTTGCTTGTGGATGCACACAGAATCTGAAGCAGAAAGCCAAAGGTGAACACAGACAGCGGATAACCACATTCGTGATACTGATACTTTCTTGCTAGAACCTGGGTTTTTTAAGACCAGCTCTCACAAGGAAAGTCCGGCCTGTTGTACCTGCTTCCTAGTTTACCCCTTATGGAATTGCTCATGATTTCATGTGAGACTGTCTGTTGTCTGTCTTCTCTGTTTTCTCCTTTTTCTATACTTGCATGTGGTTTAGCATCAAACTAATATTGCTATGCAAGTTTATCACCACAAGCTTTGTCCTATATGTTGTTATTGAAGTTTTTGTCAGTTTTTCCAGACATCACTTTTCCCTGGTCATGGTTGCTATGGTGCATTTAATGCTAACTGAGTTAAGCTATTGTAGCCAGAAACAATACATGCGCACTGCTCAGGTATGTGAGTAGTGAAACTTTCCTAAAATTATGTCAACAATGAGTACTCGAGAGCTTGAATTATTGTATCCGTCCCCAATATGAAGAGAGAGACATTTTGTTTAATAGTGTTTGGTTTAAGTTGAGTGTGATGCATGTAGGTCCTATTCTGTGTGTTTAGTTGGACCCATACATGGATGAAAACTTCATCAAGCAGGCCTTTAGCGCAATGGGAGAATCGCCCTTTGGAGTCAAGATCATCACTCATAGGATAACAGGGTATGTGTAAAAGCTTTGAGGGGAGCTTATGTGATATCATAGGTGGACATCTTTAACTTAAAGGGTGACTCACCTCGACTACAGTAACAAGAACCTTCTGTGATGTGTTTACAATATTCTGATAAAAGATCTAATAATCCTCCTTCAACAAACATTTTGATAAATGAAAATGATGTACCATAGCAGCAAAGCTGCTATGCATGAACTTCAAAAAAGAAAACATCCTTGCGACTTCAAAATGCTGAGACAGCATCGCAAGTATTTATTAAATCAGAATCAAACTCAGATTTATTGGCCAAGCTTGTGCAAACAAACAAGGAATTTCACTCCTGTGTCAGGAAAATTGGTTGTGTTATAAAATGAGTTATGTTAAATTGTTGGTTTGTATCAATGCCTTGGACTCGTCACAGTGTTCTGTTGTGTTGAAAACAAACTCGGGGTTAACTGGCAAGCATATGCAAATGACTAGTATGGCAAATCACACTACCACAAAACCCCCCCCCCCAGCCCTTTTTCATGAGCCACAACTGTATTTTCAGTGTCCACTATGTATGCATTGCTATTGCTATTCAAAATGTTTATCCTGTACAGTTTGTGTACCTAACA
>KV751329.1:6245983-6256680 GCA_001698575.1 Mola mola | reverse complement strand
TGATGTCTGAAGAGTTTTATGTTTCTTAGATTTGTTTGAATTGAAGTTCATCAATTCAACATTTATTTTTGTCCACCATGTTTTTTATTATATTTGCCATGAAAAAATACAGTATCTCTGAAAGTTTTTTCTAATTTAATTCAAAAAGTGTTACTTTATTATATTGTGTATTCATTTGTAACAGTTGGTGGTGGTTGGGTGCCAGTTAGGCCAGTACCGAAAAGTTTTATCAGGTTTGTGGGCTTATAGTAAAAAAAAAAGCTTTTATCTTGAACCCTGAATAAGGTACCGATAAGCACATGAAACACAGGTTTACCAGCAATGCAAATGCCAATGTGTATTAACAGTGAAAAATGCAATCAAACACCAGTGCAATGAATGGATCGCCAAACCCAGAGTTCATTCCATGTTTTCCTTTCCTCCCCAGCAGTTCTCCAAAAGGAAATGTATATCAAGTTCAATGAGTTCACCAGAGGGCAAAGAAGGAGAAAGAAGCATACAAAAACATGCTCGGGTTGAATCAAAACTACCTCAGGTTACATTTAATCAAGTCCATGTTTTCAGTAGAGTCAGTTGACTTCTCTGTACGGTCAGATTTCTGCCAACCCCCACTACTGAAGGGCTCAGTCCCCTTTGTGAAAGACTCTGGGCAAATAGTCCAGCAGTTTATGAACAAAGTTTCTCAATGTGCAATTGCAAGGAATTTAGAGTATTGGCCATTAACAATCCATAATATGATTCAATGAGAAGAGAAATCTGCATGTAAGGTGCAAGGCTGAAACCCAAAGCTGAATGCCCATGACCTTCGATCCTTATGTGTTAAAAAATTGTATCATTCTGTGATGGGTATTAAAACGTGGACGCCACTATCTACAAATGTTAAGACTCAATTATTCTAAGTGAAAGCCATATACAGTTGTGCTCATAAGTTTACATACCCTGGTGGAATTTGGGATTTTCCAGCCAATTTTCAGAGAATATGTAATATAATACAAAAACTTTTCTTTCACTCATGGCTAGTGGTTGGGTGAAGCCATTTATTATCAAACAATTGCATTTGCTCTTTTCAAATCATAACAGAAACTTCCTAAATGACCATGGATCAAAAGTTTACATACCCTGGAGGTTTTGGCCTTATAACATATTCACAAGTTGACACACACAGTTTTAAATGGCTACTAAAGGTAACCATCCTCACCTGTGATCTATTTGCTTGTAAACAGTTTGTGTGCATAAAAAGTCAGTTTCTGGGCTCCTGACAGACCCCTGCATGTTTCATCCAGTGCTGCACTGACGTTGCTGTATTCCGAGCCATGGGGAAAGCAAAAGAATTATCAAAGGATCTGTGGGAGAAGGTAGTTGAAATTTATAAAACAGGAAATGGATATAAAAAGGTATCCAACGAATTGATAATGCAAATCAGTAGCTTATAACTTGAGTTAAGAAATGGAAAATGAGTGTTTCTATTGAAACCAAGCCATGGTCAGGTAGACCAACAAAATTTCAGCCACAACTGCCACGGAAATTATTCGGGATGCAAAGAAAAACCCACAAATATCTTAAGCTGACATGCAAAACTCTCTGGAAAAAAAGTGGAGTGGCTGTTTCAAGATGCGCAATAATGAGGCACTTGTAGAAAAATGGGATGAACAGTCAAGTCGCTAGAAGAAAGCCCATTACTATGCCAATGCCACAAAGCAGCCTTCTTACAATATGCCAAACAACACAGAAACAGCCTCAAAACATCTGGAACAAAGTTATTTAGAGTGCTGAGACCAAAATTGAACTTTATGGCCATATCCATAAACGGTACAATTGGGGAGGAGTCAACAAGGCCAATGATGAAAAGTACACCAGTCTTACTGTGAAACACAAAGGTGGATTGCTGATGTTTTGGAGATATGAGCTACAAAGGCACAGATAACGTGGTCAAAATTGATAGTAATATGAATGCAGCATGTTATCAGAAAATACTGGATGAAAATTTGCACCCATCAGCCCAGACACTGCACATGGGACATAGTTAGGCGTTCCAACATAACAATGATCCAAAACAAGGCCAAGTCGACCTGTCATTGGCTACAGCAGAAAAAAAATCAAGGTTCGTGAGTGGCCATCTCAGTCTCCTGACATCAATATCATTGAGCGACTTTAGGGAGATCTCAAACGTGCAGTTCATGCAAAACAGCCCAAGAATTTACAGGAACCGGAGGCTTTTGCCAAAGAAGAATGGGCAGCAATACACTCTCTATGTGCAATGTACATGGTATTCCAATATTACTATGGCTTTACCATTTGATAAAATAAAGTGCCTCATCCACAACTACCACAAAAGACTGTCACTGATGTTAAAGAAGGCAGTACTAGAACTACGTTATGTAACTTTTGATCCATGGTCATTGGGTAGTTTCTGTTGTCATGATTTAAAAAGAGCAAACACAGTCGTTTGATAATAGGCATCAAATTCAGAATGTGTGTATAATTCCCAAAAAATTAACACATTTAAACATATATCAATTTAAACATTAACTCTGTGCTGTATTCAATTGAATATAGGTTTGAAAAGTATTTGCAAATCCCTATATTCTGTTTTTATTTAAATTTTACTCAACAACCTTCCCTTTTTGAAACTGGTTTCATACTAGTGCATCTAAAAAAAAAAGAAAATTGCAGAAACATTCATTATTTTTGTAATTTCATAAAAAAACAACTTTCATACTTCCTATATTCAAGCCTTTTTTTTTTTTTTTTTTAAATTTTGATGACTATGGCTTATAATCTTGAAGTTAAAATTTTAGAAATTGTCCCTTTATTTGGACAATCTCTTCTTGAATTTTACTCTCTACATCTTATCTTCAAACAACTTACCATTTCCTACCCCCACCACACACGCAGAAATACAGAGCCATTCTACACCCTCAATATGTGATTAATCCCTGTTTTTGTATGCTTTCTAGGTCTTTTGTATTGTTATTACGTCTGGTCACCCACGTGTTCTTGCTCTAGTTGTCTTTCACTATTGTATTGTTCTGCGCAATGTATTAAAAAAGAGAGATGGTTGATAAAATAGAAAAGGTGGTTTCAATTAAGACAGTGACGAGGGTAATATGTACTGTAAAGCTGCATTTGTGTGTGTTTCTTTCTTCACAGTGGTGGGGACTTTTTAGGACAAACTCTCAGATGAAGAAGCTCTAATATCATTATGAATTTGTGTAGATTAATTCCAAAGTAAAGTTGATCGGTCAGAGGATTACCACAGCATGGAATACATACTACAATGATTAGTTTGTCTCCCGTCAACAGTGGAAAAACCTGGGAAATTTGAATCTTTACAGTTACCGGGTCAAAAACACACAGGTTTTTCACTATAGATATCTACTCAATGTTACAAAACGCTCTCAATAACCTGTTGAGTGTAGCTGGTGGCAGGAAAACGTTTTGACTTGTTCTGTGCCATTGCACTGCATGACCTGGTTAAGCTGAGTGGTCTTACTGACCAAACTCCATACTTAAGTAATTTTCAAAAAAATCCCTATTTTGTGAAATTTTAGAACCTACAAGACCAGGAAATTGGGCTTAAGTTGAAAAACTGCAGAGTTCACTTTTAATCCTGGCTTGACATAATTGTACTTCATTTGGAATATGAAGAGATGGTAAGTTTTAAAAAAAATATATATTTGGCTCCCATTCACCTTTGTTGTATGCAAGAGAGAGATTTTATTAAATTGCTTATGGTATCAAAGCAAGTGGACATTTCCATAGGATTTGTTTCCGTTGGGGGAGGACAACAAGCACATATGCAAAGGTTTTATGTTTGTATCACAAATTCATTGATAATGCCACAATCACAAGCAAATGGACATTTCTTTAGGACCTCCACTCTTTTAAGTAAGTTGTTGTGATTGCGGCTCATTTTTGCATTTTCTGTCTCAGTACACTTAATCTTGATGTTGAGCAGTCCCTGTCCAGGTCTCCTGGGACAGCACCTGGCAAAACAAGCCCTGGTGTAGACCTCTCCAGCTCAGACACCCTAGAGCTTCCCCTTGCAGCTGTTTGGGGAACTGGGGGAGGTATGCCAGGAGACAGTGCAGAAGAACACAGAACAGAAAGAGGATGCTCAAAGGAGCAGTTGACATTCCGCCCAGGCTCAGGTATGGCCCAAACACTGATGTTTTCTCAACTAATAGCAGGCAACAGAGACGGATGAAGATGTCTTTTGATTCGTAATACCTCCTCCACAACATCCCAGCCTTGAGGCACTCAGACTTACTCTGCCCTTCCTGCAACATCAGCAGAGCCTGACATTTGGTGACTTCTGGCCCAGTGGTCAAAGCTTTGTAACAACCTCCTGCGACATTCTTCAGAAAGTGTAGGGGCTTCATGTACAAATGGTGCGTACGCATTAAAATGTCCCATACGCTATGTTCCACGCACATGTCGGGATGTATCAAAATTTATGTTACGTGAAAATGTGTAGACCGCCAAGCAAACTCTCATTTGACAGTTCCAAATTACACAAGCACTGAAACTTGCCTATATACACAAAAATATTTTCCACTCAATTTTCTGAACTCAATAGGTATTTGAAAACAACGTTTCATCATTAGTTTGAGCATTTATGGTTTACCCCTGAACGATGCAATACTACTAAACTAATTCCCCGCATATAACATTTCTTAAAACTGACTGCAACAACCTAAATCCAAAGTAAACTTAAAGGGTTTATCTGTTTATGTCACATGAAGATGTGAACACACATCGGTGACTGCACAGTTGCGAGGAGCAAAGACATCCATGAAGTGAATTGTACTCACATTCTCACTAAGAAGAAAACAGTGTCAGATGAGCATATTAATTCAGAACAAGTCACGTGTGATGATTGCTAAAGTTGACAAGGTGTAGACAATTACATATGCCCATAAATGGCAGTGTAAAATTGTGTGTAATTGTGGAACAAAGGCAGCTTTGGCACTGCTGGAGGACATTGCCAAGGGCAGAGTTTGGAGGGAGTGTGTTTTCATAAATCACAAAGACCTGCTAGCACAGGATGATGACTGTCTTATCAGTCAATTCAGACTGCCCAGAGCCATCTTTTTGGAGCTCTGTGCTGAACTGGCCCCAGCGTTACAGAGGGAGGCGGAGAGAAATCATGCCTTGCCAGTGCCAGTACAAGTCCTCCCAACGTTTCGGTTTCTTGCAACCGGAGCCCTCCAGAGGGAGATGGCTGACAGGTCGGGTATTTCACAGTCATCCCTGAGCCGCACCATGTCATCCGTATGGCATGGCCTTATTCGGGACGCCGATATATAAAATTACCCTACACTGTGGCTGTACAGGCAAACATTAAATTGCAAATTCCAGAGAAAAGCCAGTTTCCTAATGTAATCAGAGCAATTGACTGCACTCACATTGCTATAAGGGCACAATCAGAAAATGAATTTGCTTTTGTGACAGAGAGCATTTTCATTCCATAAATGTGCAACTGATTTGTGATGCGCAAATGTGTCTCACAAATTTAGTGGCACATTGGCCTGGTTCAACTAAGATTCATTAATCCTGCAGTATAGTAATTTTGGGAACAGACTTCAAGCAGGGGCTGTGCAGGATGGTTGGCTTCTAGGTAAACTGCTTTTTTCCCTGTGAAATACCAAATTGATTCTTAACTGACTTAAAATACTTTCAGACTATGTGTAAAACACCTTTAAATGTGTTTGTGTTGATATGACAGTTTTCTAATAGAAATTGTTATCTGGAGGAGTACTCACATAGTTCATTACAATGATGATGGTGTGTTTGTAATCAGTTGAGCATGATTGTGACCTTAGGTGACCGTGGTTACCCAGTGAATACATGGCTCCTCACGCCACTCACCAACCCCTAGACAGCGCAAGAGCAGTGGTACAATGACCTGCATGCTTGTGCACAGTCAGTTATTGAAGGGACCATAAGGCAGCTCAAAGGCCGCTGGCGCTGCCTGGACGTTATTAGTGATGTCCTGCTGTACACGCCACAGACGGCATGTACTCTGCTGCACAATGTGGCAAACCTACACGGGTGCCTGTGCCTGATCTAAGCCACCAAATTTATGAACCAGACCCTGGCCCAGCACCTATGATTGAGCCCTATACAACAGGTATACAGCGCCGTTTGGATCTGATATGCAGACTTAAACAAAATGGTAAGATTAGAAAAACATTTATTTTAAGTTTTTTTAATGTGTTACCAATTTCACAGAGAAAGTCGTTTGCTGGCTTTAATTCATCGCAGATGTCTCATAGTATTGACAATATCTCTCTTTGATTCCAGCTCAGCATTGGTGAGCACCCGGCCAGTCTGGCGTCCCTCACCAACCGAGGCCCGAGGTGCCTCTGATCCATGCGCGTCCTGTTCTTCAGATCCAGAATCCTCGCTTCTGTCTCTCACCTGCCCCATGGTCGCAGATTTTGTACCCCTGACACTGCACACACCAGTTTCCACGTTTTTTTGTAACAATAAATAACATGGTCATGGTCATAACTCAGTGTGTTCGGTCTGTTTCATATGAATGTAACATGTCACTAAAAGTACTGTTTTAGCACAACAACATCCTGGAAGGAGAGGGGAAAAATTTAAGAACTTAACTAGAATTGGAGCTGATTTAATATTATGTGTGCTCTGACTAATATTTTGTTTTGTACCACTTTCCCACATAAATTCTGTTGTCATCACCATCAAGATGGCTGACAAGCTACATGAGAAAAATGGGAAAAAAAATAACCATAACGTTAATCTGCATGGATTCCACCTTGAAATATTGTA
Source organism: Mola mola (assembly GCA_001698575.1). NCBI lineage: Eukaryota > Metazoa > Chordata > Actinopteri > Tetraodontiformes > Molidae > Mola > Mola mola. The sequence continues at coordinate 6,249,882 of KV751329.1, read as the reverse complement.
ACCACAAACCTCAGAATCTACTTACAGTATGTGAGAAAAAATTAAGATTTATAAAAACCTGGTTTGCTCCTGTACACATTCTTCTCACAATAACTGCCCACCTGTGCTGAATTAGGTGCTCCTCCTTGGCTCATTCCCTTTCTCCACCCAGTGTCAACCCATGATCATCTACATAGTCAGTGCCAAATAGCTCATGGATATGCCAGCAGATTTAAGGGACAGTTGACAGGCCTTTCAGTGAGGGAAAGATGGAGACGTGGACAGCCAAGAGGAAAGGTAAATTTTCAGATTGCGTGACTGAAAGTGTATTGACTGAGGTTGAACACAGTGAATGTGTGTTCTTCAGAGCCCTCACTAATGGCAATTCTAATAAACAAAAGCAAGTCGAATGGAGAGTTGGATCAATTCAACAAACAGTTACTGATGTTAAATGGTCTGACATAAAGATAAATGACAAAAAAGGTCTTGCAGCACATTAACAAAGTGTGCTTTGAATTGGTGGCAGTCAAATAAGATAAGATAAGTTAAGGCCTTTATTGTCCCACAAAGGGGAAAATTGAATTGTTGCAACAGCAGAACAGTACAGAGCAGAATAAAGTGCACCCACAGCAAACGAGTAATACAAATAAGTAAGATAAAAAATAAACAATATAAAGTTGCTAACATATGAATCCACAGCAAGGCTTCAAAGAAGCAATTAAGTTACTGCAGTATCATTATGGGAATGAAACAAAAATTGCTACTGCTTACATGAACAGAGCCGGAAACTGGCCACAAGCTAAGTCGGATGACGCTAGGGCACTTCATAGTTATCTCTGTTTCTATCTGGCTGTAATAATGCCATGCATGATATCAGCTATCTCCAAGAGTTAAATAATTCATCCAATCTCAGACTCATGGTGTCTAAGTTGCCTTATAAGATAAGAGAAATGTGGAGAGTTGCTGCATTCGACACATGAGAAACAGCTGGGAGGAGAGCAAGGTTTTCAGATCTTGTCAGATTTGTAAATATACAAGCTAAAATAGCTTTGGATCCAATGTTTGGAGACATAAAAGATTCTGAGGACAAAAACAAACTTCACTCTACCATGAAAATGAATAGAGTGTCCAGACCAAGAGGCAGTGCATTCGCCACCAGTGTTGAGCCCGATATAAAAGAGAAATTGGTATGGTATTGAAGGCAAGAAAACGAATATCCTTCTCCACACCATGAGTGCAGGAAAAGTTGGAACCAACTTACTTCATCTCAGGCCTAGAGGTGTGTGGTGTAAAAGGGAACATGTACATTGACTTACCTGATGTTGACAAGCACACATATATTCCAGTGTCAAAGTTGTGAAGCAGGATAGGGAAAAATGGCCATACCTGCATGGTGTTGAGCTGCCACAAATAGATGCAGGTATTGGACTTTTGAAAGGGTCGAATACATACAAATCTATGGAACCATGGGAAGTGGTCCATAGTGTTGACAATGGTCCATAGGTAGTCAGAACAGTGCTAGGCCGGGTCATCAATGGTCCCCTAAAAGGGAAAGGCTGCACAGTCTTTAAAAAGGAAATGAGCAGATCAGTAAAGCACATCTGAATTGCAAATGTTGAGACTTTATTACTGCAACAGATCAACCATGATTTCCCGGAGAAAGCCTGTGAAGAAAAACAAGAAATGTCACGTGAAGATATACAGTTCATGAAATCTGTTGTTAAAACTATTAACAAGGTTGATGGACATTATAGCATTGGTCTGCCTCTGAGAAATGAATCTGTGAAAATGGCCAATAACCGCAGGATGGTTATTCGGAGAGCAGAGAACTGGAGAAGAAAACTCATGAAAAACAATGAGTTCCACAAAAAATACAAAGTTTTCATGTCTGAGCTACTGAGCAAAGGCTACGCAGTGCCAGTTCCACATGAACAACTTGAGACATAGAAAGAGAGTGTGGTAGATACCTCACCATGGGGTGTATCATCCTCAGAAAAGGAAGCTTAGAATTGTCATTGATTGCGCAGCATCCCACCTGCAACAGTGAATGCAGTGCTGAATCATTTTTAGGTGGTTGTCTGCTGTCAGTGTTGCATGAAGATCAAGCATGCACAATGGTCAAAGAACTGACATTACTGTGTGCAAGTGGAACAGTAACAGTAAGGCTGTTTTCTCATCCATCCCTGAATCAGAGAGAGCAAAAGAAATTAAAGACTTGGATTTGTCTCATGATGCACTACCTGAAGAAAGAGTTCTAGGTTTAAATTGGTGTATTGAATCAGATTCATTCAAGGTCAGGATTAATGCAAAACACATTCCACAGACAAGAAGATGTATCTTTTCATTTGTGAGCTCGATTTATGACCCTATGGGAATTATCTCCTGTAATCCTGGCAGCAAAAATGATCCTGCAAGAACTGTGTGGGAGTAAATTCTCATGGGATGAAAATATTCCACCTTAACTTCCTCATAAATCACTAGTGTGGCTTTATGATCTTTTAAAGCTGCATGGTTTCAAAGTTCAGAGATGTTTGAAACCAGCCAGCTTTGGAGCAATCACATCTGCACAGTTGCACTACTTTGCAGACATGAGTGCAAAGGGATATGGAGTTGTCACCTATCTTTGAGTGCAGAATGAAAAGAGTGAAATTAATTGCTCGTTTCTCATAGACAGGTCTAGAGTGTCACCTTTGAATCAGACTGTCAGGGTCCGGTAGTGTTCACGTATTTGTCTGTTAGGGTCATTCTGTGTTTCCTGTTTTATTCTTAAGTTTTGTTTGTATCTTAATTCCTATACCCTGTCAAGTTTTCTCCCTCAGGTGTGTGTGATTGTCTCTCTTCTCTAATGTGTTTCACCTGTGTCTAATTGTCTTCCACTTCCTTGTGTATTTAAACCCTGTGTTCCTTTCCTCCTGTGCCATATTGTCTTGTCTTCCCAGTGAGCAGTCCAGCGTTAATCTCTAGTGAGTTCCTTATGTTTTGATCTTTTTTTGTTCCATGACTACTGAGTTTGTTTATCCCTTAAACTGTACCTTTGCTACTTAGTTAGATCTCCCTGGGTCGACCTATTTTCAGATTAAAATGATTTTGATTAAGAACCTCCCTTTGAGTCTCTGCATCCTTGAATCCTCCTAAGCCTATACCTAATAGTACAATCTGGCCAGTAATGGATTCAGCAGAGTCTGGCTCAGTTGGCTCAGCTTTGGAGGCTCAAGAAGCACACCTTCATAAACAGGAAGAGCAACTCAGTTTAGTCCACCAGGAAATGTTTGAAGCAGCTAAACGCAATGAATCAGCGTGCGCGACATTGTTGGCTCAATTAAGTTTCATTATTGATTGCCTACAGATCTTAGAGCAACCGCCTGCTTCACCAATAGCTACTAAGGGTTCTGAAACTGCGGCTGAGTTTCCTGTTTCTCCCGTCAGTTCGAATTCCCTCCACCTTTCTAGCCCTGAGCATTTTTCTGGAGAGTCTGAGGATTGCTTGTCCCTTTATTTCCCAGTATGAACTACATTTTGAGTTTAATGCTTCTGCCTTTTCCTCGGACCGTGCCGATATTGCATTTATAATTTCTTATTTGACTGGTCGAGCCAGATTTTAGGTTACGGCTGAGTGGAGCCGCAGATCAGCTGTGTGCTATTGTTTGCCAGAATTTCTTAAAACATTCACACAAATATTCCAGTCGACATATCTGGGCAAAGAAACAGCTAAAGAATTGGTATCTTTAAGGCAAGGCAAGCGCTTAGTACTCTCACGCCGTTGAATTTCGCACCATCGCGGCTGACAGCGTTTGGATTCAACTGGCACTAATAGACGCTTTCCCTCTAAAGGACCATTTGGCTCCACTTGATCTACCAGAGGATCTTGAGGCTTTGATTCATTTGGCCTCAAAGATAGATAAGAGACTTAGTGAACAGAG
>KV751329.1:6219775-6239917 GCA_001698575.1 Mola mola | reverse complement strand
TGTGTCTATATAGTTGTTTGCCAGAAGGTAGCTGGTCATGTTCTTTGCCAAACAGAAAAAAAAAACCTCTTCCCTTTCACATTCATTAGGGATATGCCTCTGAATTAGTTGATGTTATAGGAGTATTTCTCCTTGTGGATGAAGGTCGTAAACGCTCTGCTCCCAGCTGTCGGGAATGGACTGTGTTCTCCAGGCAATGCCCATTAGTCTCCACAATAGCTTCAGGGTCCTAGGGCAGTTCTTGTATACCAGATACAGTACACCATTTGGTCCTGGTGCAGATGCTGATCTTACTCTATGTACCGTCTGCTTGTCTTCAGACCATTTGAGAAGAGGGCTTAGGCATGAGATGTACATGCCTTGGTGATCCTAGGGGGCTATCTTTGTGGCTGTCACTGAGCTGGCCTTTGATGTGTTCCTCCAGCTCCTGCTTCATGGTCTTTAGCTTCTTAGATCTATTTTCCACCAGTAAGTCGTGGATGTACTTGAACACGTCCCAGAAAAAAACTTGAGTTTCCTGATCCTGTCAGCTCACTTCAGCTGGATGAGCCAGAATCTGATCTAGTTCCACAGCTTTTGGAAGCCATCAGTCTCCTCATCTACTCCACGCCTTCTGCAAGTTGTGCCGCTCCTTTACGAACTGGAGGATTTCTCTCCCGTCTCCCACACTGCCTAGTAGTAGAGGTCTTCTGAGGCATCTCTCCAAATCGCCCCTTACTTTCTTTGAAGATGACAAGACCAAAGATGTTTAGTTTGGAGGCTGCACCGCCTTTTAGGGTGTTCTGGAGGATATTGTACAAGTTCCCATCGAGACATTTTCATGCATCCTTGTTGCTGGCTTTTGGCTTGACCTTGGGTTTCTGACTAGCTTCTCCATTCTTTCTACTATGGGTCCACTGTTTGGTGTTCTGCTCTGATCCTCCTGCTCTGGGCAGTGCTGGTGTTGCTGCAAATCCTGCTGGGAAGGGTGATCTTGCTGTCTCTCACCGGATGCAATGCTGGGATCAGTAGCACTGTGGTGCTCAACCTGGATAAGATTCCACCTTGTTTGACCAGCTGATGCAGTTCAAGCTTGCATGTGGCTGTTGCCACCGCATTTCATCTTCCCCTGGTCGATCAGCAGGCTTACTTGTACCATCTACAGCCGCATCCTCTCAGGATCCAGTAGTTGCTGGTTTGTCTGTCTTAATTGGTCTATCTTCCTCTCACCTCTCGCTGGACCGCTGGGCTGCTTTTCTTCCTTATTTTTGTTGTAGTTAGTTAGGGAGGCCCTCTAGCAGGGCCTACAGGTGCAGTCTTTCCTACCGCCACCCAGATTTCTGGGTTTCGCTGCGTGTAACACCTCCCACGGGGCCTCTGGTCTGGCAACATGGTTGTCAGCCAGGAGCCACCCTTCACGAATGTTTTGCTCCTTTAATCCTTGATAATCTCAAGGTAGTGGAGCTGTAGCAGGGACATCTCCCTGCCACCCTCGGTAGCCATCTCTAGGATCCTTCCTTTCCCCAAGCCTTGTCCTTTCTTTGGAGCCAGAGCCAGAAACTCCCTCATTCATCTCTTCTGCTAGGTCTTTGAGTGCCTTCCTCAGCTTGGATCTCATGAGTCCTATAGACTTCAGGAACCATTGGGTGGATGTCCCAGTGTAGCTTCAGCACCCACCTTCCACTAAATAGACTGCGTTCCACCCTGCTTGAGAGCATACACCTGCCATCTCTGTGTACATTTCCTTTTTTCATTCGAAGGCAGATCCCCTCTTCCCATGGGACTGCCCGCTCGACCATGATCACTGTTTTTGTGGTGGTGGACCAGAGAACAATATCTGACCAGAGGGAGGTAGATGTTATTTTGTGTGAAAAAAAAAAAACTAATAAAATTATAATGTCAGCTCTCATGTTCCACTTGTGCCAAGAGACAGGATGGACTTCTGTTTGGAACTGCTACTCTGGCTTGCACTTGCCAGACAATTTGGATCCTCCCCTGTGATGTTAGTGGGCTGGCATTGTTTGCTTCCAGCCTGCGATAGATAGCTTGAGATAGAGAGAAAGAGATGACTTTATTAATCCCCAGTGGGAAATTAATTCTGATTCTGATTCAGTCTGATTGCAATGGGGAGGAATGACATCTTGTATTGTTCCTTGTGGCAGCGGGGTAGGATCAGTCTGTTTCTCAAGCTGCTTTTCAGAATGTTCACAGTTGTTGTTGAGGTGTATTTAGTCTGTTGGCATTCTTTGCCTTGGTGCCAGTGCCCCAGCAAAGAAGATGGGCTTTGATAAACTGTACAGATGTGACACCCTCTGCCCTTAGACCCTCGAACTGGGTGAGGAAAAATTATAGAAACCCTAAACAGGGAGAAACCTCAGGCAGAACCACAGAGAAGGGAACCTTCTTCCTAGGATGGACTGACGTGCAATAGATGTCACTTGTACAGAACACAACAACATGACTAACAGTTTACTAAGAATGTTTGAGTTCAAATTAGTCTATAAATCCAGATATAATATGGGTATAGTATGTCATTGTAGTCCATTGGCTAGACTGGGCAATCCAGCTTATGATCCAAGTCACAGGATCTCCCGTCCTAATTTGAGCATTAGCCGTCAGGCAAGACCACAACAGCAGCTCGCACCGTCATATAGTCAATTGATCCAGGAGTCGTTATAGTACATGTATCAAGATCTGAGTGTTGCTGATGTAGTCAGTGAGTCCAATAGATTACACAACGAGAAACCTGTTCAAAATGCACATGAAATAGTTTACGCCATCAGTTAGGCTGATTAAATAATGAATTATGCTTACTTAGATAGTGACCTACAGTGCATCCTGTTGGGTGGGGGCATTCGTTTTAAGTCATTTTAAAATTTGTACATCCACCTGCCATCTTCAAATGCTCTGATCAAATCAAATCAAATCAAATTTTATTTGTATAGCCCGAAATCACAATTTACACATTATCTCACTGGGCTTTGACAAACTGTACAGATGTACCATCCTCTGCCCTTAGACCCTCGAACCGGGTGAGGAAAAACTTAAAAAACCCTAAACAGGGAAAATAAGAAACCTCAGGAAGAGCCACAGAGGAGGGATCCTTCTTCCTAGGACGGACAGACGTGCAATAAATGTCACTTGTACAGAACACAAAAACATGATAACAACAGTTCATTTAGAATGCATAAAACATCCATGAGTCCCAGAGTCTGTGGATTCTATGAGTCCGGATGTATGGAAAGTCTAGTGATCCAGACGCAGGTGGACTCTGTTGGTCCAGGAGTCATTGTACTCCATGTAGGAAGATCTGGGTGTTGCTGAGTCCAAGAGTATGTAGAATCTGTAAATCCAGGGATATGTGAAGTGTAGTGGTCCAGAAGCAGGTGTAGTCTATTGATCCAGAAGCCATTGTGATCTGTGGGTCCCGATTTGCACTTGGAAATCCAGCCTAGGATCCAAGTCACAGGATCCAAGTCACAGGATCTCCTTTCCTAATGTGGCCAGGGGGCATCAGGCAGGACCACAGCAGCACCTCCCACCGCGACCTAGAAAAACCTGCAGGATGGTAAAGCACAACGACTCCGGGGAAGAAGTAAAGTTAGTGTAAGGATATGGACATTTACAGGAGCAGAGAAGGAGTCGGAGTCAGAGGGGGGAGAGAAGAAAGCTCAGTGAATCATGGAGTGTTCCCCCAGCAACCTAAGCCTATAGCAGCATAACTAAGGGCTAGATAGGCCAGCCTTAACTATAAGCTTTATCAAAAAGGAAGGTTTTAAGCCTACTCTTAAAATCAGAGAGTGTGTCTGCCTCCCGTACCAAGACTGGAAGATAGTTCCACAGGAGAGGAGCTTGATAGCTGAAAGCTCTGCCTCCCATTCTACTTTTGGAAATTCTTGGGATCACCAATAACCCTGCATCCTGGGAGCGTAAGGTTCTGGATGGGCGATAGGGTACTATGAGCTGTTCAAGATAAGATGGTGACTGACCATGAATAGCTTTGTAGGTGAGAACAAGGATTTTAAATTCTATTCTGAATTTAACTGGGAGCCAGTGCAGAGAAGCCAGTATGGGGGAAATATGGTCTCTGATATTAGTTCTAGTCAGTACACGCGCTGCTGCATTTTGGATTAACTGAAGAGTTTTTAAAATTTTGTTAGGGCAACCTGAAAATAAAGAATTACAGTAGTCCAGCCTGGAAGTAACAAACGCATGAACTAGTTTTTCTGCATCTTGTTGAGACAGGATGTGCCGGATTTTAGCAATGTTACGGAGGTGAAAGAAGGCGGTCCTTGAAATCTGTTTAACATGTGATTTAAAAGACAGCTCCTGGTCAAAGATAACACCCAGGTTTCTGACAGTGGTGCTGGAGGCCAAGGCAATGCCATCCAGATTAACTATGTTGCTGGATAATGAGTCTCTAATGTGTTTGGGGCCCAGCACAATGACTTCAGTTTTGTCAGAGTTTAACATTAAAAAGTTATGAAACATCCAGTTTTTAATGTCCTTAAGACATGACTGTAGATTAGCTAACTGATGGGTTTCATCTGGCTTCATTGATAAGTATAGTTGTGTGTCATCTGCATAACAGTGAAAATGTATGGAGTGCTTTCTAATAATTTTACCTACAGGAAGCATATATAGAGTAAATAGTAATGGTCCAAGCACAGAACCTTGTGGGACTCCATGACTAACCTTGTCATATCTTGATGATTCATCATTAACATGAACAAAATTATATCTATCAGATAGGTAGGACTTAAACCATCTTAGAGCAGATCCTTTAATGCCAATTTGGTGTTCCATCCTCTGTAGTAAGATGTGATGATCGATAGTGTCAAAAGCTGCACTAAGATCTAATAAGACTAGTATAGAGATAAGTCCTGCATCAGATGCAGTGAGGAGGTCATTTGTAACTTTTACCAATGCCGTTTCTGTGCTGTGATGCTTTCTAAAACCTGACTGAAACTCTTCAAATAGACTATTATACTGAAGAAAGCCACATAGTTGTTTCGCTACTGCTTTCTCTAGAATCTTTGAAAGAAAGGGGAGGTTGGATATTGGTCTATAGTGGGCTAAAACTTCTGGGTCTAGGGTAGGTTTTTTTAGGAGCGGTTTAATTACAGCTACTTTAAATGACTGGGGCACATAACCTGTTACAAGGGATAGATTGATAATGTTTAGTAGTGGATTTCTAATTAGGGGTAAAACCTCTTTGAGCAACCTAGTAGGTATGGGGTGTAGTATACAGGTTGATGATTTAGATGAAGATAATGTTGTCGTTAGTTCCTTAAGGTCAATTGGATAGAAGCTTTCCAAACACACATCAGGACTAATAACAGCCTCTATAATTCCTGTTGCTGAACTGGAATCTGTGGAGTGTAGGATATTTTCTCTGATAAGTCTCTGATGTGTGCAGGAGCCCATTAAGCGTGTCAGTGATGAGTTGGTTTCGTGGTTATGTTTGTTTTGATTATATTTACTTTGGAAGTAAATATTTGACTGTGGAAACACAAGTGCATCAAGTGCTAACTCTCCCAGTTCCCTGAACACCCCTCTTGCACCAAAGTCCTCCAAAGTGGAGAGATTGTGCCAGATTTCATCCACAGTCATTGTCTCAGTGTCTTCATCAAGGGTCACTAGAGGTAATCTCCTCCACTTGTCATCGATGGCTTGGACACAGTCAGCATTTGTCAAGTCAACCAGACGTGGCAATACTGTCATGAGTGGAAGCAGATAGGGATACTCTGCTTGTGCTCCGGCATCAGTCACAGTGGCAGGAGACAGGCATGCAATGTGGCTCAAGAGGACAAAATCAAATTCAAAGCACTTCTTCATGTCTCCACAGGCAACCCAGAGACATTTTTGACAGCACACATAGAAATCTGTTAGGGTGGCTGGTTTGAATTTTGGCAAACATTCTTTTGACAACTTCAATCAGTGACAGCCATCGTGTCTGGGAGGGCCACAGTATTTTGTGGAGTACAACATTACAGAAATCCTGAAATTCATGGAGCTCAGCCACACATTTAGCACTGTTTTTTAAATATCCATAGATGTCTCTGGCTAAATCCTCACACTGACGAGAAAACTGCTTGCATGCCTCACTGGCACACAGATGTAAGGAGTGCCAGATGCAGCGCCATATAGTGATCCCTGGCAAATCTTTTCTGAGACAACTGGACAGAATTGTGTCGTCCTATCATTGTATTACAGCCATCAGACTCAAACATTATAATGTTTTCAAGTGGGACACCTGCCTCTGTGAACGACTTTGTCATTTCTTCGTACCTTTCTGCAGTGACTCCTTCTATGACAAGATGTCAATTGTTTTCTGAAAAGATCTGCCCCAGCTTCCAAAAGCGGGTCTGAACCCTGTTTTTGCCCTCATCAAAAAAACATGAATGGATGTCGATTTTGGATGCCGAATTTTTTTCTTGTTAGGATTTTTGACAGATTCTCTAAATAGCAGTCACCAATAACATGCTTTGCTATGGCAGTTGCCTTTGTGCGACCAAGAGAAATGTTCTGTGCCGTTTGAGAAAAACATGTCCTTGATAACATCAACCAAAGGGTCTGTGGCCTTCATGACAATGTTGTGCTCAGCTAAAAACCCTGCTAGCTTGACCTCTGCTGTTTTCACTGCTGTTTCAAACTTTTCTCTCTCTGACGTTTTCTACAGGAACCCTGTTGTGGACTTTTGTGTTGGTGCTTTTTTTTTTTTTTTCTTTTTTCATGTGTCTTTTTGACTTGCTGGGGTTTTTTTAAAAGTGTAATTTCATTCACCAGCTCTATATTACAATAATGACGGAAGGCTTTACTGTCAGAGCCTCAGCCGCCCAACAAAATTTGCCTGGCTTTCCCACCTCTTTCTAAAACTTTGTGGGTGATGCTGCTTACTTTTACCTTGTTAATCTCCAAACTCCTCCGCTTTGCCGATTATCCCTCATCACTGTTTTCTCCTTCAGCAGCAGTCATTTTCAGCTTTGTGTTCTCTCTGTCTTTTTTTTAATTCTCGCAATTTCTCGCTCTATGTACTGTGAGCATCTCCTGGGCCGGGCGCACCTGACCATTCAGCCAATCATGGTCATTGTCCTGAGACACAAAGCACATTTAGCTGGAAACATGTCATGTCAGGGTTCAGTAAAAACTCTCCAGCAGACTGTGGCAAGCGGATCACAAACACACATTCATGAAATGGTCAAATTATTGTAAATTCTGCCTTTTACAGAGGGGCAAATTATCATACAAATCTAATATTTATCGTACACCTGGCAACACTGGATGCACTTCATCACATCATTCTGTTAGTTTCCGTTGTTGCCGTTTTACTAATAAAATGGTAAACATTTTTCATTGAACGCTGCATGTCTCCCTTTTTTGTCATGGCTCACAAGCCAGTTCATTGCACTACACTATGAAAATTCTTAGTAATTCCAGGTCATTCTATATCCAAGTATAAGAAGGGAAATTATTGTTTTCAAGAAACTAAAGCAAAAGCAGTTAAATCCCAACTATTTCTTTGAAGTATCACATTTCCATTCAAAATGTACCCCAAAAAATGCAAAAAACATGAAAATACAGTAGCATAATGGCGTTTTGGTGTTACCTGCTGGTCTTCCTAATACATTTTGTTTTATTTTGTCTGCATAACATAGCTATGAGACAATCAACATAATGCATAAAACTCTTAAAATTGAGTCATAATGTCAACAAAATAACAACAAAGCAACTAAGGAAACATACTTACCAGTCGATGAGTATAAAACTCATATGCTCAGGCATGATGGTCTCTCAATCACAGCTTCATTCAGAATGAGGCATCATGGCAGAGACCTCCCCCTTCTAGCTTCTGTAGACATGACTAAGCGTTCAGAGGCATGATCACATAGCTAAAAAGAGAATTATCAATTAAGTTCTCTCTTTTTAAGGGTTTTCACCCATTTAATCATTTCAAAGCATTTTAGTCTCATTCACATGAACGACAATTTAACGCTTAACCTTTCCACAGAAAATAGAAACTCTACTATTTTTAACAATAGTCTAATAAGATTTTGAAAGCATTTTTTAAAATGGAATTAGGAATTAGGAATTAAAGTGTGACTTGTTTACGTATGAATTGTCAATCTGACCTCAATAACTTCGTCTCAAAAACGTTCAACCTTTACTGTCCCTCTGATGTGCTCATTCCTAATCTTGTCCATTCTCTTCACTCCCAAAGAGAATCTCAACATCTTTAACATCTTTCCTCTGCCACCTCCAGCTCTGACTGTGTTTTTGTCAGTACCATTGTCTCCAAACTATACAACATTGCTGGCCTAACTACCCCGCGCCACAGATAACTCCTGACACTTTTCTCCACCAACTCCACCCTGCTTGCACTTGCTTCTTCACGTCTTTATCTAACTGCTCATTGCTCAGAACATCTAACCCCAAGTACTTTAACTCATGCTCCATGCTCTCACTACAGATCACAATATCATCTGAAAACCTTATAGTCCACAAGGATTCCTGCCTGACATCATCTGCCAGTCTCTCCATCACCATAGCAAACAAGAAGGGGCTCAGGGCTGATCCTTGATACAGTCCCACCTCCACTTTGAAGCCATCTGTCACTCCTACAGCACACCTCACCACTTCCATACTGCTCTCATATATACCCTGCACCAGTCTAACATACTTCCTTGGCAGTCCATACTTCCTCATACAATACAGTACCACAGTTCTTCCCTGTCACAGGCTTTCTCTAGCTCCACAAAGACAAAATGCAACTCTTTCTGACCTTCTCTATACTAATCCATCAGCATTCTCAAAACAAACATGCCATCAGTAGTGCTCTTTCTTGGCATGAAACCATACTTCTGCTCACAAATCATTACTTTTTCTTTTAGCCTCGCTTCCACTACTCTTTCACACATCGTGTGGCTCATCAGCTGTAGTTGCTACAATTCTGCACATCACGCTCATTCTCACTTCTTCGCCAACCTATTCCTCTGAATACTCTCCTTCCTAATTTCACCATCAAGTCTCCTTATCATCCTTCGTCTTTCCAGATGACACATCAAACATCTCCCTACCTGTCTCCCTGATCTCTGTTGCAGTAGTTACTCATTCATGTGGTAGTTCTTCACAACCACCCAGAGCCTGTGTCAACCTCTCCCTCACAGCCGTCTTCCTTTTTCAGCTTCCACCATAAAATCCTCTACTCAACCTTTCCTCCCTTCCTCTTCCTCACAACCACTGTCATTTTACACACTATCATCTTATGCTGTCTGGCTACAGTCTCTCCTGTCATTACCTTGCAGTCTCCAATCTCTTTTAGATTGCATCGTCTACAGAAGTAGTCCACCTGTGTGCTCTTGCCTCTACTATTATATGTCACCCTGTGTTCTTTTCTCTTTTTGAAATAAGTATTTACAACAGCTATTTCTATTGCCTTGGCAAAGTCCATTACAATATGTCCTTCCAGGTTTCAAGTTCCTTGACACCAAACCTGCTCATCACCTCATCATCAACTCTTTTCCCTTCACAAACATGCTCATTGAAGTCCACTCCAATCAACACTCTCTCCCCCCTGAGGATACTATTTATCACTTAATCCAACTCACTCCAAAGTTTCAATATCTTTTCCATCTCACAGCCAACTTGTAGGGCATAACCACTGACAACATTCATCATCACACCTTCAATTTGCAGCTTCACACTCATGATCCTGTCTGACACGCTTTTCACCTCTACAACATTCTTTGTATACTCCTTGTTTAGGATCATGCCTACTCAATTTCTCTTCCTATCAACAACACGATATTAGAGTTTGAACTCTACTCCAATGCCTTGCTGCCCTTCCATCTGGTCTCTTGCACACAAAAAACATCTACCTTTCGTTTCTGCATCTTTTCAGCCAACTCTCTACCTTTGTCTGTCATTGTGGCAACATTTAGAGTACTTACTCTCATTCCCACCGTCTTGACTTTCCTCTTCTCTCTTTGTCTCCAAACACGTTTCCCACCTCTTGTTTTTGTGACTAACAGTAGCCCAATTTCAGCCGGTACCCTGTTTGCAAACAGTACCAGTGGTGGTCGTTGTTAACCTGTTTTTGAACCCTAGTGGCTGGTTTATTTATTTATTTTTTTTGCATAATGAGCTTCCAAATAACTTCCTAATGAAATTGGTCAAAATTAGATTTGTGCTTAATGATCTCCATGTCCTGTCTCAGTAGTGAAACCAAATAAGATCTCTATGGGTAACCTTAGGGTCCTCCCGAAGAGAAGGTAAAAAGGGGAAAAAACGGTTACCTTGTTTCTGGTTGCCCATGATTGCCTTGTGGATGATAGGGTGTCGTTTGCAATCCTAGTTCTCAGTTCACAGTTTTATTCAGCTGGGCAAAGAGCTAATTCTCTAAGTTGCTGCTTTGATTGTGGTATATCCGTGTAAGCAGTCCAAATTTTAGTGCATAATCATTGAATAATTGAACAGTAACTGTTTTGGGAGACATGGAGGTGGTGGCATACACCTGTGCAAAACAATTGAAATGATCAAGAATCACCAAAATTTACTCATAACAGCCTCTACATTTGTTCAAGTTGAGAAAATCAATCAACATTAGTTCAAATGAATATGTCGTGTCAACTCTGGTAAATGACACTTGTACAACTTTACACGGTGTCCTTCGTTTCAAGCACATGCAAGTACTTGCGACATAATGAATAACATAATTTATCTCAAATCAGTGATGTTTTCTTGTGGGAATTAGGTTTTTACTTATTCAGAAAACAAGGAATCATTATCAGAATAGTACATCAGAATATGAAGCAGGCAGTGGGAAAATTCTTTCTATGGTGTGGAAGTGGACGGAAAACACTTGACTAATGAGGGTTTGAGTTAGTGACATTTTCACCTAGTAAAAAATTGAAGAATTGTTAAATTGAATATGGAATCTTCAATCATGATCTCTATCATGTAAAGGCTTACTAATAAATGATCTTTTATCAGATTATGATATTATTTATTCTACCTTGCTGAAACTTGGCTGTGTCAAGATGATAATGTAAACCTCAACGAATCCACTCTTCCCATTCATATCAATACTCACATTCTTAGAGACTCTGGTAGATGAGGTGGAGTGGCATCATTTTCAATTCCAGCCTATTAATAAACCCTAACTTAAACTCAATTGAAAATCTCATTCATAGCATTTTTGATCCAACCATGAAAAATGTACGGTCAGTTCTGTTTGTCATAATTTATCGAGCACCTGGACCCTATGTTGAATTTTTATCAGAAGTTTCAGCCATTTTATTTTTCCATCAGGCTTTGTCCTAAAGACAGATACAAATATCACTGTAAGAGACTTTGATAACCATGTGGACATTGAAACTATAGACTTGGTATTGCATTTTAATCCTATTAGACTTAATTGGCTTCCCTCATTGTGTACACAAAGCAACTCAGTTTCAATCACGTCCTTGATCTTGTTCTGATATTTGGCATTCAAATTTATCACTTTCCACTTCTTTCCACACGTTTATGAGATCATTATGTTATGACATTTGAATTAATGCTCATCAACTACACACCATGATTCAACAGTATTAAAGTAGATTCATGAGGGGGTGGACTGTACTACATGATGTAAACTCTATATTTTTCTTGATTTATTGTTTTGAAATTGTGGGTCGTGTGTTTGTACAGACTGAGTAAAAACTTTGATTCTACACACAATTTATAGAAGAAGTTTAAAAAGTTATTGTATCTCTGTTCTACTCTTAAGATGTCCATAGTCTGCTCTGTATATGTTTTGTATGTTCTGTATAAATTTAAACAGTTGGGTTCAAAGCAAAAATGGTCAGTCAGGCATGGCACCAAAACTTGTGTGGGTGAAAAAATAAGGAGTCAAAATTACTAAGAATTTTCCTTACTTCATTATGATAGTGACAGATCATTTTTTTCGGACTCATGTTTGAAAAAACAGATTCTCTGTAATGTAAAAAAAATATTTATGTCCTAATTGCAATCTAATTTTTAATGGCGATATTCTACTTATATTTCAGAATATTTTAAGCTGTAGATATTAACCCCTCATTCATGTTAAATAATGTTGCCAATTTCGATAACAAGCAAAATCCTCAAGGACAATGTAAGAAAGATGCTACATGGTTGTCCTTACAAAGAAACCTATTTTCAAGTATAGTTTCTATAACAGTCATATATTATCACTAAGCTGCAGCATGCAAACAAAATCCTGTTAAATTAGAGTTCAAGAATCAGAATCTTATTTATTGCCAAGTAAGTTTACACACACACACAAAAGGTAATTGTTGTTAATGTGTTTAAAAATATGCAATGAAACATACAAAAACACAAAAGTACTATTTACAATTATGTTTAGGATATGTAAGGATAAATCTGTTGCTGTAACGTGCAGATTGTGCTCGTTTAAAGTTAAAATTGTGCAGAATAAGTTTAAATATCTCTGTGATCAGCAGGGTGAATGAATGAAATAACAGTTAAGTCCAGGAAAGGGGGTGGGTGACAGAATGTGTAGGGGACTGTGTTGATGAGGTTAGCTGCAGATGGAAAGAATGTTTTTGTGGCATGGTTTTGGTTTTGATGGACCTCAGCCTCTTGCCAGAGGCTGAAGTTTATATCGAGGGTGGGAAGGACCAGCCATAATCTTTCCTGGACACATACAGGTCCTGGATAAGGATAACAATAATCTTTATTTTGCCCTGAGGGAAAATTGTGTATGTTAACAGTTCCACCATCCTGCAACACATTGAGCACATTCATCAACAGTTAAAGAAAACAAAGAGATGCACAGGGATATGACAATCAACATGATGATAAGAAAATGGTCAATTGAGACTATCCTAAATTTTACCTGCCCTGTAATTATGTATTGCACCAATATTAGTAGAAAGTGGCAACATGCAAAAAAAATAATCAAATGTGCTACGGCAGCCCAACATAAAGAAAGAAAAAAAATGCTAAAATCTGGCACATCCTGTCTCAACAAGATGCAGAAAAACTAGTTCATATGCATTTGTTACTTCCAGGCAGGATTACTGCAATTCTTTATTTTCAGATTTTAAAAATTGTTCAGTTAATCCAAAATGCAGCAGTGCGTGTACTGACTAGAACTAATATCAGAGACCGTACTGGCTTCTCTGCGCTGGCTCCCGGTTAAATTCAGAATAGAATTTAAAATCCTTGTCCTCACCTATATTCATGGTCAGGCACCATCTTATTTTAAAAAGCTCATAGCACCTTATCACCTATCCAGAACCCCTAGGATGCAGGGTTATTGGTGATCCCAAGAATCTACAGAAGTAGAATGGGAGGTAGAGCTTTCAGCTATCAACCTCCTCTCCTGCGGCACCATCGTCCAGTCTAGGTATGGGAGGCTGGTGGAACACTCCATGATGCACAGAGCTATCTTCTCTCCCCCCTCTGACTCCGACTCCTTCTCTGCTCCTGTAAATGTCCATATCCTTAAACTAACTTTACTTTTTCCCCCAGAGTCGTTGTGCTTTATCATCCTGCAGGTTTTTCTAGGTCGCGGTGGGAGCTGCTGTTGTGGTCCTGCCTGATGCCTCCTGGCCACATTAGGAAAAGAGATCCTGTGACTTGGATCCTGTGATTTGGATCCTAGGCTGGATTTCCAAGTGCAAATCGGGATCCACAGATTACAATGGCTTCTGGATCAATAGACTACACCTGCTTCTGGATCACTACACTTCACATATCCCTGGATTTACAGATTCTACATACTCTAGGACTCAGCAACACTCAGATCTTGCTACATGGAGTACAATGACTCCTGGACCAACAGAGTACACCTGCCTCTGGATCACTAGACTTTCCATACATCCGGACTTATAGAATCCACAGACTCTGGGACTCATGGATGTTTTATACATTCTAAGTGAACTGTTATTATCATGTTTTTGTGTTCTGTACAAGCAACATCTATTGCACGTCTGTCTGTCCTAGGAAGAAGGATCCCTCCTCTGTGGTTCTTCCTGAGGTTTCTTATTTTCCCTGTTTAGGGTTTTTTAAGTTTTTCCTCGCCCAGTTTGAGGGTCTAAGGGCAGAGGATGTCACATCTGTACAGTTTGTCAAAGCCCAGTGAGATAATGTGTAAATTGTGATTTCGGGCTATACAAATAAAATTTGATTTGATTTGATTTGATTTGATACAACAGTTTAACGGAACAGTAGAAGGTGCACGAACAGTAAGCGACTGCTTGATTGACGATTGAGAACCTGTCCACCTGGCAGAGCCCGACCAGCAATCATATTCATCCCCAGGACAAAAACAACATATTCACCAAATAATATGATGAGGAATCAATTCAGTTTTGATGATAAATAAGTGGAATGGCCTCACGAAAACAGAAAAACTTATGTGAGTGAAAGCCCTTCAAACAGTAAAGTGAAGTAAAGGAAAAAGAGGAAAGAAGGGTCCATGGTAAAAGTATCCCACCACCTGTACTGCACCTGATTGATTATAAGGTGAAATTGGAAGTACAGTGCAGGCTATCATAAGTGTAATAGGAAGTTAATGAAATGTAAACACCAGCTCACTTGTTAAAGTAAACAGAAAAACACTCGACATGGATCAAGATCCTCTATTATCACCACCTTTGTGGTAATGATTAACGAAATACTGAGAGTCCTGTAGGTCAGCTTTGGACCCCAATACTACAAGACCCAAACTGAGAACATGCAGAAAACAACCATTTCTGAAATGCAGTCACCTCACTGGTGAAAACTACTGAAGATTACTTGCGCGCCTGACACATGCCTTTGAAGCGGCCATAACAGACCCGATAACTGCGAAATGAAATGAGTGCTACTGACATCCTATGATCCTATCCTGAAAAGCCTGTTCCTCAGCTGAATGCATTCATTCTTGTCTGAATCATGCAAACAAACATGCACAACATGGAAACCCTGCATTCTGGCCGATATTCTGCTAAATGCAGAGCATGCTAAAAATACTGTTTGTAAAAATCAAAGAATGTACCAAAAAGAAGAGACGCCAGACTGGAAGATGCTCAGCTAACTATACATCACACGGCAGAGGAAGAGGCTGTGGTTAAGAAAAGGAATAGTGGGATACATAAATCTGCTTTAGTTGCAGAAAGAAAGGACATTGGATGACTGATTGCCGCATTAGAGGGAAGAAGAAGGAGGGGCCAAAGGGGTTGTGTCAGACAGAGCCGGTTGCGAAGGGTGGACCCCAGAGAAGGAGGAGCTGCCTGGAACAGCATCAGTGGAAGTGGTAACACGCATGAACAATGACGGATACACACACATGCTAAATGAGGAAATTGATCAATTATACAATGTATAATGCTGACGGTTACTAAAAAATTCTAACATTGAATATGATAATTGGCAGTCATAAGGTGACACAAGGTGACGGATAAGGAATCATCCGTCCCTGTACAGAGGACAGCAGGAGTGGTAAAGTATTAAGGACTGTAGTCAGGACTTCTACTGTTCCTGTAAAAGGAACAATTGGATTAGTAGAGAAGAAATCATGTTGTCCAAATTCTAAATCACAAGTCATTATGTCACTGGATGATACGCCACCTGAATTGGCACAGGTGCCAAAATGTCTCCAGGCAACACATGAATATGATGTCTGGATGAAAGGAACTGTTCCGATAGTGATTCATCCAAATGTTATTATAGACCAAATAAAAAGGTGAGAAATTTGTATCGTGTTAAATTCATATCTAATAAGTTAAACTACTCTTTAAAAAAGGTTTTATGATTTGTTAAATACCTTTTGCAAAGTATAAAAATACATAATGCTATTTTTTTTTTAAATTAGGATGTTAATGACCTTTAAGAATTTATTTCCTGTTGACTTCTGGGTAACTTTTTTTTATTTTTACTTATTTGTTGTAAAACATGATGTAAAAACAGTTTACAGAGAGAACACAAGATAATATATGTGCCAGGGGTACTCTAAGTTACACAAAAAGGTTATATATATTACAGAAATCTAATGTTTTCATAGCCTTTTCGTTGTCGATTTGGTAATTAGCTTAAAGTAAAGATCCATTTATTTTCAGAAAACAACAAAGCAAATTTATTATTTTCTTAATAAATTTACTTTTAGGAATGGAAAATTTTGCTAACAACAAAAAACAATTTATCGAAAAATAACAATATCCTTCTCTTATAATTAATGATGAACCTGCTGTGGTCTGCCCTTAGTTTTTTGGTATGAGAGCAATACAAAAATAGATGAACAACTGTTGCTGGATTTGAGTTACAAAAAGAGCAGTTAGTATTCATGTCCTTTTTAAACTTTTTCATATAATGATTAGCTGGGTAATATTTGTATATTATTTTGTAAGATACCTCTTTCACTTTATTTGTGATTAAAAACTAATGGGGGAGCATCCAGATTTTTTTCCAGTTAATATCATTGGTGAAGTGACTCCAATAAACAGTGATATAGGGGGTAGTGACAATGTCTCTTTGGAATAAAGCACCTATTTTCTTTATCATCATTATTCTTTTGGGATAAGAAATATATTTTTCCTTCTGGGGAGTCAGTTGAATATGGGACAGATACATGTCCAGCTGAGGATGTGCAATTATATTAGAAGGATAATATTAGATCTATAATATTGATTTATAGATTTATAACAATGAGGAGGAGGGGACATTAAATAGCATGTTACTTTTTTGTTTTGCTTTTCCTTCTCCTTTAAAGGGATAATAAAGCTAAATAAAAAATAAAAAATACAAAGCTGCATTTGAGTTATGACAAAACATGGTTTTAAAAATAAAAATTAAGTTACTAATTATAAAGTGCTTGAATTAGAGAACAAAAAGGAACAGCATAGCCATAACTGTAAGGATAGTCCTCAGGGAGAGGGACTAATTTCAGATCCATTGATAAATGCGCGACCTCTGACGAAGTATGCTGCTTTACCCCCTTTTCTGGCCCTCTCGATCATTGCCCACAGTTTTTTCATGCGTTTTCTGTTCTCTTTGGCGAGATCCCTCTGCAAATCTCAGGCCGTTGTCCCGTAGAAAGTGGCACATCTTGGCAGCTTTCCATATGGCATCTCTTCAGACTAGTGAGGAGAACTGGAAAATTTTTCCCCTGGGCTTTGAGTCATTTGGTGCCAAGACAGTGCACAGTATCGATGCTATCAATGAGCTTGGTCTTTTGCTCTGACATCTTGACAAATCTCAATAGTTTTCCGCCATACATCTTCCTTCTCTGACTCCAACTCTTAAAATCCATAAAATTGTAGGTTCCATCGCCTGGTGTATCTGTCCAACTCACAGATTCTTTGTTGACAGTCATTTACTCACCTTTCCTCTTGAAAAACTTGTTTCTCAAGCATTGATACTTTCCCTTCCATGTCCTTGATTTCAGCACAGGCAAAATCAACAGTCTTCTTTAGCCCCTCAATTTTCGTTGAGTTTGCAACGACCATCTTGTTGATCTCATGTTTATCAGTGCAGATAGCAAAGCAGCTGTGTCGCTGGAGTTGATGTGTTCGGTGTCTTCGTGTGCATACATCACCTTCTTTGGAGCTGGGGATTTGCTTGGAGTGACAGGGAGAGAGACTCATCCAATTCTTCTTTACCGGAAGGAGTCAAGGTGGTAGTATTGTCATGACAGTTGTCTATTAGCACATTACCACCTTTAGCATTAGTTCCGACAGACATGGTTTTAATACCGTCCGTTACTCGATTTCTCTTTTGTTTTAGTAGCATTTACACGGTCTCTTCTGTGTCTGCCGTATAGGGTTTTAATGATGAAAGGTGTTGAGTCAAAGTAAAGCTATTATTCTACTGTTGTAAAGACTGACTTTGCAGAGCTCGGTGAAAGCGTTTGCTCACTCGTCCATCTTGGCACGCCCCCCTTTTCACCTCTGGGTCACTACTTTAGAGAGAAGTAAGTAGGGGAACCGAGGAGTGGAAGAGAAGTGTAGAGCAGTGGCTAAAACACATGTGGAAATTGTTCCAAACCTGATGGTGTATAACTTATATTTTCGCTTTCTGTGGACTATAAAATGTTCGCCAGCTCATACGATTCCATCTGAGTTATTTTGGGACTGTTACCTGCCAACAAAGCGATTGTGTTTTGGTGCAAAAGTGAATTGAGCTAATGCTAGCTTGTTAGCTGATCCACTATTGTGGGACAGATGTCGCTCGCATTCTTTGCTGCCTGAGCTGGAAAAGGTCCAGAGGACGTTGCCACAGGTGTTTCTAGCATGAACTGAGGATCCTGAGGATAGATTGCTTTCGGAAAAGGTGTGGTTTCTGTTGTTCATCACTTCTTTTGGCTGCTGCATCCTGAACCAGTTCTGATGAGAAGGATTTCTGCAAACGTGCAATGAGACACTCTGATTCTACAAAATAAGATATCACTGACTTGTTTGTTCCTGAGCTCCAGCTAAATGCACGCCAACAAGACTGAAAGTAAGCTCTTTCAAAACAAACTGAAACAAAACAAAGTGCACTGGGGTTTACCTGGACTTCTTGTAGTTCCTTGAAGACATTTTGCCTCTCATTCAAAAGGCTTCTTCAGTTCTAAATTTCTGTTAGGGATTCCCAAGTATTTAACCTTGTGGAGGATCCTTCTCACTTAGGGTAGTGGGCAAAGGGTACAATGCCCTGCCCCCAATCTGTGTGACCCACCATTTGTTGGGTTGTCACTCCCTCCGGTCATCATGTGAGTCGCTGATATCATATGAGCCAAGGTGTGAATGGTGGCTAAGTTTCCTGGGGAGGGATTTCAAAACTGCATCGTATGTGGCACACAGTTGATGTCTGAGGCCACCTCCTCTATTAAGTGATGGCTGTTCCAGCTTGATATAGATGGCCTCCTTTACTCCTCTTTCAAACCATCTATCCTCCCTGTCCAACACATGCACCTTCTCATCCCTTCTCCTTTTAAGTGTAAGTGGACTGCTGAGTCCTGGCCAGAGGAGCTGGCTCTCCGGTGTTGAGCCATGTGTTTCTGGAGAGGTTGTTTGGGCTCCTTGATATAAAAGCCTGTGCACTCCTCACTGCACTGGACTACATAAACAACATTGTTAAGTTTTTTAAGACATTGTTGGGAGTTTTGTACTTGGGGTAAACCAGTTTCTGTCTCAGAGTGTTGCAGGGTCTGAAGTGAACTGGGATGTTACGCTTATAGAAAATTATTCCTCATATCCTCCTTTGTGAACTTGATGTTGCTGTCTACTGAGTTAAGTAGGCTTCTACCTCTTGGGTTTTGATCTTGACCCAAGTGTCAGCCACATATCCCAACCAATGGATTGGTGTTGTTCCTTTGAAGGAGCTCAGTGCCCTACTTTCCACTTCCTTCATGTAGAGGTTGTCCACAATAGGAGATACTGGGGAGCCCATGGCGCATCCATGCTTCTGTCTGTAGGAACCTTTGTTGTACTTGAAGTATGTGGTGGATTGGCAGAGGTCCAACAAATTACAGATTTGTTCCGGGGTGAAGTTGGTCCTAAGGTCCAAAGTACTGTCTTGCATTAGTCGTTTCCGAACAGTTTCCACTGCTTGGGATGTGGGTATGCATAAGGAGTGAGGTGACATCAAAGGAGACCATAGTTTCCTCTGGCGCCGTCCTGAGGTCCCGAACTTTGCTGGCGAAGTCATTCGAATTCTGGATGTTGTGTGAAGTTTTGCCAACAAGAGGTGAATGTATTGTTGTGAGATGTTTGGCGATGTTATAAGTTACTGAGTTGATGCTGCTGGCAATTGGTCTTAACGGGGTACCTTCCTTGTGGATCTTGGGAAGGCCATATATCCATGGTATGCAATCTCCCGGATAGAGTCTATAGTAAGTCTATAGAAAGTGGGACAGTTGATGACTCCTTCTGTCATAAATTTTAGTTTATCTTACATTGAGTTAGCTTCTCATAGCTTTAGAGGAATAAATAACGATCATATTTCACCCTGGACTGGTTTATTATACAATGAGATCTCAGAGTGTTTAGTAGGAAGCAACTGGACTTCTTATCTTGTTTGAAGACGTTTCGCCTCTCATCCGAAAGCCTTCTTCAGTTCTGAGGTTCAGTGCGGGAAACCCAGGTATTTAACCCCGAGTGGGTAGAGACAATCACCAATCACCAACAAAGAGGACATGTTTTGGATCTAACAGCC
>KV751329.1:6197157-6216386 GCA_001698575.1 Mola mola | reverse complement strand
TGTGTCTGTAGCCTGGACATTGAGCTTCTTGCCATCGGTTTTCGTCTGTAATTATCTGCCACGGGAATTCACCAATGTCGTCGCCATTACTGTTTACATTCCTCCATCCGGGAAGGCGGAAGCGGCGTGTGACGTCATCCACACCGTAACTGCGAGGCTTCAGACTAAACACCCTGGAGCCTCCATCACCATCACTGGAGACTTCAATCATGCCTGTCTCTCCACCTTTCATCAGTTCATTTCATGCACCACCAGAGAAAGTAAGACTTTGGACCTGCTGTATGCCAACGTTAAGGAGGCATACAGCTGCACTTCCCTGGCCCCACTCGGCAGGTCAGATCACAACCTTGTCTTGCTCTCTCCATCATACAAGCCTGTTGTTCAGCAGCAGCCAGTCACAGTGAGAACAGTGAGGAAGTGGTCTCCTGAGGCCATTGAGGCACTGAGAGGAGCACTGGAGACCACTGACTGGAATGCACTGTATGAACCGCATGGTAAAGACATTGATGGCATTGTGGACTGTGTCCCTGAGTACATCAAGTTCTGCATGGACAACACCATTCCCACTAAAGTGGTCCGCTGTTACCCAAACAACAAACCCTGGGTAACCAGTGACCTGAAGGCTCTTCTCAACAGGAAGAAGAGGGCTTTCAGGGTGGGGGACCAGGCAGAACTCAAACAGGTACAAAGAGAACTCAAACACAGACTCAGAGAGAGTAAGGACGCCTACAGGAAGAAACTGGAGGAGAAGCTGGGGAGGAACAAGGCCAAATGATATTTGGAGTGGAATAAGGGAGATCACGAGCTTCCAGAGGAAAGGAAGAGGAGGAGCAGTCGAGGGGAACACACAGAGGGCAAAGGAGTTGAACCAGTTTTTAAATAGGTTTGACTCCAGCCCCACCTCCCCCACCAGCCCTCACACTCCACCCCTGATGTCCGTCTCCCTTCCCTAAACCCCACAGCCCCACACAAACCTCAGCTTCAGATACTTCACTGCCCCATGACAGCCAGCCCCCACCTCCACTTCCACCCCCCAGAATGGACTACACATCACAGCCCGACAGGTTAGGAGAGAGTTGGAGAGGCTCCACCAGGGAAAAGCTGCCGTACCGGATAGCATCAGCCCTCGAGCGCTGAAGGCATGTTCTGGCCAGCTGAGCGGAGTGCTCGAGCAACTCTTCAACTTGAGCCTGCACCTCCAGAGAGTCCCAGTGCTGTGGAAGACATCCTACCTGGTCCCAGTGCACTGACCTCCCACATTATGAAGGTCATGGAGAGGCTGCTCCTGGCACATTTCAGACCACTGGTGTGCCCATCAAAGGACCCGCTGCAGTTTACCTACCAGCCACATGTCGGTGTAGATGATGCCATCATCTGTCTGCTGCAGAAGGCACATTCTGCACTGGACAGACCCAACACCATCCAGCCCAGGCTACTGAAGGAGAAGCTGAAGGACATGCGGGTGGATTGTCCTCTGATTGCATGGATCACGGACTACCTGACGGGCAGATGGCAGTTTGTAAGATTACAGCACTGTGTGTCTGAATGTCTGATCTGCAACATCGGGGCCCCCCAGGGAACTGTGCTATCCCCCTTCCTCTTCACCACCTACACTTCTGACTTTCAGTACAGCACTGAGTCACGTCATCTGCAGAAATTCTCAGATGACACGGCCATAGTCAGGTGTGTGGAGAATGGACGGGAAGATGAGTACAGGAACCTGGTTGACCGATTCTTGCGTTGGTGTGGAGAGAACTGCCTGTAGCTGAATGTGAAGAAGACGAAGGAGATGGTGGTGGACTTCAGGAGGAACAAGCCCCCACCCTCTCCTGTCTGCATTAATGGGACGAATGTGAAAATTGTCCAGACCTACAAGTACTTGGGAGTCCACCTGGACAACAAGCTAGAGTGTTCCACCAACACAGAGGTTGTGTACAAGAGGGGCCTGAGCCGACTCTACTTCCTCAGGAGGCTCAGGTCCTTCAATGTATGCAACCGGATGCCCTTGATGTTTATTCAGTCTGTTGTTGCGAGCACCATCTTCTTTGCTGTGGTGTGCTGGGGTACAAGCATCAAGGCAAAGGACACCAACAGACTGAATAAACTGATCAGGAAAGCAGATTCTGTTGTTGGCTCTCGGTTGGTGACCTTGGAGGAGATTGTGAAGCAGAGGATGCGGACCAAACTGCTGGCCATCATGGACAACACCTCCCACCCCTTCCATGAAACTGTGAACATTCTGAGGAGCAGATTTAGCAACAGAATGATCCAACCCCCCTGCTACAAGGAACGATACAGGATGTCGTTCCTCCCCACTGCAATTAGACTTTTCAACACCTCTGTTATTAGACACTGGACACTTTACCTGTTAAAATCATCCACCTCCTCCTACTTGCACTAAACTCTGCACTCTGCACAACATCTGTACATAATTTTAGAATCTTACAAATGCCAATACTGTGTATATTTTGTACTTTTATTTTTATTTTATTTTATTTTATACTTTTATACCCTAAATATAGTGTTATATGTCCACTCGTCCTGTACCAGAACAATATTGCTGCTGTGACAAATTAATTTCCCTTCAGGGATTAATAAAGTCATCTCTATCTATCTATCTATCTATCTATCATATACATTTATATACAAGGATGTATGTGTGTGTGTGTGTGTGTGTGTGTGTGTGTGTGTGTGCTTGTAAGAGAGAATCAAAATGGCTGCTGAGGCTGATGGATGTTAAACAAAGGAAAAATGGAGAGAGAGCTGTTTGAGTGTCATACCAAATGTTCCTTTGTTACTATAATTGTGGCTAAACCAATTATTAATAACCTGACTACAGTCACAACAACACCATTCAACAATGGAAGAAAAAATACTTTCATCAATTACATGTTTAGCCGTGCTCTGCTGAGTTGATGTGCCAAGTCAACTTTACCGGTCCTTAAAAGGAGAGATATGTTCTCCTGGTGAAGTGATCCTTGTATGTTGGACAGTCCGAGTTGATGCTCTTGCTAGGAACCCTAGCGGAGAATGCTGTTCTTGTTGTTCAGTCCTGGTCCTTTGCTTCTTGCAGAGTAAGCAGTTGTGCCAAACTCTCCAGTAACTCCCTTTGGTTAGTCTGCAGGCCTGGTTGTGGCTGCGGGCTAACTTTGAGCTTGTTGGCTCCTCAACAGGAGCTCTGCGGCACCAGCTCCGGCATGAGAGAAAGAAAAAAGGGGGCAGGAAGTCTGTCTTTGTATGCTTGTGCCCTTCCCAGATGTCTGGTGATTAATTGTAGCTTTTGGTTCCATCAGTAAGGTATTTAGCACCAAGTAAAAAGTAAAAATAAAAGGTGGTGAATAGTTGGGGGCTGGGAGGATCACTCAGTTGTGGGGGCCAGAACTGCTACACTGTCATCAGTTTGCAGAGAGAAGAGGTCACAGGAACCGCAGCAGCAGGTTCCCCTGCAGGGAAATAGCAGCCAGAGGTATTGTTTATTAATTTTATTGTGCATTATGGCACAATTTTAAACATTTGCTGCTATACTGTCATCAGTACTAATTTAACATTTATATTGCAGAGAAAAGACGCCACAGGGACCACAGTTCCTCCTCAGAGGGATGGCAGCCAGATGCAGAGGACTTCTCTCCTCCTGCCAAGAAGTCTACCATGGTTGAACTGTTGAGTGGGCTCTTCAATACTCACATGGACAAAAGAACACTGCAGTTGGAGACCCAAGAGGTTACCTCATACAGGGCAGCAGATGTTGGTTACCTGGAGTCCAATCCACTTGAATGGTGGAGTAGCCATGAGCTCACATATCCTTGTGTTGCCAAACCGGCAAAGAGATAACTTACTGTTCCAGCTACCTTTTCCCAAGTGAAAGGGCATTTTTTGCAGCAGGGGACATTGTTTCTGCCAACATATCTGCCGTTGCTGCAGAGAGTGTGGACAAGGTAATGTTCCTGGCCAAAAACATGAAAGTTGATGATGATGATGATGATGATGAGTAAAACTAAAGGGCAAGATGTAACTGTTAATTGCTGAATTTAAATCAATGTATCATAGTTCAATCCTTTCCTTAAACAAGTACAAGCAAATGCAAAGAATCTGAGCAGACTATAGACCAGCGGTGGGCAAACTTGTTGACTTGCAGGCCACTATGGTTTCTGAAATTTGACAAATTTCTTGTCAGGAGCAGATAGGTGGAGTGTTTGCAGAGATTCGGTTCCACGCAAAAATGACAAGCCTGGAAGACCTTAGCACATTAGCCATTGTCTTCCATTAGCACATTAGCACATCATCCTTCTCAGGAAGGAAGATAATGGCTAACATAGATACCTGGAGCCCCCAGGACCAGTTACCAAGGCTTAATGGCAGAGTATTCTCTGAAGATCCACTAGAGGATGTGAATGCAGCACTACTTACTATCCATACTGTGACCATCACTGAGACCAACAAGTTGATATATATACTATATGCAATAGCAACAGTAACCCAGAGATGCCTGGCTACAAGTTGAATTTGAGCCCTAAAGGATAGTACCCTCCATTGAGAAGAAGGTTGGAGGCTAAGGTCAATGCAACACAAAGAGAGGTTAGCCAACTGTCAGAGCAGGAGAAGGGTAAGACCACTAAAGACTGTCCATAACTGAGGCACTGGGGACTGCAAAACAGAGGCTCACAGCCCTGGCTGCCTGCCTGAAGAGGATGGTTCAGTGGTGAACAGGATGTTCACCACTGAACCATCCAAAGTGTACTTTGAGTGGGAGGATAATAAAATGAGAACGGACCCACCCAGGGGTGAGACTGAATAGTACAGGAAGAAAGCGCCACCTCCTAACACCAATGCTCAGTGGTTGTTGGCAATGGCAGACATCCTCTTAAGGATGAAGAGCTGGAAAGCACCAGGCCCTGACATGATCCACAGCTACTGGCTAAAGAAGCTAACTGCACTCCATGGATGCCTGGCAGCTCAGATGAACAGCTGCTAAAAGATGGTACCCACCCAGAGTGGCTGACCCAAGGTCGGACAGTCCTGTTCATGGATCCCCAGAGGTGAACGATTCCATCCAAAAACCGGTCCATAAAATGCCCCTTCACAAAATGGAATCTCCTATCAGGCATCATTATGGCCAACATGAGTAGGCATTAGGCTCAATGCATGAGCAGAGCCCTGAAAGGGGTTGGTAGTGACACCAGAGGAGCCAAACACCAGCTACTGGTCAACACGGCAGTCTCTAGAGACTGTAAGACCAGTTGACTACCTTGATGCCCGGATTGACTACAAGAACACCTATGACTCAATGCCAAATAGATGGACACTGGAGTGCTTGAGCTATATAAGTTCAACAGGACACTAAGAGCCTTCATCAAGAAATCGATTCGGCTATGGATGACTACTCTGGAAGCCAATTCAAGGCCAATTGCCCAAGTTAGCATCAAGTGTGGCATATACTAAATTTAAAGCTACTGGCAAAGTGTAAATGTAAATAAAGTAAGATTATAATCAATGTCAGCGGTAATGATGTTTAGTGACTTCAGACCCCAGTCTGAAGTCACTAAAAGTCAGTGTGTGCTTTTGCCAAAAAACTGTCGAACTCGGTAGTTGTCTCTGGTCCCCTGCTTAATCTGACCAGTATTTCGTCGTTCAACCACTGGCTGTCGAGGTGGTGTCCAGCAAACGACGTGGGATTCATTGATAATTGGCAAACTTTCTGGGGAAGACCTGTTCTAATTAGGAGACGGCAACCATCCTACTTGGGAGGGAGCTGCTCTCATTTGTGGAAATATGGCCAGATTTATTAGTCAGCCAAATTGACAATTTACAGTTGAGGTCAGGAAGCAGAGTTGCAGTCGTATATGCTTCTCTGCACTTCTTTTAAAGTCATCCATCTACAACACCATAGAGACTGTGTCTGTCCCCCATACACATAAATTCTTTAAATCAAATAAAAAAGGTGCACATAGGAAGTTAATAAATATCAACACGAAAAATGAGGCAGTTTACAAAATAAAGAGAATTAAATGTGGACTCTTGAATATCAAATCCTTATCATCTAAAGGTGTATTAATAAATGAGCTTATATCACAATATAATATTGATTTATTCTGCCTTACTGAAACTGGGCTGTGTCAAGATGAATATATTACTCTTAATGAATCGACTCCTCCCTGTCACATTAACAAACACATTCCCAGAGAAACTGGCAGAGGATGTGGAGTTGCAGACGTTTTCAATTCTACCCTATTGATAAACCCGAATCCCAAACAAAATTTTACTTCATTTGAAAATCTCATTCCAAAACAACCATGAAAACTCTGCAACCAACTATGTTTGTTATAGATTGTCGAAAACATGGACCCTCACTGAATTTTTATCTGAATTTTCAGTTTCTCTCAGCCCTGGTCCTTAAAACAGATAAAGTTATTATTGTAGGTGCCTTTAATATCCATGTAGACATTGTAAATGACAGCTTTGGTACTGCATGTCTGTCACTGTTAGATTAATTTGTCTTCTGTCAGTGTGTACAAGAATCAACTCACACTATTAATCACACCCTTGATCTTGTTCTGATACATGGCATTGAAATTCAGCACTTAAAAGTCTCAGGGCAAAATCTACTTTTATCAGATCATTATCTTCTAACATTTGAATTTTCTGTTCATCAACTATAAACCAACAGTCACTAATTATTATAGCAGATGCATGTCTGAAGACACTGTTGAAAATTTTAAAGAAATTATTCCCTCTACAATAATTTCAGTGCCATATCCCAATATAACAGAGGAGTCATATCTTAATTTTAGCCCCTCCCAGCTTGATCAAACTTGCTGATTTCACTGCCGACTCTCTACGTGCTTCACTCGATTCTATTGCCCCAGTTAACAAGAAAGCAAAAGCACTTAAGAGACTCGCTCCATGGTATAATCTTAGCACTGGCAAGTTAACACAGAAAAATCACAAACTTCAAAAGAAATGACATTTGACTAAACTGGAAGAGTCACGCCTGGCCTGGCAGGATAGCCTTAAAGTATACAGGAAGGCCCTTTGCGAGGCAAGAAAAGATTACTATTCAGCATTAATAGAAGAAAACAAGAATAAGCCCAGGATCCTTTTCAGCACTGTAGCCAAGCTGACTGAGAGCTACCATTCTATTGAGCCATGCATTTCTAGAGCCCTCACCTGTAATGATTTTATGAACTTCTTCAATAATAAAATTATGCTTATCAGAGAAAATATCCTACACTTCACAGATTCCAGTTCAGTAACAGGAACTATAGAGGCCATTATTAGTCCTGATATGTGTTTGGAAAGCTTCCATTCAATTAATCTTCATGAACTAACAACAACATTATCTTCATCTAAATCGTCAACCTGTATACTAGACCCCATACCAACTAGGTTGTTCAAAGACGTTTTACCCTTAGTTAACCCTCCGCTACTGAATATAATCAATCTATCCCTCGTAACAGGTTATGTGCCCCAGTCTTTTCAAGTAGCTATAATGAAACTGCTACTACAGAAACCTACCCTGAACCTAGAAGTTCTAGCCAACCATAGATCAATTTCCAACTGCCCTTCTTTCAATAATTCTACAAAAATCAGCAGCTGAACAACTATGTGGCTTTCTTCAGGATAATAGTATATTTGAAGACTTCCAGTCAGGTTTTACAAAGCTTCACAGCACAGAAACAACACTGGTAAAAGTTACAAATAACCTCTTCACTGCATCTGATAAGGGACTTAACTTGATACTAGTCTTATTAGATCTTAGTGCTGCTTTTGACACTATTGATTATCACATCGTACTGCAGAGGATGGAACACCAAATTGGCATTAAATGATCTGCTTTAAGATGGTTTAAGTCCTACATATCTGATAGATATAATTGTTGATGATGATGTTAATAATGAATCATTCAGATATGACAAGGTTAGTCACGGAGTCCCACAAGGTGTTTGGACTAATTCTATTCACTCTACATGCTTCCTTTAGGTAATATTATTAGAAAGCAATCCATATGTTTTTATTGTTATGCAGATGACAGAAAATTATTCTTATCGATGAATCCAGATGAAACCCATCAGCTAGCTAATCTCTTGGCATGTCTTAAGGACATTAAAAACTGGATTTCTCATAACTTTTTTTTGTTAAACTCTGACAAAACTGAAGTAACTGTGCTGGGCCCTAGAGAGAATCATTATCCAACAACATACTTAATTTTGGATGACATTATCTTGTCCTCCAGCACCACTGTCAGAAACCTGGGTGTTATCTTTGACCCGAAGTTGTCTTTTAACTCACATGTAAAACAGAATTCAAGGACGGCCTTCTTTCCCCTCTGTAACATTGCTAAAATCCGGCACATCCTGTCAACACGATGCAGAAAATCTACTTCACACATTTGTTACTTCCAGGCTGGATTCCTGTAATTATTTATTTTCAGGTTACCCTAATAAGATTCTAAAGACTCTTCAGTTAATCCAAAATGCAGAATCACGTGTACTGACTAGAACTAATATCAGAGACCATATTTCCACCGTACTGGCTTCTTTGCACGGCCTCCCAGTTAAATTCATAATAAAATTTAAAATCTTTGTCCACACCTACAAAGCTATTCGTGGTCAGGCACCATCTTATCTTAAAGACCTCATAGTAGCCAATCATCCACCCAGAACCCTATGCTCCCAGGATGCAGAGTTATTGGTGATCCCAAGAATCTCCAAAAGTAGAATGGGAGGCAGGGCTTTCAGCTATCATGCTCCTCTCCACCATCTCCCAGTCTCGGTAGAGGAGGCAGACACACTCTCTGATTTTAAGAGTAGGCATAACACCTTCCTTTTTGATAAAGCTTATAGTTAGGGCTGGCCTATCTAGCCCTTAGTTATGCTGCTTTAGGCTTAGATTGCTGGGGGATGATTCACTGAGCTCTCTTCTCTGCCTTTCTGGCTCAGACTCCATCTCTGCTCCTCTAAATGTCCATATCCTTACACTAACTTCCCCGGAGTCATTGTGCTTGATCATCCTGCAGGTTGTTCTAGGTCGTGGTGGGAGCTGCTGCTGTGGTCTTGTCTGACGTGTACTGCTCAAATTTGGTCAGGAGATCCTGTGACTTGGATCCTAGGCTGGATTGCTCAGCCTAGCCCATAGATTACAATGACTTCTGGACAAACATACTATACCCACACTATATCTGGAATTATAGACTCATATGAAATCAAACATTGTAAGTAAACTGTTATTGTCATGTTGTTGTGTTAAGTACAAGTGACATCTATGGCACGTCTGTCCATCCTAGGAAGAAGGATCCCTCCCCCGTGGTTCTTCCTGATGTTTCTTATTTTCCCTATTTAGGTTTTTTCTTCACTAATGGTTAAATGTGTAATGTGTAATGTGTAAATTGCGATTTTGGGCTGTACAAATAAAATTTGATTTGATTTTTGATTTGATTTGACCAAGGAGATGCCCTACCCCCCCTGCTGTTCTGCATTGGGCAGAACCCCCTGGGACAGATCATCACAAAGAGTGTGTCAGGCTCCGCTAGTGTAAAGTGTCTGTCTGTTAGGGTCATTCAGTGTTTCATGTTTTACTTTGAAGTTCTGTTTGTGTCTTACTCCCCATGTCCTGTCAAGTGTTGTCCCTCAGCTGTGTCTGATTATTCCTTCTCCCTAATGTGTCCCACCTGTGTCCAATTGTCTACGTCTCCCTCATGTATTTAACCCCCGTGGTCCCTTCCTCCTTTGCCAGATTATCTTGTCTAATCAGCGAGCATTCCAGCATTTATTCCTTATGAGTCTCTTTTTGTCCGATCTGTATTCCGTGTTTCGATTACCGAGTTTGTCTTATCCTTACCTGTACTTTCGCATAATTTGAAATCCTGGTTTTGACCTTTATTAATAAAACGACTACCGATTCAGAATGCTCCCTGTTGTCTCTGCATTATTGGATCCCCCAGATCTGGTACCTGATAGAGTGGCCTTGGATACCAGTTCAGAAATGGAACAATGATTAAACACCTCAACTACATGGATGACATCAAGCTGTATGAAAAGAGTAAGTGAGACATCAACTCACTGATCCACATCACCAAGGTCTACAGCAATGACATTAACATGTTATTTTTGTTAAACAAGTGTAGCTGGAAGAAAAAGAGGAAAGATGATCACAATTGAAGGGGTTGAACTACCAGAAGGCAACATAGCTGATGTTCAGGACAGCTACAAATACCTTGGTATCCTGCAGGCAAATGGAAATCATGAAGAGGCTGCAAGGAATTCAGCCACATCCGAATACATAGTGTAAGGAAGGTCCTGAGAAGTCAGCTGAATGGTGAGAGCAAGATCCAAGCCATCAACACCTATGCCCTGCCAGTGATCAGATTTCTCGCTTGTATAATTACCTGTTCAAAGCAGGAGATGGAGGCCATAGATATCAGGAAAAGGAAGCTTTTTACCATTCATGGTGGGTGTCACCCAAAGTTCAGCACCGTGAGACTGTACACTAAGCAAAAAAAGGCCGGGCACTTGTGGGCATCAGATCCACTATCCAAGATGAAACAGCAAAGATCCAGGAATACACCAGGAAGATAGCCCTGAATGATGAACTGCTAAGTCAGTGCCTTACGCAGCAGAAACTCAGTGAGGAGGAGGAGGAAGAGAGACCATCATGGAGGGACAAGCGCTGCATGGGATGTCGCATAGACAGGTAGAGGAACTGGCTAATGTGAAGAAAACTAACGAAAAGGCAGGTGTGAGGGACTGCACAGAGACACTGATCATGGCAGAACAAGAACAGGCCTTGAACACAAGATAGATAGAGGCTGGAATCATCCACACCAAAGACGACCCAAGGTGCAGACTGTGCAAAGATTCCCCTGACACAGTGCAGCACATAACAGCAGGGTGCAAGATGCAGGTAGGTAAGGCATACTTGGAGCATCATAACCAGGTGACTGGCATAGTATACAGTAACATCTGTGCTGAGTATGGGCTGGATGTTCCTGGATCAATGTGGACAACACCTCCAAAGGTGATTGAGAACGACTAAGCTAAGATCCTGTGGGATTTCCAGATCCAGACCAATAAGATGGGGGTGGCTAATCAACTGGATATCATGGTGGTCGACAAGCAGGAGAAAAAAACGGTAGTGGTAGATGTTATCCCAAATGATAGCAAGATCAGGAAGAAGGAACACGAGAAGCTCAAGAAATACCAAAGGCTCCTGAAGAGGAGCTGGAAAGGATGTGGGGGGTAAAGGCATCAGTGTTACCCGTGGTGATAGGAGCACTCGGGGATGTAACCCCCAAGCTCAGAGAATGGCTCCAACTAATCCCAGGAATAACACCTGAGATCTCTGTCCAGAAGAGCGCAATCCTAGGAACAGGTATGATACTGTGCAGGACCATCAGGCTCCCAGATGCCTGGGAGACTGAAGGTGTATGTATATATATGTATATATATGCATCACAGACTTTTAATGTCCAGTCTGAACATTAATGCCCTGATGAGGCCATTCATCAGTACCAGCCCAAAAAGAAAGGCCACGTTTGGAGTTCTGTGATGCAGATGGATGTTAAGATACGTGGTCATTGTTGGTGCGCAGCGTACATGCATTGTCTGAACTGGTTAGTTTAAGTTTTGGAAATTAGCTTCTTACAGACATACATAATTTTTTTAATTCATATTTAGAAACCAAAAAAACTTGCTAGGTTGTAAAACACCAGTATGTTCGCTGATAACATTATTGATTTTGGAAGGAAATTATCCAAGTTTTTATAATTAGGCCCTTTAAGTAGCGTCATTCATGTGTTTTTCTGTAACATGTCCCCATATTGCCCACATTCATATTGTTGACACGTTGAGTCTGACATTGCGATATCTGTGTGGCCTATTGGTGTCTGTGTGTTGTTGTTGTCAGGGTACAGTGCAAACAGAGGGGCAGCCTGATGGCAAGTAAACTGGTTGTTGTGCTTATGCATCATCACAACACTCCACCCCTGATCTGGTTAGCTGGCTTGCCCATTTACACAGACACCGACTTGGCTCTGATCCACCTCTCTTTCTACCTCATGAAGCGCATTGAAACTGACCCCCAAAGCTGCCTTGGTAACTTTTACATAATTGTCGTGGTAGGTAAAAAGCTCACAAATAGCCCCTTG
This sequence comes from Mola mola, assembly GCA_001698575.1. Taxonomy (NCBI): domain Eukaryota; kingdom Metazoa; phylum Chordata; class Actinopteri; order Tetraodontiformes; family Molidae; genus Mola; species Mola mola. Next base: position 6,204,247 of record KV751329.1, on the reverse strand, counting down.
AAAAGGCAAGTTAAAGAAGTAACATACAGTAAATTGAGAGCACTCTCACCTTTCTGCTGGACTTTCATAATCTGATTCTCATACAACCCTGATTTTATTTATTACTCTTCAAATCAAATCAAAATCAAATCAAATTTTATTTGTATAGCCCAAAATCACAATTTACACATTATCTCACTGGGCTTTGACAAACTGTACAGATGTGACATCCTCTGCCCTTAGACCCTCGAACCGGGTGAGGAAAAACTTAAAAAACCCTAAACAGGGAAAATAAGAAACCTCAGGAAGAGCCACAGAGGAGGGATCCTTCTTCCTAGGACGGACAGACGTGCAATAAATGTCACTTGTACAGAACACAAAAACATGATAACAACAGTTCATTTAGAATGCATAAAACATCCATGAGTCCCAGAGTCTGTGGATTCTATGAGTCCGGATGTATGGAAAGTCTAGTGATCCAGACGCAGGTGGACTCTGTTGGTCCAGGAGTCCTTGTACTCCATGTAGCAAGTTCTGGGTGTTGCTGAGTCCTAGAGTATGTAGAATCTGTAAATCCAGGGATATGTGAAGTGTAGTGGTCCAGAAGCAGGTGTAGTCTATTGATCCAGAAGCCATTGTGATCTGTGGGTCCCGATTTGCACTTGGAAATCCAGCCTAGGATCCAAGTCACAGGAAACAAGTCACAGGATCTCCTTTCCTAATGTGGCCAGGGGGCATCAGGCAGGACCACAGCAGCACCTCCCACCGCGACCTAGAAAAACCTGCAGGATGGTAAAGCACAACGACTCCGGGGAAGAAGTAAAGTTAGTGTAAGGATATGGACATTTACAGGAGCAGAGAAGGAGTCGGAGTCAGAGGGGGGAGAGAAGAAAGCTCAGTGAATCATGGAGTGTTCCCCCAGCAACCTAAGCCTATAGCAGCATAACTAAGGGCTAGATAGGCCAGCCTTAACTATAAGCTTTATCAAAAAGGAAGGTTTTAAGCCTACTCTTAAAATCAGAGAGTGTGTCTGCCTCCCGTACCAAGACTGGAAGATAGTTCCACAGGAGAGGAGCTTGATAGCTGAAAGCTCTGCCTCCCATTCTACTTTTGGAAATTCTTGGGATCACCAATAACCCTGCATCCTGGGAGCGTAAGGTTCTGGATGGGCGATAGGGTACTATGAGCTGTTCAAGATAAGATGGTGACTGACCATGAATAACTTTGTAGGTGAGGACAAGGATTTTAAATTCTATTCTGAATTTAACTGGGAGCCAGTGCAGAGAAGCTAGTATGGGGGAAATATGGTCTCTGATATTAGTTCTGGTCAGTACACGTGCTGCTGCATTTTGGATTAACTGAAGAGTTTTTAAAATTTTGTTAGGGCAACCTGAAAATAAAGAATTACAGTAGTCCAGCCTGGAAGTAACAAACGCATGAACTAGTTTTTCTGCATCTTGTTGAGACAGGATGTGCCGGATTTTAGCAATGTTACGGAGGTGAAAGAAGGCAGTCCTTGAAATCTGTTTAACATGTGAGTTAAACACATGTCTCTTGTGTCTACTTGTACATATTGTATATTGTATTACATTGTAAATTTGCATAGATTATATTTTTTCTGTGTCCTGATCAATTAGTTGCTATATTACATACAAATTTCCCAGTTTGTTATCATTAAAGGAAATTTATTAATCTGTAGTGCCCATCAATTATATTTATAATTATTTTGGTTTGTCGAATTACAAACCCCCATTCCAAAAAAGTTGGGACACTGTATAGAAGTTGACTAAAAACAGAATATAATGCAAATTCTTTTTAGCCTAATTTTAAATAACTCCTGCACAAAGAGATATTTAATGTACACACTGATTAACTTTGTCCGTGAAGGTTCTCAGTTATCCAGGTCATCTTAATCTCGGAGGGTTTAATAGGAAGCAACTGGACTTCTTATCTTGTTTGAAGACATTTCGCCTCTTATCCGAAAGGCTTCTTCAGTTCGGAGGGTCAGTGCGGGAAACCCAGGTATTTAACCCAGAGTGGGGGGAGACAATCACCAACAAGGAGGACGTGGTTGAAAGCACCAGCCTGGGGTGGGCGATCCTCTGGCTAGGCATCATGTGAGTCACATGGGCCCAGGTGTGAATCACTTGAGAGTGTTTGCCCCTCACCCCTGGTTTCATGTGACGCCTTGGGCTCACATGGCCCCAGGTGTGTATGGGGGTTAAACCGCCTGGGGAGGGCTCCCAAGACACACCAGAACAGTGCCGTATGAAACTTACATCGCACATTTTCAAGGTTACACCGTTGTGCCTGTTAGAGAACACTGGATATGTTTGGAGGGTTTTTGTCGCCATCACGCGGCAGATTATTGTATTGCATGCGTCTTTTAAACATCTGAGTGTGACACATAAATGCGGTGGACAAGAACATTAAGTTCACCAGGGAGGATACGAGGGATAACAGTTTGCCCTTCCTGGACTGTGCGGTGTCTCTTGGTAAGGATGGAAACCTCAGCATCGAGGTCTACAGGAAGCCCACACACACAGACCAGTACCTCTTGTTTGACTCCCACCACCCACTGGAGCACAAACTGGGGGTAATCCGGACACTAGAAGACCGGGCCCAGAAGGTTCCCTCAAGCTCAGAGGGAAAACAAAGGGAACTGAAACACATCAAGACAGCGCTCCAGACATGCGGCTACCCTAAGTGGACCTTTGTCAAATCGTCCAAAAGGCGCCACAAACAACCACCCGAGGCAGAAAGTGAAAAACGGAAGAACGTGCTTATCCCATATATGACAGGTCTATCAGAAAAATTCAGAAGAATCTTCCAAAAACAAGCAATCCGAGTTAACTTCAAACCAGGCCAGACCTTAAGACAGCGACTGGTCCACCCCAAGGATAAAACCCCTAGGCATAAACTCAGTAATGTTGTGTATGCCGTTCAATGCACAGAAGAGTGCTCTGACCTTTATATAGGTGAAACCAAACAGCCCCTCCACAGACGCATTGCACAACACAGGAGAGACACCTCATCGGGACAGGACTCAGCTGTACATCTGCATCTTAAGGAGAAAGATCACTCCTTTGAGGACTCCAATGCCCACGTTCTGGACAGAGAGGACAGATGGTTTGAAAGAAGAGTAAAAGAGGCCATCTATGTCCACTTGGAGAAACCCTCTCTAAACAGGGGTTGTGGACTAAGACACCATTTGTCTGCAACCTACAATGTTGTCTTGGGAGCCCTACCCAGGCGGTTTAACCCTCATACACACCTGGGGCCATGTGACCTTAACGACTCACATGATGCCTAGCCAGAGGATCACCCCCCCAGGCTGGTGCTTTCAACAACGTCCTCTTGGTTGGTGATTGACTCCACCCACTCTGGGTTAAATACCTGGGTTTCCCACACTAACCCTCAGAACTGAAGAAGCCTTTCGGATGAGAGGCAAAACGTCTTCAAACAAGATAAGAAGTCCAGTTGCTTCCTACTAAACACTCCGAGACCTACATCGTATTTGTGTTTAGCCCACTGTGTCTTAGGGGACTTCCTGTAAGCCTGGAATAACAGCTTCTTCAGTTTCAGACAGAAAACAATGACACATAGATGAAGACAAAGAGACTAGCTGAACTGTTCTCAAAGTTTGAGTTGTCAACTGGATATCCTTCTTAAAACGGCTAGTATTTGGAGCCCAATACACAACAGGTGTCATGGTTAGTGACCACTCTTTTTTCCCCAGAGGAATCTTTCCATTCAGCATCAATAACCTTTGCAAGTGATATATGTAGTATAGAGTCTTTCCTCTGAAACAAAGACATCTCTGTAGGAGTCAGGCGCACCAGTGCTGCACAGTTTTCAGACCAAAGCAGGGTTGTGAGGGTCAGAGGCTTGTGCACTACAGAATATCAAATTGGGTATTCCCACAGAGACATGAGATGTGGGACCTGTAGTGTTGCATTCATACACCACACACACGCACACACACACACACACACACACACACACACACACACACACACACATTTAATATATACATGTATGTGTGTGTGTGTGTGTGTGTGTGTGCTTTTGTTTTTGATTTTAATTAATTAAATCAATGAAACTATTAAGCAAATTACAGATCAAAGGTAATATGCTCGTGTTACACACAGGTTCCCTGAAAGTTCAAATCATTTGTGACCATAGTACCATCCCCTAACATCATATGGAACCACATTTTGAAAAGAAACTGTAATTAGTCATATACACAATCATGCATCTTCCCTATCTTTTTACTGTCTGCCTGTCAGTTGCTGTGAAACAGCTTTTGACTCCATTTGACAGAGAAAGTAACTGGTGAAGAGTAGAATGATAGTTGGATTTATCAGCTGTTTGCTATACCTGCAGACACAATACTGAAAGGGGAGTATTGTGTTTGTTAGCAGTGGAAAAATGCCACAAGGAATTTAACAGCTCAGGTCTAATAGAATTGAGCAAACACAAAATCGGGTTCTTTGCAAATAGGTTTTCACAATTTGGAATTCATTCGCACAGAATTTGTCTTGGTATTATCACTGGTAAGCCACTAATGCGTGAGTGAAAGAATTTGAAATAACAGCAAAGTTACACCCTGGAGAGAAATGTAGTTTTGTTAAAGATGCAGCTTGTAATTAACAGCCACTTGCTCTGAATGACTAATGAGCAGTATGCCAACTCTTCCAAAATAACAATGTTATAGGTTATGTACCTTTAGATACATGGAATAAGTAACGCAATGTCACAAATATGTCAGTCGTCAAATTCAGACTCATCATGGAGTGTTTAGCTTTAGCCCTTGCTGTATATCCTTACTCAATGACAGTCTGAGCCACTCTGCCCACCTGTGCTGACCATTGACCATGGCACCAGGGTGACTGTCACAACCTCAATCCCTGCCAGTTAGGATGGGGCAGATTCTGGGAGGGCAAGTCTGTCCAAAGTGTTTGGAATCCTTCACAACAAGAGTTGCATGAAAATCTCTTTGAGTTGGAGGAAGTTTACTTTGACTTGAGACACTTACAAGGAAGGTCATGATAAGGATGGAAAGTACAGACATGGTGTTGTACATAAACCATTAGCGCAGTTCTCCATCGCTGTATGAAAGAATCTGTCAATTGCTCTTGTTGGCTCAGTCCAAGGGTGTGTTCCATGGGGGCATAAAATCTTCCTGGGCCCCAGACTTTAGCAGCAGATCTGCTTTCTCAAGATGGACCAGCCCAGCAATTGACAGTTGCACCCACAGATAGTTGGCCAGATGTGGCTTCGTGAGGCCTTTTCCACACTAGGACTTGGAAATGTCCCATGATCCAGGTGGCGGGACCTTAAGGTCCAACAAATGTTTTTCATCCGTGGACAAACCCAGACATGAATGCGGTCACCGAACGCCTCCCTCCGCTGCTTGGCAATGGTCCAAATTTTGCCAAAGGGCTCCAACAATTAATTTGAGACTTCACAGCAACCATGCCAGAAGTCAGGCGCCTTCTCCTCATCCACCTCGACTCCACCATGTTCGCCCACCTCCGACCACATCTGGACGGGGAAAAAATACTGGGTCACCATGTTTGGACTCACAACGACAATGCACTCTACAGACAGGCCGTAACCACACTTTGCAACAAAATCAAAAAGATATTTCCCGTGAAAGTGGATGTGTCAAAAATCATGGCGTGCAAACAAGAACCAGGTCAGGGAGTGCACCAGTACTATCAAACACTCTGGGACCTTCTCATCACACACAGCGGTCTCACTCCTCATGATGCACTTCCTGTTGAGGGTGCGGCACAAGCAGCGGCTGGAGCCACGCTTTTCGAGACCCACCTCGTCCTGAGGTTTGTCGAAAGCCTCCTTCCAGACATTCGTGACCATGTTAATTGTCACTTTGTGGGTTGGGACGAAAGCGATCCTGCAACTGTCAGACGACACGGGTCAGAGAGTTTTAACAGACGTTTTGGGACCTGTTTGTTACACACAGCGGTCTCACGCCTCCTGACAGCGGCCATGATGCAGGACAACCTGCCACGCCCTTTGAGACTCATTTCGTCCTGAGATCCGTTGAGGGACTCTTGCCAGACATTCGTGACCTTGTCAAATGTCACTTTGTGTGTTGAGATGAGAACGAACCGGAAGTTGTGCGCAGACACGCTGTTCACGCACAGTCCCTGCTGGACCAGAGCAAGACAAGGGAAGAACAAAAGAAGAAGCAGCGGAAAGAGGCAGCCCAACTCGCCATGCTCCAAGCTGTGACAGGTACCGCCCAACCTCTTCAGGGCGGGCAGACCTCGGCCCCGCCAGTTCAACATCTGCCATTCCCACAGCAACGCTCCTTCCGTGGGCACGGCCGAGGACACACAGTGGCAGCCCTCCCTTCAGGGCAGAACACGCCCCCCCATGGCTCCAGACAACCAATGCTGGTGCTGCGGTGAATTCAGACACTGGTACATCGCCTGCCCACACCGACAGAACTATCAACATCAACAACATCACCCAAATGGTCCTCCCGGTGGCCTGAATCAGCAAGGCTGCTTCGACCCGCGACAACAACAACGACTTTCCCAGCATCACTTTGACTGACATGTGGCTTCGGGGAGTGGAGTGGTTGAACAGATAGCCGACCGTGTGAACCTACGTGACTGGGGACATTACCCAGAGGGAGGTGACACATGCACACACACACACTATGCTCTGGCAATGAAGAAAAACTTCCTGCTCCACACACACTGATTCACACTTTTGCTAAGTACTCCACCGAAGCTTATAAGACCTTTCCTCAGATGACGTTGCGTGTAGGTGGCACTGATGTCACATTTTTAGTTGATTCCTGTGCTACACATTCTGTTATCCATGCACGTGAAATGCCTGATGTTGAACTTAGTGGAAAGTTTGTATTCTCTCTTGGCTCTTCTGGTACCACCAACAGAGAATATTTTTCTAGGCCTCTCAAATGTGAAACTCTCTCTCCTTTTCCGTTTCTCAGTGTGACACACACTTCTCATCTCTTGTGTTTGTCCCATAAATCTGCTGGGGAGAAACTTGATGCTTCTTCTGGGCATTAATCTCTCCTGTTCTCCTGAAGGTTTGCTAGTTGAGATCCCTG
>KV751329.1:6186562-6197114 GCA_001698575.1 Mola mola | reverse complement strand
TTTATGTGTATGAGTGGCTCCTACCCCTCCCTCTCTCGTTCGCTTTGTTCAGCTTGCGCGCTCCTGACGCTCTCAGCAGACGGAGCTCATGTCCGCATGCTGTTTGCACTGTACTGCTTTTGTGACACCTGATCCTCATCACTCATTTGCTAAAGACTTTCTCACTGATCTGAAGGACTCATTGACATATGACACTCTCTTTTGGACACCCACACATTCCTGCATCTCTGTGTCCCTCACACCACACCAACTCTCACTGTTCAGAGTTCCACACTCCTTCCCACATGTTTCTCTCTACAAATTTCCTGATGACCAATGGAGAGATTTGGGTCCTTTTGCCGCAAAATGTGTGCAGTTAAATGATTGGCAACACACTGCCCTCTCGGGTACGTGGAAATCTGCCTCTGCATATACAAAATGCATGTTGACACATCTTCTCTTGTTCTGAGAACCATGTATCAACTTGACACACCGACCACTCCTCCCACATCCTGTTTGCTCTCCTCCTCCGACCTGCCTCTAGCTCTACAGAGGGTGCATCCCACTCTCTGGGCTCAGAGCAAATACGACGTTGGTCTGATCAAAAACACACCTCCAGTGGTCATCACAGCCAAATCACATTACAGGCTCTGTCAACAGCAGTATCCGCTCAAACAAGAAGCAATTGACGGCATAACTCCTGTTTTTAACTCTTTGCTACAGGCAGGTGTTATTGTTCCATGTCCTGGCTCTCCAGTCAGAACTCCAATTTTTCCGGTCCAGAAAAACAGGCCTGAAGGTCTACTTCCTGAATAGAGATTTGTCCAAGACTTACAGGCTGTAAACTCTGCTGTTCAACCCAGAGCCCCTAATGTGCCCAATCCTTACACCATTCTCTCACAAACTCCATCTGATTCAATGTGGTTCACTGTTGTTGATCTGTCTAATGCTTTTTTCAGTGTCCCAGTTCACCCTGATAGCCAATTCTGGTTTTCTTTCCTATGGCATGATGGTAAACCCTACACCTGGACCAGACTCTGCCAAGGATACACTGAATCTCCCACCATCTACAACGAAGCCCTCCGTGCCTCTCTGGAGCCCCTTGAGCTCACTCCGGGTACTGCACTCTTACAGTATGTGGATGACTTGCTCATTGCTGCCCCCACGAGGGACCAATGTGAAACTGACACCATCAAGCTTCTCTGCCACCTTGCAGAGGAAGGACACAAGGCCTCTTTATCCAAACTTCAGTTTCTTCAACGACAGGTGACCTTTTTGAGTCATGTCATCTCTGCTCAAGGCAAAACAATCTCCCCCAAACGCATTTCCGCCATCGTTTCACTTCCCAAACCCCTCACCAAGAAACATATGATGTCTTTTCTCGGCATGTGTTCTTACTGCAGAACATTCATTCCCAATTACTCTCTTCTCGAAAAACCCCTCAGAGATCTCACCTTGGGGAAACATCTCAGTCCCTCCTCCATGCTCAGATGGACCGATGCCGCTACATCGGCTTTCGAAGACATGAAGACAGCTCTCCAGTCTGCTCCATGCCTGGGTCTTCCGGATCCACGGAAACCCTTCACTCAGACTGTTGATGAGCGTTCAGGTTATATGACTTCAGTTCTCTTGCAGCCTCATGGTGACAGACTTTGTCCTGTTGCCTATTTCTCTCCAAAACTTGACCCTGTAGCCATGGGACTTCCCGGTTGTCTCAGAGCTGTGGCTGCTGCAGAAAAGGCTCTCCTTGCCTCACGTGACATTGTAGGCTATGCTCCACTCACACTTTTGGTTTCTCATGCTGTTTCCCACATCCTCCTTGAACAGCGCACTTCCCATCTCTCTGCCGCCAGATATATGAGATATCACACCTGCTTACTCTCACTTCCTAATGTCACTGTGAAGCGTTGTACTACTCTGAATCCTGCTTCTCTCCTTCCTCTCCCTGAGGATGGAGAACCTCATGATTGTCTTGTTGAACTTGACCTGACCTGTACACCCCGACCTGACCTATCCGACACACCCCTAACGAATCCTGACCTATTCTTCTATGTTGATGGCTCTGCATCACGTGACCCTGACACTGGTGCTAGCCTTGTGGGTTTCGCTGTTGTGGCTGATTCTGATGTTGTTTGTTCTTCCTCTCTTCCTCATTATTTCAGTGCACAGGCTGCAGAATTGATTGCTCTCACTGAAGCCTGCAGAGCTGTGGCTGGTAAGAGTGTCACCATCTTTACGGACTCAAGGTATGCTTTTGGTGTAGTTCATGATTTCGGCGCTATTTGGCAGCATTGTCATTTCCTCACCTCCACTGGTAAGCCAATTCAACATCACCAACTAGTTGCTGACCTCCTCCAAGCTATTCTCCTTCCATCTGCAGTGGCTGTATGCAAATGTGCTGCCCACACCTCTGCCACCGATGATATTTCCAGGGGGAGTGCTCGTGCTGATGCTGTGGCCAAGGCCACTGCATGCGCTGGCGCCCCGATTCATAATATGTTATCTTTGACCGCACACCTTGAATCTGAAGACATTGCTTGTGTTCAGGCTGTTTGCAGAATGCAAGAGATGGCCACGCCTGCTGAGAAGCACCTTTGGTCCTCGTGTAGCAGTTCTCCCGACTACAACGGCATCTGGCTGTGCCCTAATAATAACTCATGCCTACCTAAACATTTTTTCCCTCACTATGCCAAGTTGACTCATGGTCTAGACCATGCGTCAAAAGGGGGGATGCTGACACAAATTAATCAACATTGGTTCACCAGGGGCTTTTCAGTGGCTGCACAAGCTCATTGTTGAAAACCTGCATGACACACAATGTGGATAGACCCATCCAACCAAAAGCTCAGGCTGCACACGCACCTCAAACACACCCATTTGAACACATCATGATGGATTTCATTGAACTAACTCCATCTGAAGGGAAGAAATACTGCTTGGTGATGGTTGACATGTGGTCTAAGTGGGTGGAGGCCTTTCCAACCTCGAAATGCGATGCTAAGTCTGTAGCAAAATCCTTGCTCAGAGACATCATTCCCAGATGGGGAATCCCAGATAGGCTTTCTTCAGATAACGGTGCACACTTTGCCAACGCGGCCCTCGCAGAAATTTCATCTCACTTTGGATTTGACCTCAGAAAACACTGTGCCTACCACCCAGCAAGCAGGGGCGCAGTTGAGCGTGAAAATGGCACTCTCAAGCGACAAAAGTATGTCACATGCATACTCACACGCATCACACATAGACACTCATTCACATGCATACCCACACGTATCACACATTGACACTCATTCATTATCACACATAAATACACACCCCAGCTCCAAACACTCCATGGAACACTCTGCTCTCAGCCCGCTGACTGTAGACCTGTTTCCCCTTGTGCACTTGGCAATAAACCGTCCAGCTTGCAATTGACTGGTCCGAGTCTTCTGGTTCTTTCCTCTCCAACAGATTGATGTCAGCTCAACCTAGAACGAACCGACAACTAAAATGCTTGTGACAAAGCCTCCATCACATATGCATTCCCTTTTTTTCTTCTTATGCCAGTTTTCCTTAAGAGGGTTAGACTATTGTGTGCATGGGTACTCTTGGTGGCGGCTGATTGGCCTGATAGACCATCAATGGCACACATCCTTAAGATAGAGTTTTTGCTGTTTTCTGATGTAAAACAATCCAAACAATCAACTAATTGAGAATATAATCTTGAGATTAATCAATTAGAAAAAATAGATTTAATATATTAAATATTTGTTAGTTGCTGTCTTAATTCTATGTTATTACTGCCACCAAATAACTCCAATAACAATGAAAAACCTTTATTTCTTTAAAGAATAACAAACTACATGGGGAACCATTAACTTAATAAACTTAATCAAGTGGTGAGAGTTTGATTAGGAACTAGACAGCATTTTAAAGAACCATTCAGGGATTTTCCTGAATATATATAAATTCCCCACTCACTCATGTGGCCAGCCTTGAGTCTCCTTCAAGCTCAGGTCCTCTACCAGGGGCCTAGGAGCCTGAGGGTTCTGTATAATATCTTAGTTGCTCCTAGAATTGCACTCTTCTGTACAGTAATCTCAGATGTTTTTCCTGGATTCTGTTGGAGCCACTCTCCCAGTTTGGGGATCCCACAGCCCCGGGTTACCATCATCTCTCTAATCTTTTCTAGCTCCTCTTTCAGCCTTTAGTATTTAAGCTTGTTTTGTTCTTTCTTTTTGATTTCCTAGGAAGAACTTCGAAAAAGCTCATCAGGATTGTGCACTGCGGAATGAGTAGCTGCTGTTGACGTTCGACCACTCCTCAATCAAGAGCATCATCAGCTGTCCTCTTCCCTCCCTAGAAAAACTTGCCAACACCTGCTTTCACAACAGAGCTTGCAGGTGAATAGCAGGCAGAGAACAACACAAAGATTACCTGGAACAGCTGAGTCCTACATAACCAACATATTCCTGTAATGATCTCAATTCCCCTTCAAATTTAGTCACTCCAGGTGACTCAAAGTGCCAGGGTTTGGAGTGAGGCCGCCTACAGCTTGTCTTTCGTGTCCATGTAGCTGTTAATCAAGTTAAAAAACTTGATCATAACTGATCTCACCTCCTCTACAGTGTCCGAGAATAAGTGGCTGTCAGACTCTTGTGTCTCAGATTGTACTGACAGAGAATTGGGTTTCAACTCAAATACAGATACTACAGATAATACAGAGTGATATCAATCCAGAAGCCATACAGGGTCAAAACCATGTAAGAAACACTAGGAAACTATATGAAATTGGCAGAAAACATGATGAAACACAACAGCCTGACAAATGACAAAGGGAGCAAACTGACTTAAAAACACAAGGAGGGTGGAGATAATTGGACACATAGGGCTAATATAACAGGACATCGGTGAAAACACATGATGTTAATCACAACAAGGGAAAACACAGGGAGGAAATATAAATAATGAAACAAGTAATACTAGAACCGTCGAAGTAAAGAAAGAAACACAGGAATCGAACACAGGTAACTGGAATGAACAGTAGGAAATTACCAATTCTTAATATCAAATAACTAAACCCATTACAAATGAAACAGGAATAAGTAGAAAACTTCATACAAAAGACAATACATTCAAACAACACAAATACCAGAAAAGAAATGATTCCAAATCACTCCGAAATAAATATCGTAAATCTATAACCATGCTAGACAGTGTTCCTAGACAAAACAGTAGTTGAGTATGTAGTACATGCAAGATAATGACAATTCTATCTGCTTCTACAAATGTGCTTTGTATTTATCTCTTAGAACGCACTCTTAAGGAAGTGCAGTCCAGTGTGAGGTTGAAAACCAGTACATCAAAATTTAAACATCCAACAACTTGTTCAAGAATGCTGTGTGCCTCCAACCTCACAGAAGTTAATCATGGCTGTAGATGAAGTTGTTGACTGCTGCTCCTCCACAACAAACCTCAAACACACACACGCACACACACACACACACACACACATACACACACACACACACACCACTACACGGGAGCACAGCACAGTGACCTTGAATCTATTTACAAACCAATAATTCACAGTCCTTCAGGTAACACTGTCCATGGACTCCAGTCAAGGCCATTGTTCAGGCACACACGCACACACACTTATACTTATGCAAACGGTCGTAGAACTCTTTTTCCAAGAGAAATCCCAGAGATAACAGATCATTTTATTACTTTATTATTTTCTTAATCTTTCAAGTGAAATTACAAAATAAATACATTAAACATAAATTTACTGATATAAATGATCAGATTTCTATCACAAACAGAACATGCACAAATTCTTTTTAACTAGCAGACGCCAATATATAAAAACTTTTGAATTGGCTATTTTTGTATGGTCCATGCTGAGGCGGGCTCCAGTAATGACATCATGTCAATCCTTGGGCCCACCCAAAGGGACAAAGCTGGTATAAAAACTTGCAACACTCTCAATCATTTCACTCCACACTGGCACTGCTCACTGACACATACAGGCCTTTTACACAGTTTTCAGTGACAGACAGTGGAACTTTGCATTCATTGACTGCATTGTGACACTGGTGGAAAACATTTTTAATATACTTTAGGGCTCTGGATTTTAATGAAGCAATCAATAATTAGCTAATCACAAATCTGTCATTGTAATCTGTTTGCAGCCTTGCACGCCATTTGCTGTGTTGGATTTTCATCCTCACTGTCATCAGCATCATTTACAATGATGATAAGCATAGCTCTCATCTGGGCAGTAGTGGTGGGACTCTGCTGCCTGCTGTGGCTTGCTGTGGGGATAAGACACAGGTAAGAAATTTCTAGTGGTAGTGTTTATGGTTGTGTCAATGTCAATTATGGGTGTAAAACATTCTCAAGTAACAGTAGTGTCCAGTTCTAGACCTAGAACTGAACACTACTTTATATTTTCAAGCAAGCAACAACTATATGAATGATTAATTTGAGCACCGATGTAAGCACACCACTGAGAGTAGCATAAGTATGTCTGCGGTGTGTACTATTAAACAACAGCTGTTGTAAAGATGAGAAGATTTTTTTGGTATGTTGTTGATTCACAAATTTCTTTTACACTGTTGTGTTAGTGTTGAGCAGCTATTGTCATAATTATGTTGTGTAATTACTGGTTGCACATATTCTGATTAAAATGTAGTTTATTATGAAGCTGAAAATCATGTTCACTATAAGATTCCAAGAGTTTCAGGTGCTGACCATGCGCTAACTACTCCTTGTTTTTTTTCCAACAGTACAAAAATGAGATTAGTTTCTGAATAGACCAAGCACAAACCTCTTTAATTGAACCAAGTCACATTATTTGGCTGATATTTTCAACAAAAACATAAATGTAATAGGCCAGTGGGGAACTCTAATTTTCTGTTCTTCTTCACTGACTTCTATTTTCAACACTGGAGGTAGCCACTTGCCAACTGTTATCATATCAGATGCACCAGCGTGAAAACTAATAACTGATAGTAGATTGCTGTTATGGCAGAAAGTCAATATCTACCAATGTTGATATGATCTCTGTAACAATAAGTATCTATGGCAATTAAATGTTACAAATACTAAAACATGTAATCAATAACACTATGAAAACAATGACTGGAGATCAGATACTGTCTCCTTCAAATGTAACTTATACATTGCGCTAATACAAATTCTGCCAGGCAAAATAACACACCTCCTCCTTCTTCTTCTATTATATTTGATGGTTGGCAAACAGCTTGGCGCATTATTGCTATATTCTGAAATAGGCTAAAGTTAAATTCTTTGTTCATCAGAGGGATACCAATATTTTAGAAAATGAATACCATCTGCTGATAACAACGTGACTTATGTATCCATTGTCTCATGTTATCCTCATGTTTCCCTTTTGTTTTCTCATTATCTCTATACTGTCTCTGATAAATGCCACCAAAGTGGTGCTATTTAAGCACTATTTTTTGGATGCAGAAAATGAGTTTCATTTGATAGAAAAAGTAATTTCTTCAATTAGGTGGCATTGTCAGAATATCAGACAGTATTTGTAAATAAGAAAATAAGCATTAGTCCCTGTATGGGACAATTATTTTGAAATAATAAAATAGTCTCATAACACTTCTCTGTCCAGTCAAACAACTGCGGTATATTTAAAACACAGAGGGTACCCATCTATGTTGGGTTAGTACTGAATATGTCTTGTCTTTCTTTTCAATGCCCACAGGCAGCCTGGTGAGCCTGCAGTTGAGAATGGTTTCATCCCCTATCTGGGTTGTGCTCTGCAGTTCGGGGCCAACCCACTCCAGTTCCTTCGCAGCCGCCAGAAAAAGTATGGACACATTTTCACCTGCAAGATTGCAGGGAAGTACATCCACTTCCTGTGTGACCCCTTCTCCTACCATTCAGTCATCAGACAGGGGAGACACCTAGACTGGAACAAGTTTCACTTTGCTACATCAGTCAAGGTCAGTCTTTTTACTTTTTAGTATTTATACTATGCTTTGTCATTATATTTTTCTTAATCTAAGATTTTTTTTGCCTTTTCTCTCAAGGCATTCGGCCATGACAGTTTTGACCCCCGTCATGGTTACACCACTGAGAACCTACACCAAACCTTTCTGAAGACACTGCAGGGTGATGCTCTACCCTCCCTGATAGAGACTATGATGGGCCACCTCCAGGATGTCATGATTAGATCAGACACACTCAGCCCCAGCAAAGACCACTGGGGGGTGGATGGCATCTTTGCGTTCTGTTACAAGGTACGTAAAAAGGTTAGTTGTACTAGATTTTGGACGTGACAGGGATTAGATCTGCACACCAAAATTAACCTTTATATCTCAACAGTCCTAGCAGATTTTTTTTTCTCTCCTCCAGGTAATGTTTGAATCTGGCTACCTGACTCTGTTTGGTAAAGAGCTAGGAGAAGATAAGTGTCAAGCTCGGCAGGCAGCTCAGAAAGCAATGGTGCTAAATGCTTTGGAAAACTTCAAAGAATTTGACAAAATCTTCCCGGCGCTAGTTGCTGGCCTGCCTATTCATGTCTTTAAGAGTGCCTACAGCGCTAGAGAGGTTAGTGTGTTTTTCCTGCTACTATTGATGGAGAGATTACCAAATAAATGGAAGAAAACATGTTTATGAATGTCATTTTTTTTACTTATTTTTTTGAAACGTCTAGAACCTTGCAAAGACTATGCATGCTGAAAATTTGTCCAAGCGAGAGAATGTTTCTGATCTAATCTCTATGAGGATGATCCTGAATGATTCATTATCTACTTTCAATGATGTGAGCAAATCCAGGACCCACGTCGCTCTCCTGTGGGCTTCACAGGCTAACACGCTACCAGCTACCTTCTGGAGTCTCTTTTATATGATCAGGTATGTTGATAGTTCTTATGGTCTTTACTGTGTGGGCTCACTGGCAATACTACCGAGGCCACCTGATGGTCTGTCCTCAATCAGAGTGTATGAAGTACCCAGTTACTCATCTGCACAAACACAAATGAAATACAGCACAAAGATTTAAACAAAGTACAGGACTACCTTACATAAAAATTACTGAAACACCATTTTATAACAGAGCCTCATAAAATGAATCTCAGTTTAAGGTGCTCCATAACATCTTAAAAAAAAACAAAAAAAAAAATTGAATAGGTTGTATGCTATGTCTGTCTCAAATTCAGCAAAATTATTCTACATTCCAAAAAACCTCGCACCAGTCAAAAGGCATCTTTTAAATGTGTTGTCCCCACTTGAAATACAGCCAACGCTGAATTAGGTTTCATCATGTGTCCCAACATATCTGATAAAGTTTTAAATATAAAGTCCTAAAAATTTGATAATTTTGGGCATAACCAAAACATGACTCAAAAAAACAAGAAATACCTTACAACAATCACAAAGAGAATCAATATGAAAGTGGAATTGCATTAATGATTTCTAATGACATTGGAAGACAGGAAAATAGTAGTACACCAGGATAGAAAGGTCGACTAGAGGTTTGCTCAATCTGTAACCAAGGCAAGTCATTTGATTCAAAGGTCTGATCCCTGAAAAGGACAGCTTGCAGATGCCCAGTAATAATGCTGGATGTTGGGCTGTCCCATTCCTCCAATCTTGTTGGATCTCTGTAGAAAATCCTGTCTGATTCAAGGGGGTTTATTATCCCAAATAAAATACGTTCAAATAAAGGCATGAAATTCAGATTTAGTATGTGAAGGATCAACCTGGTCATGTCTACCTTGAGGTTTCTGAAGGACTTCACAGCTAACTTAAATGGGAATTGAGAAAATGCTAAATCCTGTGCAGTTGTGTTAATGGGGAACAACTCTTTTTTGCATCCAGAGATCCTACCATTCATACAGGGCAATGGCATGAGACTTGGAACAGATTCAGTTGGATTCCTGATTTTAAAGCAGGTCATCCACATTTTAAGAAAACCTGTGCTCCTTCTTCCTGCTTAACACCTTCTTATAATCCTCCAGTGAGTGTAACGCAACAGCCAGGAGCTCAATGCAAAGTGCAAATAATAGAGGAGAGAGGGGTATCCTTGTCTTGTGCCTCATTGTAAAGGAAAATATGTTTACCCAAAAGTATTAGTCTGAATGGAAGCCAGTGGGAACAGTTATGTAAGATTGATGAAATAATGAAATAATTTTTCTGCCAAACCTGAATCTCTCCTTTATAAAAGCAGCTCGAACTTGTGAAATGATTGTGGGAAGGACCTTTTCTAGATGTGTGACCAGTATTTTAGGATATAACTTTGAATCTACATTCAAGAGACTGATGGGTTTATAGGAACCTTGGTAGAGTGGGTCTTTATCTCACTTAATCAGAGATGCAGGCCTGAAGGAAACACCAGAAATGCTGTAATTGTCTTGCCAGGCCAGTAGTTGACGGTGTGATTTTGTGATGAATGCATGCTTAGAGACATTTTTCTTGGCGCAATAAAAAACATGGGTACGACAGCGAGTGAAAACAATTGACCGCGACATTAGCGGGATGCCCATTTTCAAAATGGTGTGTTTTCATGTATTCATAGAAACGCCACAGCTAATCCATATTTAGG
>KV751329.1:6162376-6184664 GCA_001698575.1 Mola mola | reverse complement strand
GGATTTGGCTCTTAGATAGACTCTTTCTTCAGTCTGGGGGCAAGGGATCTATGGGCTCAGTCAATAATAACAGGAAATGTAAAGTTTTCAGAACCCAGTATCCTTATGAGGTAGTCACTGCCACCAGTATATGAATGTGTGTGAATGGCTGAATGTAAAACCTATAGTAAAAGCGCATTGATTAACTATAAAAGGACTATATAAATACAGGACATTTACATTTACTTATTTCACACACTGCATTTGTGCAATGAAATCAATGTATTTGTTTCTGACCAGGGTTGGATGGAAAGAAGTTATCCAATCAATAAAATTATATTAAGGCATCTGTTTATGTTTTTAGGAGTCCAGATGCAATGAAAGCAGCTAATGAGGAAGTGCAGAAGGTTTTGGAAAATTCAGGTCTGAAACTTGACCTCTGCGACCCCACATTGAATCTCAGCAGGGACCAATTAGACAACATGCCTGTTCTAGGTAAGACAAGGAATATCAGATTATCAGTATTAACCATTTATTCCTGATTAACCAATGTAGCCTTGAAATCTCAAAATACATACACTCATACATACTCTTACAACAGATGTACTACTAGAAAGCAACTGAAGGATTCTTTGCATGTTTTATTGCATGTTTGAGAATCTGTAAAACCTTTCAGCAAGGCCATTATTTGCAGCAAGTTGTGAGCTGAGGTAATATGTCACACTCCCTTGGTATTTAGAAATGTGGACATTTCCTGCGAAACAAGTTGTGGGTCCATTATTAGAAAATAGTTGCACATGGAATCTTAAATGGCGGGACATATCTCATAGGTTTTTGATTGTCTTTTCTGTGGTTGTAATTAAAGCCACTATAGGCCATTTACTATGTGCATCAACAGCAATCAGAAACACTCTCGTCCTCCACTGGTCCTGTCACCTTTGTCCACAGTATTTAACAAAGGTTTAGTGGCAGTAAGCGGCTGTATGAATAAACCGTTGCCATGGAAGTCTGATTTACAATACTTGATGTTGTATGAATGTGCAGACAGAAACAAACCTCTGCAGGCTTGATACAGTGAAAGATGGTGTCCCAGTTTGTGGCCCCAGGATGCCTGTGAGAGGTCAGTGGTTGGTCAGGAGTGTAAACATCCTCTCATGCCAGTACTGATGAAATTTTCAAAAACGATACTCAGTGACTTTGCAATTAAGCATAGTTAGTCTCTGGCTTATTTAATATCCTTGATGCCAACACAACTATTCTTCACCACTTGGCAAATAACTGCTCCAACTCTATACAGAGAGGCGTTGCAGGCCAGCTGTACCAGAAGAGGTGGACTGAAGTGAATTAGGACCTCCAACGAAATCAGCATATCCTTGGCTTTTTGGAAAGCCTCCTGACAGCTGGCTGTCAATTTCCAAGTCTTTTTTTTGGCATAACAGCTCATGTAATGGCTTTAGCAGTGATTTTAGTTTGAAAATGAAACATTTATAATACTTTAATAATCTTAAGGATTGCAGATGGTTTACGTTCTAAGGTGAGGTGCATAATGAAGTCCCTTAGCATTGATAGCATGTCCAAGATACACTACAGATGGCTGGAAGAACTCACATTTGACCCTGCAGACTCTTAAACTGTGTTCTTTCAGTCTTTGAAAAGTAGCAAGTAGGTGTGCAGTTGCTCTTTGGCATTTGCTCTGGTGCACATGATATCATCAAGATAGCACTGCACTCCTGGCAGGCCATTGAAGATTTGATCTGTAGTACACTGTTTTTTGATATTTTTTGTGGGGGGTGGCATGGGAATGATTGGCGTGGCCTACTCAATGCTTGTCACATGCACCAAAACCACAGTTTTGACTACGGAATTATTCAGGTCAACTTCCACCTTTGGTCTAATAAGATAAGGCACTAACGGTGCACTGTATCACTCATCCACACTCATGACTTTTACCATATATAATGCAGTAGACATTTCCTTTTCTGAAGAATCACTGTTCCTGTCTTTTACATGTTTGACTGTGTGAACATGCAAATTCTTTTTGTATTTTGGTATGTCCCTTTTATTTTCAGCTAAGCTTTTTTCCGTGATCAAATGAGCCAGTAACTCCAGCCGTTTATTGTTATTGCTATGAAGCTGCTTCCATTACACATGCTTTCCCTCTTACCGGCTACTCACAATGTTTGTAATACTTACTGTCAGTTGTACACTCTTGTACTCCTCTTAGTTGGCTGCACCGACAAACTTGGCTTGAGCACACAGGACAACTAGCATTAGTTCAGGGCTCCCGTGAGGAAAACAACATGGAAAACATATGGACAACATGGGCTGTTCCAGACATCCTTGTCGCTAGTGTGTATCATTACGTAACAAGTATAATACACATCATTAGTTTAGTAATAGTAGTATAGTAGGTCTTTGTAAGATTATCTCCTTGTAGCTACTTAATACTTGCTCTGAGGTCATCACCTTGAATTGTTTAAAACTAGAGAAAAAGCAGTGAGCTATTAACCCTGCAAAAATACTCGAGAAACTTTAGAACAGAATTAACCACTAACTTTTATAAAACTGTTCAAAATCTACACACTATTTTGTAAGAATTGATTTAGTGTTGAAAAAACAGTATTAAAGCTGCCTCTTGGTTGAAAGCTGAAATTAACCACTTTTATGCAAGATGCATAGATGCAGCCTCAGTAAAATAAATGTGAAAAGATAACATTTGGAAATTATAATAGTTGCTTGCAAAATGCAAACTTGTGTATTGACATAGTACCTTGGTAGCAAAAGATACACTTTTACAAGGACACAAATTTACAAGTTCATATAACATGTATACTATATAAGGTAATAAGTCTTACAATAAACTACTGTTGTCTGTTCACCAACTCTGCATGACAAGTTGCTTTTTTTTTTTAGATGCAGTAAGTAAATATGTCTCTCTTTCTACTTTGTTAATAGACAGTATCATAAAAGAAGCAATGCGTCTTTCCAGTGCTTCCATGAACGTGCGTATTGCCAAGGAGGACTTCCTGCTTCACCTTGACAACCAAGAAGCGTACCATATAAGAAAAGATGATGTAATTGCCCTATATCCACCCATGCTACACTACGATCCAGAAATCTATGAGGATCCCTATGTAAGAACTCTGTAATTTCTGAATACTACATCTAAAAAGCTAAACATCCAGAAATCATTAATTTATATTGTTCTTAAAAACTAACAATCGCTCCTCTGTCCTTGTCCTCTTTATATCACAGGAGTATAAATTTGACCGTTTCCTGGATGAGAAGGGTCAGGAAAAATCAACTTTTACCCGTGGCGGCCGGAGGCTGCGATACTTCTGCATGCCGTTTGGCTCAGGGGTCACTAAATGCCCTGGCAGATTTTTCGCTGTATATGAGATCAAACAGTTCCTTACTCTGATGCTGACATATTTTGACATGGAATTATTGGACCCTGCTATTAAAGTCCCACCTCTTGATCAGTCTCGTGCTGGTTTGGGAATCCTCCAGCCGACATATGATGTGGACTTTAGGTACAAGCTGAAATCAAACCTCTAGATTGTGTCCGTCAACGATAGTGATTAAAGCATATATTGTACATACTCTATTTATAACACTGTTCATGCGGATGCTTGGCTGTAAATGTAAATAGTATTAATCATATTTTTTGTTGTAACACTTCCCACTTTTACATGATTTTTAGTAAATGGGCTAACATGCTTTAGTTTGCTCTTTTAAACTCTAAAGACTTCTAACATCTAAAAGAAGTCAATTGTTCGGCACTTTTAAATGTAAGTATGTTTGTGATGATTAAAAATCTAAATGAAAACATCAGCTCCTTCATACAGTATTTTCAATGTTCATGTGTTCTGTGGAGTGAAACTGCTGACCAATCCAAACCATTTTTAGTCAATGAATTATGAATGCATTACTGTAGTCAGAATAATTTATTGACTTAACCATAATGAAGGGCAAAGCTTCCATTAACCTTGAAGTTTGCTCTCTCTATCCAACAGCTGTCATCTCAGACATGTCTAATTATGCTGACCTTCATATTTCAGTGTACATTTATCTTCTTTGTATCAGTATTTACAGATATGTTGGTAAGATAATATTTAGTTTATTGTAGTACAATGACATATTGTCTTGCCCAAGCAGTTTAGTAGGCTGACAAGTCGAAATCCAGATGGATACATAGGTCATTGTGAACAGAACTTAACAGGAATTAAAATTCCTAATTAAAGTACATATAAAAAAGTAAGGAATGCTCATTGGCACTAATCAGTGTCATATTTAACTGTCTATACATTTTTTTCTAATAAAGGTGTTTTCAAGTATCAGTAATATACAGCACGATCAAAATTTATGGATCAATTCTATACAATCTATTAAGCTAAGTACATTTTGAAAAATTTTGTAACAGACATTGAAGGGAAAGAAAGAGACGTGAAACAAGAGCTTGAAAGGTCAATAAATTAACGATTGGTTAAATGTATACTGTTATCTTTCCCCTTTTCCCATACTGAATAAATGTAAATGTGAAACTGCTGAAGTGTAGTGCCATCTGTATAGACATTATAGTGCCTGGTCTCATTGATTAATTTTTATTGACGTCAGACTCTGGCTGACTCTGGCCTCTATGGACCAGCCCTAACCAGTTCAGGTTGGTTTTGTGGCAGTTCTAATGGTGTTTGGCTGAACTTAGTTCGACCCCTACAGACCTACTATGCCCCCTTGAGGTGTACCCTGGCTTTTCTTTTCACACAATTATTTTCAAGGCAACTTCTACTCTGTTTTAAAAGCTTTAATTCTTTTAGTGTACATATCAATGTATATGTTTTCTATGTCCAGCAGATCTTATAAACATCAAACTAGTTGTTAACATGAATCAGGTAAGATGGGATAATTCCAATAATGATATACAAATATATTGTAGCAACTAATCATCTCACTGTTTTTTTATGGACATAAAAGTGAAAGTTAGGAGAACAATATTTTCATATTTTCATGTATATGCTCACATGTAAGCCTTCTACAGTAGTGTTAAGTAAACTAAACCAGTGTTACTGTGATAGGTGCATTGATGTATGAATGTGATGTGTCTGTGTTCATTGTTATATACACTTCCTTTCTTCAGAGGTGACAGGCAGGGCTCTTCGTTAAGCCAGGCTGTGCGTATTCCATAGTCTGTATTCCAATGCCTCTCAGGGACTGATAAGCCACAAAGACTTTCTCTAATTCTTTCATACAGACCTCAAGATTGATATTTCCCTGATGTAACCCTTTCACATGGACCTTCAGTTCCTGATAGTGGTGATTTCTTCCTGTGACACTTCTCATACACTCATCTCATTGCCCTAGACCTTTAGCGGCAATAGTAAACCTTCTCCTATGGTAAAACATTCTCTGACAGTTTACAAAACTCTTGGTAAGTCAGGTTGGTCAATGTGTTTGGATCTGAGTTTTGGGTAGTTGGCCTTTAGTTGCTTGCCCCTCAGCAGCCCACTGCTACTGCATGCTGCTGGCATAATAATTGACTGGCTGCAGACAAGGCTGACTATCATTTGCAGCTGCACTTAAATGATCCAGTTGGCAACATCCAGTTGGTCTGAGCTTGGTGACTCCTGGTGGCCTGAGCCTGCAGCCTCCTGATTATGGACAGAGATGGTAGCCTCCTGTTGATGGACAGACACAAGGGTTTTCTCTGATAGTCATCTCATATTGCTACTGGTGCTGAATAACCTGAGGTTCCCAAATAATGAGCCCTGGTTCCTGAAACAATTGGCTCTGACGGTCCTAGTCCTCCAACTGCAGGTGATGGTTGAAACCCTGTCTCGTCCAATGCCTCACCATTGGCCCTATAGAGTTTGTGTAAAACTCAAGGCCAAATCTGGCCTGCTCCCTCATTTTACATGGCCCGCAAGAGCTTTCAAACAATATTATGGTTATTATAAATTTTACTTAAATGCATCTCAATTTTACTACCTGCATGATGAAGTCATTCACCCACTAGAAGGCAGTGTCCCAATATCTGACTTTTCCTGCAGAGGTGTTCTAGTTGATGTCAAGGAAAATAAAAGTTGATGCAAAGGGGAGGTTATTTAATGAGAGATGGGAATGTGAATACTTCTTTGTTCTTAGTGGAAACAAGCTGGAGTTACTTCTTTGTTATGAGGCAGTGGCCGTAGAATACAATTTACGTTGGCACTTCAACACTGAGATCTTTGACACAGAGCTAAGTATGCTAACTTTAGCCAAGACAAGCAACAAAAGGTAGAAGAATTAAAAAAACAAGAACAGCCTGCATTCTCAGCAGAATTTGTTTGCGAATGTTTTCTGCAAAAAATGATGCAGCAGTGAAAGCCAGCTTTATTGTGGCTTCTAAGTGTTTTTCAGAAGGTCCATTTTTAAAGCAATGTATGCAACAGATTTGTGAGCAGGTGTGCCCCGACAAGAAACACACGTTTAACAATGTTAGCTTGTCAAGGAATACAATCGTGGACTGAATCAGGGAAATAACAAGAAACTTGATGAGACAGCTGGCTGAAGAATGCAGTTATCCGGCAATTCCGTTAACTGTTGATGAAAGTACTAACGTTAGTGAGGAGGGTTGAAGGCAGGCTTGTCTGTCAGCGAGGAGATTTTGGATGTGGTCGCCATGCATGGGGCGCGACGGGGAGGGACATCAACAGTGCAGTGGAGAAGTCCATAAGTTAAATGAAATTGCCCTGGGAGAAGTTGGTGGGGCTTGCTAAACCATGGCACACCTGCAATGTGTAAAGAGAGAGCTGGCTTGGTTAGACTGGTGAAAGATAAAATGCAAAAGAGAAACTGCCACATTCCCCTGACAACATACTATTGCATTCTCTACCAAGAAGATCTGTGTAGTAAGACTTTGGAACCGAATAATAAAATGACAAATGTCATGAAAGTCTTGAACTTCATACAGGTGCAGGGCCTGAATCATCATCAGTTCCAATTGTTTTGATGGATATTGGCACTGATCATGGAGACATGCTGTACCATACAGAAGTAAGATGGCTGAGTAACAGTGCTGTCCTCAAGTGTGTTTTAGAGCTTTAAGGAGAAATTGCTCTTTTGGTGCAATGTAAAGGGAAACTCGCGCCCAAACTGTCTGGCTGGATTGGATCCAAACTGGCTGTGTGATTTTGCCCAGATGTGTGACACTACGGAGCATCTCACCCGGCTGAATCCGAAGATGCAGGGCTGTAAATCAGGTCATAATAGGAATATACAATGCAATCACAGCCTTCCAGCAGAAACTGTGCCTGTGGACTTCCCATCTGGAACAGAATAACGTTGCCCACTTTCCTGTCCGTCAAAGCATCTCAAACTTGTTCCCGGGTGCTTTTTCACTATTGATGAATTTGATCGTTGCTTATCTAACTTTGAAAGAACAGCACCTAATCTTCACGATCTGCACCACACCACTTTCAGATGGAGTTAATACAACTTCAGTGCAACGGTGGCCTGAGAGAAAAGTTCCAGGGCGCTGCAACTGAGGATTTTCATGGTCTCTTCCCCCTTTCTTAGATTCCACAGCTCCGACATCAAGCTGCCGTGCTCTGTTCATGTTTGAAGGAACCTACTTGTGCAAACGGATGTTTTCAATCATACATTTGAACAAGACCAAGCACAGATCACACATCAGCAATGACAACCTTCATACTGTTTTATGAATTGCTAGAGTAAGAGACCTCAAGCCTGACATCAATGGACTGTCGTCAGGAAAACAGTGTCAGTCATCCGACCAGGAAACAAATGGGTAATCATTTTTTAACTTTCAGGTGTACGATATCATGTAATGTATTAGAGTGAGTGAAACATAATGTTTGCCCATTCTAAAGGTTGCACTAGAATTTTGTTTGTGTTTGTTACATGTAGAGATGGATCAATGGATGCTGATGGCGTGTGATTTAGTGTGTCGGTATAACAAAGGATCTATGTTGTGTGCTCAGGTCCAGGCAACGTCACCTTATCAACTTCTAACAGAGCCTGACCAGTATATTTAAGAACTGAAATGAAAAAAATACTTATTTATTTTTTGACTTCATAAAATTCTTTGTACACGCTCTCAGTGTGTGCAGGTGGGGATATTCATGGTTACATGTTTTCTGAATCAAAGCTTCTGTGATTTGTGCTCAGCCACCATTTTATCTTAAAGAGCTTACCCTATCGCCCATCCAGAACCTTACGCTCCCAGGATGCAGGGTTATTGGTGATCCCAAGAATCTCCAAAAGTAGAATGGGAGGCAGAGCTTTCAACTATCAAGCTCCCCTGCTGTGGAACTGTCTTCCAGTCTTGGTACGGGAGGCAGACACACTCTCTGATTTTAAGAGTAGGCTTAAAACCTTCCTTTTTGATAAAGCTTATAGTTAAGGCTGGCCTATCTAGCCCTTAGTTATGCTGCTATAGGCTTAGGTTGCTGGGGGAACACTCCATGATTCACTGAGCTTTCTTCTCTCCCCCCTCTGACTCAGACTCCATCTCTGCTCCTGTAAATGTCCATATCCTTACGTTAACTTTACTTCGTCCCTGGAGTCGTTGTGCTTTACCATCCTGCAGGTTTTTTTAGGTCGCGGTGGGAGGTGCTGCTGTGGTCCTGCCTGATGCCCCCTGGCCACATTAGGAAAGGAGATCCTGTGACTTGGATCCTGTGACTTGGATCCTAGGCTGGATTTCCAAGTGCAAATCGGGACCCACAGATCACAATGGCTTCTGGATCAATAGACTACACCTGCTTCTGGACCACTACACTTCACATATCCCTGGATTTACAGATTCTACATACTCTTGGACTCAGCAACACCCAGATCTTCCTACATGGAGTACAATGACTCCTGGACCAACAGAGTCCACCTGCGTCTGGATCACTAGACTTTCCATACATCCGGACTCATAGAATCCACAGACTCTGGGACTCATGGATGTTTTATGCATTCTAAATGAACTGTTGTTATCATGTTTTTGTGTTCTGTACAAGTGACATTTATTGCACGTCTGTCCGTCCTAGGAAGAAGGATCCCTCCTCTGTGGCTCTTCCTGAGGTTTCTTATTTTCCCTGTTTAGGGTTTTTTAAGTTTTTCCTCACCCGGTTCGAGGGTCTAAGGGCAGAGGATGTCACATCTGTACAGTTTGTCAAAGCCCAGTGAGATAATGTGTAAATTGTGATTTCGGGCTACACAAATAAAATTTGATTTGATTTGAATACCTTATTCCTGGTATTAATAACACACTTGCCAACTTTAATAAAAACTGCCAGCTTTATCCATGCCTTGCCATACGTAAGTGTAACATACACCCGTCCATTCATTTACCCTCTTTACTTTACAGTCCACAATTCTTTTAATTTATTACTTAATTTGCATAGAGGCTCATAATACTGGCCAGATTATTCCCCCATCAAATATAATGTGGCAAATAAGCCGTCTTTCATAAGCAGTGTTTCATTCACTTGCTCTGCACCATGGTCCATGAAGCATGCATTACTATAAACTAGACACACAGAGAAAATAAATCACCATTGGCTTAAACGCTCTAGTAATTCTTAATTCAATTTAGCAGTTTTAGTATCCTTACACTGTCTTTATTTGCATTTGATAACTAGCTAGGTTCTTTTGAAGAGAAAGAATCCGATTTATGCTTACCTGAGCAGAGACCTGCAGTCAGACACACTTTAGCAGAATTCTTGCAGAATTCTAGCAGAAGTTAGCGGATCAAAATAAATGAAAAAATAAATAAATCTGCTAACCCTGTAATGCAGCCACTGTCCTGAAAAGCAGGCTGGTCTACCCAGGCAAGGTCAATCAGATGTCCTAATCTCCTAGCCAGGCTCGCCAACTTTAATGTTGGGGGGTGAAAACCCAGGCTGGGGGTCAATATCACCAAAGTTGGGTTTTCACAAAAACAGAGAAAGGGTCTGACGCGTGCTCCCAGTAGTAAATATTGGTGTCTTAAAAGGCTCAAAAAAATCACTGGTATTGACCAGAGTTCAAGGCAGCAGAGTGTGTTGCCACAGCAGGTCATAAACCAAAGTCAGTTTCAGAACTGGACTGACTCTACATAGCAACGCATCGTCATTAATTCCCTACTGTTCCCACGCCCATAGGCAACAACATGGCCTATTTTTAAAAAAAAGAAAATACAAACTTTACCCAACATGATGGTGTCACAAGCATCATATTTGGTGACTCACTGCCCTCTCCATGTCTCATAAGTTCATTTTGTATCAATTTTATTGACGTCAAACTCTGGCTAACCCTGGCTTTTTTAGGCCAGTCCTTAATGGTTCAGGCTGGTTTTGGCAGTTCCTGTGTTTTCCTGAACTTTAATTAAGATGGTAAATGAACCATATTTTAACCAACAGGGGTGCTGGTGCAATATGCTGTGGTCTCATTTTACATCAGTGTAACTGCAAGTACTGTAAACAACTTGAATATGCCCTTTTATTGTTCAAGTGGGAAGCATGGCAGTATTTTGGCTTCCCAAAGACTGAAACATAGAGAGATTTGAGTATAACTGACAAGACAAAAGCGTTGTGCACATATTGCAAGAAGGCAATGGTTGACATGAATAGCACAAGCAATACGCATCATGTTAAATGATGCCACAGAGAGACGCTTTGGTGAAGTCTTGGTAAGCAACAGAAGCTATTAAAAAGCCAAACCAGACTACTGAGTGTATTTGCAGACTCACTCACAAGTCCCTTTTACACAAAGAATCCACCTTATCCCTGCATTGAAGGTTTGTCAATTCTATGCCCCTGTCAGTTTTTACAGAACAGAGCAGTGCAGCAATTAGAGGGTTCAGTGTAGCTGTTTATACAACGAACCTGTCTTAAGGAGATAAAGGTCTAAAGAGGTGTGACTAGCGTGACATGTAACAGAACAATGTCAGCTTTTTGAATGAAGTGTTAGTCATGCGTCAGGACTTATCATCAAAACAAAGGAAACAGCATTGGAAAGCAGGGCCGGAGCATCCATGTAAATGAACTAGGCAGCTGCCTTAACAGCTCTGTCACAAGGCCATTGAAATGCAGGTCAAAGGAGAAAGATATGGAGAGTGTCAGGCTTGCTTATGTTGTAAACACAATGAAAGGCTGAAGAATGTCACACACACACTGTGCCTGCATCCCCCACTATTGCCTCCAGCTCTCATCAGCTAACAGTAGACTGACCTATTGACATCAAATCGATTGTCGACAAACAACAGTCAGAAATGTCAGGGTACAGAGACATTAAAAGGACTATATTTTTAAAAATATGAAAATTTTATTAAACTCTGCTTAAGTCTACAATTTCCACCATGTGCGGCCTGAAGACACGGTTATACATGTGATGAACCTGCATTTATGTTATTTCTACACTATTTTGTTTTATTTTGACATGATTCTGTATTTTATTTTGTTAATGGCTAGTGATCATCTCAACATGCTTTGTGATTGGCTCGTTCTTGATTGCCCGCGATAGCGCGCGCACATTCTGTGAGAGGAACATTCTGGATAAACGTTGCTTCGGTGGGATGACACGCAGGCTTTGGATGGAATCCGTTGTCACAGTGGACATCATTGGACCGGTTATCTTCTCACTTTTGAATCCCAGAGCTTTTCCAGCGAGCCAACATACTCTGGTCAGCGTGCTGCATCGTTAGCTTTGTTGCTAACACCTGTATTTATGCTAACATGGCTGCCATGACAGTTCCTGTAGCCTGAGTTTGCTGAAACAGACGACCTAGCGGCTATATTGGACCAACTCCACCTCGTCTGAAACATCGCCGATCTCGTGGATTTTCTCGGGAATGGATACCTACTCGTATGGATGTTTTCCATGACTTTCACACCGTCGAACATTTGGGACAGTGCCAGAGACACTATGTGCGCGCGTGCGTGGTAGGCTAATTGTGATGGCCATGCCTAAAGGACAGTGAGATGCATCATCAGGCTATTGTAGTAATGTTACCATGTTTTGGGCTGGTTTGAATGTGAACCTGTTTAAGATTTAGGCAAAATTATTGTGAACTGTACATTTATTTTGAATGGGTTTCAGATAAAGGATTGAAACCCATCCCAAAGATGCTCCGTGGCTGCATTTGTTGCCATGCTAACGTATAACATGCATGAGTCACATTAGACTGACACACATCTGTCTCACTCGTGAATATTTACAAGGTCAATTTATCTACATAATCTTCAAATCATTTCACATTTGTCCGATTCACACATTCATGCATTGGTGGCTGTATGGAAACTCTAAAAGTTGTGTAATGTAAAGATTTGTTTGGCTGAGTAGAGTGTCATTTCTCTGAGGTGGAGGATGAAAATGCTACAATGGCTTGGCTGTTAGTGACTAAGACTCGTCTAAGGTCGTGCTTGACCTAACAATTCATACCTAACAATGATAGTAATGACAAGGCTCTATACCAAGTCCCACTACCCACTGGAATAGCGGCTGTCTGTCTTCAATCAGCATTTCAAGGCTAGCTAGTTTATTAACTGATTCAACATGTTATTTTATTTCTTTGTATTTAATTAGATAATGGAAGTTTATCATTCAGTGATATCCAAATGTGATGATGAGGGTACTAGGTGAATGTGACAACGCCACCCAGGGACTCAGGGACATTCACCCTCAGGAATTAACTCGAGTTAAAGCAGCACACAAGTTCATATAAATTACCACATGTATCAATAAAAACTTTATTTTCAAAAAAAAAAAAACTATACATGCAACTTGTTTTCTAACAAAATACAAGTGTAAAAATTAATACAGGAAACAATTAAAAGATGAGGCTCCGATCTGCCAACGGGCTCACTTAAAGCGGTCCAAGCCGCCAGGCAAGAACAGCCACCGTAGAGCTATTTAAAAAAAAAAATCAAATGGAGCGTTTGTGACACAGACGCTTGAGGGCCATTCACAACAACCAGAATGGAACCAGAGAAACAGGAGCCGTAAGCCAGTATAGCAGTAGAAGTCCAGGTGTGGTGGCCGGAGCGGGCCAAACAATTAGCCAGAGTTCACAATGTCGAGCCACAGCAAGCAACCACAGAGCCAGAGGGAGGGAGCGCCAAGAGCAGGGAAAGCAAGTATTGTAGCCTAATAATGCCAGCAATTAAGTCACCAGAGATTTAAGTAATTATTAACATAAAAGGCAGACAACGCCAACATACCAGAGCTAAACAGTTGCGGTCACCCAAAGGCTTCCAGGAGAACAATCCACCCCCACAACACAAACAGTCAGCCACGCTACAAAAAATGGAGAGGCTGTCACCAAAATGCACAATGAGCGCACATAAGGGTGGCACAGTGGTGCAGTGGTTAGCACTGTCGCCTCTCAGCAAGAAGGTCCTGGGTTCTATTCCGGGTCCGGACGTTTCTGTGTGGAGTTTGCATGTTCTCCCTGTGTCTGCGTGGGTTCTCTCCGGGTTCTCCGGCTTCCTCCCACATTCCAAAAACATGCAAAACTGGGGATAGGTTAATTGGTCACTCTAAATTTCCGTAGGTGTGAATGTGAGCGTGGATGGTTGTTTGTCTCTATCTGTCAGCCCTGCGATGAACTGGCGATTTGTCCAGGGTGTACCCTGCCTTCGCCCCAAGATGCTGAGATAGGCTCCAGCCCCCCTTGCGACCCCTAACGGGATAAGTGGTAGAAAATGGATGGATGGATGGAGCGCACACAACGGAGGGGAATCCACGGTGCGCATTATCTTTGCGGGGCTTGATGACAGTCGCAACAGCGGCCTCGGCAGACCACACGACCGTTCACCACGGAGGTCTGATGCGAAAAGAGAGAACGAGGTATCGAGACACACCTGTATATAATCAAGGGTAGCGCGAGGCGTGCCTGCGCTACCCAAATCTTAAACTGGTAACCCCAACCCAGAAAAAGTTGAAAGATGAGTATGGCCATAAGGACAAGTACAACACTTCAAATACATTGTTTCATAAATGAGATTGAAGGTACCTTCCCTAACTATGAGATTGTGTTTTCAGTCCTGTTGACAATAGTATTATGCTCACCATTCTGTCAACTTAAAAAGAACCAAGTTGGTTACAAATATTCTATTGCCAAGTCTGTAGACAAAAAAGCAAGAAAAGTGACTTTCATTGAATTCCGGTGAGTCCATCTAATTAGTTAAAACAGTACAGTGCATGTGTAATCTGACTGAAATAACTATTTCAACCGATTATTTCTCCATAGTAATGTCTCAGAAAAAAAGATTAGATGATTCATCATCTGTGTAAAGTCACTAGGTTATAATTGTTTATTTTAAAGAGACAATGAGCTTAAACAGCGCACACATGATGCTACATTATTTCTATTATTCAAAAGGCTGCCTCTTGAACAATAGGCTGCGTTTTTCCAAGATTCTATTCAGCAGCTGCAAAAAATATGTAGAATATTGTATAATCATACACGTTTGTATCAGGAACCAGATCTGGGTGATCCAATAATGCAGAGACAACAGGGAGCTTTCTGAATCGGTAGTCGTTTTATTAATAAAGGTCAAAACCAGGATTTCAAATTATGCGAAAGTACAGATAAGGATAAAGCAAACTTGTTAATCAAAACATGGAATACAGATTAGACACAAAGAGACTCATAAGGAATAAATGCTGGAACGCTTGCTAGATAGACAAGACAATCTGGGAAAGGAAAAAGGGAACACGGGGGTTAAATACACGAGGGAGAGGTAGACAATTGGACGCAGGTGGGACACATTAGGGAGAGGGAATAATCAGATACACCTGAGGGACAAGACTAGACAGGAAGTGGGGAATAGACACCTAGGGATTTCAAAACAAGATGGGAAACACTGACTGACCCTAACAGACAGACACTTTACACTAGCGGAACCTGACAGTTTGTGTCTGCCTTATCACACCTGAGCCAAGCAAAGATGACCATAAGACATGGATATCATCAGGAGGGAAGTCATTACAGTTGTACAACCTCTTAGCTAGTTGCTGGGGAAGGAGTGTATGTTCAAGAGTTAAACCTACAGAGTCTACTCAGTCAAAAACCTCTATGATATTGTATGAGATGAAAAATCCCAAGACATCAGCTCTCATTCCAAGTATTCAAACCAGCTACTTCTCAAATAATTACAAACTGAGGGACTACTTAGCAAATGAATCCCCTTTTAAATAAAAGTTAATTTGATTGTATGGGTCAATTCACATGTTACATGTAGACATGAGACATCCATATATCCTGTTTATTAGTTTTAGTTATTTGCAGATTTGTATGTCATAGAAGAGTGGACTATTGGCCTTAACAAAGCTTTTTTCTTAGGTTTAATGTCTCCCAGAAAAATGCGAGTAGAATAAATACGAGTAGAATAGCTATATTTGTGCTTGTGCAGTTGCTTTGTTTACATTAAAAGTAGGGAAGGCAATTCAAAATTCTATTCATTCTGCTCTGTTCTGGTGTATTTTTTTTGATCCCTTTTACTCGCCTTTAATGAAAATCTTAAAAAAATATCCATCCAGTTTTTTTCTTGAACAAACAGTGTAGTGAGCTGCGTTGGTGGGGGTCTTCCCACAGGTACCAATGATACCACTGGTCCATACCGGGTTCATAGAGCTTTGACTAAAGTAGAGCTGAAATACTTGTCAACAAATAAAAAAAAAGAAAAAATGAAATACATATATTTGGCTTCTGGTAAGCAGAAACCTTTGTTTACTGTGTCAGTATATATTGTTACCTGACCACAGCTCAGTTCAGGAATTAGACCTTTGTGCTGCTGGTGGCATTAAAAGCATGACTGGTATAAACTCTGATAACATATAGACCCTGACCTGAGGTAACATGATGAGAGGTTACTGCAGGTGAAAACCAGAGAATATGAGTCAGACTAAGACAACGGCTTACTGTGGAATAGATATGTGAATAGACATTATTGTATTGATACATTTTTTTTTTTTGATGTAGCTCACGTTCTCAAACAATGTACAGTTGTAAGCCTTCTCTTGACAAACAGCATATTTTAATGATTCTTCAACTGAAAAGCTGCAACCACAGTCTCTGTAGGATGTACCAGCAAAAATAAATGCATAGTTACTTTTTATTTCATAAACTTGTATAAATTATCTTAGATCTGGAACGCTTAGGATGCCAAAACTTTTGCACATGCCAAAAACTGTTTTTATATATCTTATTTTTTATCAAATTTATGAATTTATGGAATAAAATGTATAACTATGTATAAAAGTGTGTATTCCCATATCCTACAGAAACTGTGTTTAATCTTTTCAATCAAAAAATTATTGGAGCCTATCTCAGCATCTTTGGGTGAAGGTGGGGACACCCTGGACAAGTTGTCAGTTCATCGCAGGGCTGACATACAGAGACAAAAAGCCATCCACAATCACATTCAGTGACCAATTAACCTAACCCCCAGGTTTGCAAGTTTTTGTACAGTGGGAGGAACATGCAAACTCCACACAAAAACGCCCTGACTTGGAATCAAACCCAGACCTTCTTGCTGTGAGGCGACAGTGCTAACCACTGCACCACTATGCCGCCCGTAAAAAAATTATTAAAATATGTAATTTGTCAAAGGGTGGCCAAATATTTGCATACAACTCTGTGCATTGAAGTGCAGCATTTGCATCATTATGTGGTCCACAGGACCAATGCTAATTTGAGTTCAGCCATGCCTTCTTATTGTTGTGGGCCAGCTTCCGGCTAAAGTAGTAGTCTACAGCAGCTGTCCTGTAGAAAGCAATCTAAAAAATAGTATTGTGTGATTATCTCGCTATATAACTTGTTTTTTCACAGGTGATTAACTGTTCATCATACAACTGCAAATCTCAGCAAATTCTAGCCGATTATACAAGGAGCTTGAGTCACTGGTCTACACAATAAAACACAATATGTAATTACATTCAATCAAAACCCTAAAAACCAAAGCTCGGTTTAATGATTCTGTGAAGTAATATAGGATCATGTCTAAGGCATCAAGAATTAAAGGCAAGGTAATGTTTGAAAATATATTTAATGTTATTTTCGTCCACCTTCATCCTTACTGTTTTTCTGGCAGAAGTTAGCTACATGTGATCAAATCAAACATGAGTATTATCCCGATAAAAGCCTAAAGATTTTTTTTTTAGGTTTTCTCATAAATACATTTTGGATAATGTCAGTGCACAATTCAACAGTAGCTAAATTTCACACTTTCAGTTGAAAAATGTTATACGTAGGGATTGACAATAAATTGGCAGTCATATTGGTATCGGCCCATGTTAGTCATTTTTTAAGGATTGGTGTCCATTGAGCAAAACACGTCAAATATGCAACAGCAGGTGCGTGAGCTACCCTCTGTGTCAGAAGGTGGTGGTAATGCACCAAAAGCTGTTTACTAAGCACCCATTAAAAAAGAAGAAAAGAAAAAGGGTTTGGATATGTGGATGTGTTTATTGTTTCACCGAGAAAGTTTATATGGGAATATAACAATGAAAAATGGTGGAGCCCTAATTTTTGGTTTGCAGCATGACTTCCCAAGTGACAATGCATGCACATATACATAACATTTATGTTAACATATACGTGAGTGTGCAGCAGCTTGGTCTGTAACATCTCACACTGGCACAATAACAACATAAGAATCTCTGAAGATTCTCAGTCATCCAGGTCATGCTAATTTTTATAGTTAAATTGTAGTAATTGGACTGGTAGTAACTGTTTAATATTTCTTGAAGCTGTTTCACCTTTCATCCGAGAGGCTTTTATCCATTCTAACTGACCAGTTGGGACTTCCAGATACGTAACCTCTTAAGGAACCGTTAACACCTTGGAGTTTTAGTTACATGGCGGTGACTGCCCCTTTCAGTCATTATGCTAGTTGTTAGGTCTCCACCCCCATCCACTTGTGGTCCATTACAGTTTAATGTAGATAGCTTCTATCACTCCTCTTTCAAAACCTGTCTTCCCTGGCCAAAACTTGTATGTTGTTATCCTCAAATGAATGTCCCCTCCTGTCCTGAGGAGGTGGCTCTTCTGTATTGTACCATGCACTTGTGTAGTGGTTGTTTCTTTTCCTAGTGTTGTACAATGTTGCTCTGCTTGTGTCGGGGTGTTTTGTCCTTAGAAGGGATACATTTCTGCCCCTGGGTGTGCCTGCCTCTTCTCTGTCTGCTCTGGGTCTTGTAAGGGATTTGATGAATGACCAGTTGGGGTAACAACAGGTTTTAAGATCCATTCTGATGTCTTCCTGTTATTCTTCCTTTCCCGCCTTACTGGTAGGCATGTTCTAGGCCCTGTGTTTTAGAGTTCTGATAAATCCCAGCTTTGCTCCATTCACTGGAGGAGTCAAATAGTGACTAAACAGGGTGGCTGTGGCTCAGATGGTAGAGCGGTTGTCCAGTGTTTGGAAGGTACCTGGTTCGATCCTAGACCCTGCACTTAACATGTCAAAGTGTCCTTGAGCAAGACACTGAACGCCAAGTTGCTCTTGAAGCTGCGCCTGATAAGGTGGCACCCTGTGTGTGAATGGGTAAGAAGTGCTATATAAATACAGGACCTTTACCATTTTACATTTAAATATTATGTGTGTGGGTTTCCTGTATAACTTTATGTTAAGGCTGTCATCTGCTTTAATGTGCACTGCGCAGTCCAAATTGGGCAGACTCCTTCCTCTGATGTCCTCTTGGGTAAACTTCAAATCAAAATCAAATCAAATTTTATTTGTATAGCCCGAAATCACAATTTACACTTTATCTCACTGGGCTTTGACAAACTGTACAGATGTGACATCCTCTGCCCTTAGACCCTCGAACCGGGTGAGGAAAAACTTAAAAAACCCTAAACAGGGAAAATAAGAAACCTCAGGAAGAGCCACAGACGAGGGATCCTTCTTCCTACGACGGACAGACGTGCAATAAATGTCACTTGTACAGAACACGAAAACATGATAACAACAGTTCATTTAGAATGCATAAAACATCCATGAGTCCCAGAGTCTGTGGATTCTATGAGTCCGGATGTATGGAAAGTCTAGTGATCCAGACGCAGGTGGACTCTGTTGGTCCAGGAGTCATTGTACTCCATGTAGGAAGATCTGGGTGTTGCTGAGTCCAAGAGTATGTAGAATCTGTAAATCCAGGGATATGTGAAGTGTAGTGGTCCAGAAGCAGGTGTAGTCTATTGATCCAGAAGCCATTGTGAGGTCCCGATTGGCACTTGGAAATCCAGCCTAGGATCCAAGTCACAGGATCCAAGTCACAGGATCTCCTTTCCTAATGTGGCCAGGGGGCATCAGGCAGGACCACAGCAGCACCTCCCACCGCGACCTAGAAAAACCTGCAGGATGGTAAAGCACAACGACTCCGGGGAAGAAGTAAAGTTAGTGTAAGGATATGGACATTTACAGGAGCAGAGAAGGAGTCGGAGTCAGAGGGGGGAGAGAAGAAAGCTCAGTGAATCATGGAGTGTTCCCCCAGCAACCTAAGCCTATAGCAGCATAACTAAGGGCTAGATAGGCCAGCCTTAACTATAAGCTTTATCAAAAAGGAAGGTTTTAAGCCTACTCTTAAAATCAGAGAGTGTGTCTGCCTCCCGTACCAAGACTGGAAGATAGTTCCACAGGAGAGGAGCTTGATAGCTGAAAGCTCTGCCTCCCATTCTACTTTTGGAAATTCTTGGGATCACCAATAACCCTGCATCCTGGGAGCGTAAGGTTCTGGATGGGCGATAGGGTACTATGAGCTGTTCAAGATAAGATGGTGACTGACCATGAATAGCTTTGTAGGTGAGAACAAGGATTTTAAATTCTATTCTGAATTTAACTGGGAGCCAGTGCAGAGAAGCCAGTATGGGGGAAATATGGTCTCTGATATTAGTTCTAGTCAGTACACGCGCTGCTGCATTTTGGATTAACTGAAGAGTTTTTAAAATTTTGTTAGGGCAACCTGAAAATAAAGAATTACAGTAGTCCAGCCTGGAAGTAACAAACGCATGAACTAGTTTTTCTGCATCTTGTTGAGACAGGATGTGCCGGATTTTAGCAATGTTACGGAGGTGAAAGAAGGCGGTCCTTGAAATCTGTTTAACATGTGATTTAAAAGACAGCTCCTGGTCAAAGATAACACCCAGGTTTCTGACAGTGGTGCTGGAGGCCAAGGCAATGCCATCCAGATTAACTATGTTGCTGGATAATGAGTCTCTAATGTGTTTGGGGCCCAGCACAATGACTTCAGTTTTGTCAGAGTTTAACATTAAAAAGTTATGAAACATCCAGTTTTTAATGTCCTTAAGACATGACTGTAGATTAGCTAACTGATGGGTTTCATCTGGCTTCATTGATAAGTATAGTTGTGTGTCATCTGCATAACAGTGAAAATGTATGGAGTGCTTTCTAATAATTTTACCTACAGGAAGCATATATAGAGTAAATAGTAATGGTCCAAGCACAGAACCTTGTGGGACTCCATGACTAACCTTGTCATATCTTGATGATTCATCATTAACATGAACAAAATTATATCTATCAGATAGGTAGGACTTAAACCATCTTAGAGCAGATCCTTTAATGCCAATTTGGTGTTCCATCCTCTGTAGTAAGATGTGATGATCGATAGTGTCAAAAGCTGCACTAAGATCTAATAAGACTAGTATAGAGATAAGTCCTGCATCAGATGCAGTGAGGAGGTCATTTGTAACTTTTACCAATGCCGTTTCTGTGCTGTGATGCTTTTTAAAACCTGACTGAAACTCTTCAAATAGACTATTATACTGAAGAAAGCCACATAGTTGTTTCGCTACTGCTTTCTCTAGAATCTTTGAAAGAAAGGGGAGGTTGGATATTGGTCTATAGTTGGCCAAAACTTCTGGGTCTAGGGTAGGTTTTTTTAGGAGCGGTTTAATTACAGCTACTTTAAATGACTGGGGCACATAACCCTGTTACAAGGGATAGATTGATAATGTTTAGTAGTGGATTTCTAATTAGGGGTAAAACCTCTTTGAGCAACGTAGTAGGTATGGGGTCTAGTATACAGGTTGATGATTTAGATGAAGATAATGTTGTCGTTAGTTCCTTAAGGTCAATTGGATGGAAGCTTTCCAAACACACATCAGGACTAATAACAGCCTCTATAATTCCTGTTGCTGAACTGGAATCTGTGAAAACTTGATACTATTGTCTACTATGTTGATGTGCTCCATGAAAGCGTCCATTTCCACTTTTGATCTGGATCCAGGTGTGTATCTATACCAGTGGCTTAGGGCAGTTCCAGCAAACAAGGTCAGGGATCTTCTCTCTATTTCCTCCATGTATAGATTGGCCACTATTGGAGACATCGGTCAGCCCATTGCGCAGCTGTGTTTCTGCCTGCAGGACCCTCCCTGATACTGGAAATATGTGGTGATACAAAAGTTGAGAAGGGCACATAGATGGTTAGAGGTGAGGTTGCGCCTGTTGGTAAGTCTGCTGTATGGTTTTTTGTTTTTTTTTAAAGTGCTTTTAATGCTTTTAATCATTTTTGCAAATGATTAAAAGCATGCACATCTGTGACAATAGACTCCAGGTTCAGGGCAAGATATTAACGTAAGAAGAAACATGAAGTTTGCACACTGGACTAAATGCTCCCAAGAGAATTTATTAAATCACCACTTCAAAGTGCCAGGACAATTCAAGCTTGCATGCTCTTAATCAGGCAAAGGAACACTCGGAGACACCTCCTACGAGCACAGATCAAAAGGGTCACCTGACAAGACAGGAGATCAACACACAATGTAATTTTAAATATAGAGAGTTACATGATAAATCAAATGGGACATCACCCAGATAATAGAGCTAAAAATATAGATCTCATGCACAGAAATCATACACAAAATGAATATACTGAGGTTATTGCCAGAAATTATAAACCTATCAGTCTGTTGTGGTGAGCACCATCTTCTTTGCTGTGGTGTGCTGGAGCACAGGCATCAAGGCAAAGGATGCCAACAGACTGAATAAACTGATCAGGAAAGCAGATTCTGTTGTCGGCTCTCTGTTGGCCACCTTGGAGGAGGTGGTTGAGCAGAGGATGCCAACTAAACTGCTGGCCATCATGGACAACACCGCCTACCCCCTCCATGAAACTGTGAACATTGTGAGGAGCAGTTTCAGCAACAGAAGGATCCAACCCCACTTCTACAAGGAACGATACAGGATGTCGTTCAATCATTCACATCCTCCTACCAGCACTAAACTCTGCACCCTCTGCACAACATCTGTACATACTGTTATAATTCTACAACTACCAATACTGTGTATATTTTTGTACTTTTATTTTTATTTTATTTTAT
>KV751329.1:6130168-6162298 GCA_001698575.1 Mola mola | reverse complement strand
TCCCTACAGGGATTAATAAAATCATCTCTATCTCTATCTCTCTCGCTCTAAATGTAGCATATAAACAACTGAAATATCACATGACCAAAACATCACGTGTGAACCATCATATAGGCATGTGATAGCTTGAAAAAATGTATTTCCCTGTGCCAGTGTGGAAGTGTCCCTACTGATTTAGAAAGGCAGTAATTCTAAATACAGCATCATGATACCATAGCAATAAACTTTACAAAATATCCTTGAGATGTAGTAAAAAAATTAATGGAGGCCTATGAAAATATAAACTATTGAGACCCACATCTCTCTATCAAATCAACTGGTTGATCTAAACAAGCTGATCCTCAAATCTCAGACAAAGGGTTGCTACAAAAATGCTCGTAAATCAAAGTCCTCATTAAGACCTTCGAGGGGCAGAGTATCTAGTATAGTATAAAGTATAAATCCAGAAGGCTTCTCTCCTCAGTGATAATGAATTAAATTTACCCCCACAGTGAGAAACTCTAACCAGTTCAATACCCCAATATCTGAGAGAGGAAATGTTGTGAGATGCTTGCAAAAAATGTACTGCAACTGGACTCCTGATATCCTTATTACAAATAGCAGATTTTGTTCTGAGATTCTGGACATCAATGGTTGTGTGGTTTTTCCAATGTAAGCCAGACCACATGGACATTTCAACATGTTAATCACATTATTAGTATTACACATAATAACACCTTTTATGCTGAAAAATTTACCTGTGCACGATTAAACGTACCTTACATGTGAAATTACGTTGCTGTATCTGTAGTTGCCATGATGACTTGCTTCAGTTTTGATTTGACCAGCACTCATTTTTTTTTGACTCCCATGACTACTCACACATTATAGGGTTAGGGATGTCAGTACATCTAGTGACATCACTGATGCACCAGGGGATTCCCTCACTATGACATCAGGACACTGGGTGGATACCACCTCCAACTCCAAATTACTTGCTGGACCACGCATTCCTTTTACAGGTAAAAGTTCCTTTCTCCCCCCCAAAACAGAAATGCTTCTTTGGCCACATATTATAGAATGGTTAAACGAATTGTTTCCTTCCTCCTCAGTAAAAACAAACAAAAAAATAGAGAATACAAGAAATACAGCAATTTAAGAGGAAAGAAATGCACTGCATTCTCAAAAAGAGGTCAAACGAGTGGTCATCCACGGTGCAGACAAATGTGAAGCCATCATTGTTATGGGTCACACAGCATATGAAGGGGAGATCTATAGATCTATAATTATGTCATTATAGAGCAATATCCAAACTCCCCTTTCTTTCAAAGATTCCAGAGAAAGCATAAGCTGAACAACGATGTGGCTTTCTTCAGGATAAGAAGATTCATTAATAATAATAGATTCAATAATCTATTTGAATTTGGCATTAGAACGCATCAGAGCACAGAAACAGCACTGGTAAAAGTTACAAATAACTTCTTCACTGTATCTGATGAGGGACTTATCTCCGTACCAGTCTTATTAAATCTTAGTGCACCTTTTGACACTAGTGATCATCACTTTCTACTACAGAGGAAGGAACACCAAATTGGCATTAAAGTAACTGCTTTAAGATGGTTTAAGTCCTACTTATTTGATAGATATAATTGTGTTCTTGTTTATGATGAATCATCCAGATACGACAAGGTTAGTCACAGAGTCCCACAAGGTTCTGTGCTTGGACCAATACTATTCACTCAAAACATGCTTCCTTTAGGTAATATTATTAGAAAACAATCCATATGTTTTCACTGTTATGTAGATAACACACATTATTCTTATCAATAAAGCCAGATGAAACCCAACTAATCTCCAGGCATGTCTTAAGGACATTAAAAACTGGATGTCTCATAACTTTTTATTGTTAAACTCTGACAAAAGTAAATGTGCTGGGCCCTAAACACATTAGAGACTCATTATCCAACAACATACTTAATCTGGATGGCATTACCTTGGCCTCCAGCACCACTGTCAGAAACCTGGGTGTTTTCTTTGACCAGGAGCTGTCTTTTAAATCACATGTATAACAGAATTCAAGGATGGTCTTCTTTCACCTCTGTAACATTGCTAAAATCCAGCACATCCTGTCTCAACAAGATGCAGAAAAACTAGTTCACGCATTTGTTACTTCCAGGATGGATTACTGTAATTCTT
The DNA here is from genome assembly GCA_001698575.1 of Mola mola. Lineage (NCBI taxonomy): Eukaryota > Metazoa > Chordata > Actinopteri > Tetraodontiformes > Molidae > Mola > Mola mola. The sequence goes on along the minus strand of KV751329.1, from coordinate 6,160,123 downwards.
TATTTTCAGGCTGCTGTAATAATATTTTAAAGACTCTTCAGTTAATCCAAAATGAAGCAGCATGTGTACTGACTAGAACTAATGTCACATTTCCTGTACTGGCTTCTCTGCACTGGCTCCCAGTTAAATCCAGAATAGAAGTTAAAATCCTTTGTCCTCACCTACAAAGCATTTATGGTCAGTCACCATATTATATTAAAGAGCTCATAGTACCCTATCACCCATCCTTAACCTTACGCTCCCAAGATGCAGAGTTATTGGTGATCCCAAGAATCTCCAAAAGTAGAATTGGAGGCAGGGCTTTCAGCTATCAGGCTCTTTTCCTGTGGCACCATCGGCCAGTCTCGGTACGGGAGGCAGACACAATTTCTTATTTCAAGAGTAGGCTTAAAACCTTCCTTTTTGATAAAGCTTATAGTTAGGGCTGGCCTATCTAGCCCTTACTATGCTACATTAGGCTTAGAATGCTGGGGGAACACTGCATGAGGCACTGAGCTCTCTTCTCTTCCCCCTCTGACTCAGAGTCCATCTCTGTTCCTCTAAATGTCAATATCCTTACATTCACTTTGCTTCTTCCTCTGAGTGTGTCTCTGCTGTGGTTTTGCCTGATGTGTACTGCTCAAATTAGGTCAGGAGATCCTGTGACTTGGATCCTAGGATTGCCCAGCCTAGCCCATGTATTACAATGACCTCTGGACCAACATTCTATACCCACACTATATCTGGATTTATGGACTCATATGAACTCAAACATTCTAAGTAAACTGTTACTGTCATGTTGTCGTATTCCATACAAATGACATCTATTGCACGTCTGTCACATCCTAGGAAGAAGGATTCCTCCTCTGTCATTCTTCCTGAGGTTTCTTATTTTAAACGTTTAGGGTTTTTTAAGTTTTTCCTCACCCGGTTCGAGGGTCTAAGGACAGAGGGTTTATCTAGCCCTTAGTTATGCTGCTATAGGCTTAGGTTGCTGGGGGAACACTCCATGATTCACTGAGCTTTCTTCTCTCCCCCCTCTGACTCCGACTCCTTCTCTGCTCCTGTAAATGTCCATATCCTTCCACTATATTTATTTCGTCCCCGGAGTCGTTCTGCTTTACCATCCTGCAGGTTTTTCTAGGTCGCGGTTGGAGGTGCTGCTGTGGTCCTGCCTGATGCCTCCTGGCCACATTAGGAAAGGAGATCCTGTGACTTGGATCCTGTGACTTGGATCCTAGGCTGGATTTCCAAGTGCAAATCGGGACCCACAGATTACAATGGCTTCTGGATCAATAGACTACACCTGCTTCTGGATCACTACACTTCACATATCCCTGAATTTACAGATTCTACATACTCTTGGACTCAGCAACACCCAGATCTTGCTACATGGAGTACAATGACTCCTGGACCAACAGAGAACACCTGAACCTGGATCACTGGAATTTCCATACATCCAGATTTATAGAATCCACTGACTCTGGGACTCATGGATGTTTTATACATTCTAAGAGAACTCTTATTATCATGTTTTTGTGTTCTGTACAAGTGACATTTATTGCACGTCTGTCCGTCCTAGGAAGAAGGATCCCTCCTCTGTGGCTCTTCCTGAGGTTTCTTATTTTCCCTGTTTAGGGTTTTTTAAGTTTTTCCTCACCCGGTTCGAGGGTCTAAGGGCAGGGGATGTCACATCCGTACAGTTTGTCAAAGCCCAGTGAGATAATGTGTAAATTGTGATTTCAGGCTATACAAATACAATTTGATTGAAATTTGATTCCACATTTTACAGAAAATTAAGTTACAACCCCACATCTAAGTTCAAATGGCAGATTAAAGATAAACTGTTTCTTGAAAATGGGGAGATAAACTCTGAACATGCTTTCATGGTAGTCAACTCCCCAGTATTGTATACTCTTCCTAAAATTCAACTTACACTGATGTACATTCTGGCAGACCTATAGTGGCTACGATTGGATCGCCGCCTGAGAACATTTCAGCATTTGAAGGCTATTTTCTTCAATCACTTGGTATTTCTCTTCCATCTTATGTAAAATACTCCATGAAATTCTTAAAAAATTATTCAGTCAATTCAATTGCCAGATGAAGATTGTTTCTCTGTGACCATGGACTGTGAATCTCTTTTTGAATGCGCCTTTTGAAGGGGGTTTGCAGCATGCAAACAAAAACATGCTTTAATGTTTTTGTTGAAGGAAAACACATGTAGCCTAGAAAGGAATGGCACTGTACCAAACTCGAGGAGTCATACTTAGTCTGGGAAATAGCCTGAAAATATAGACACTAGAGCAGATTATTACTCAGCACTGATAGAGGACAATAAGAACAATCCCAAGCTTCTTTTCAGCATTGTAGCCAGTCTGACACAGGGTCATAGCTCTTTTCAACAATGTATTCCTATCTTGGTAGTAACTACTTTATATATTTATTTAATAATAAAATTGTACTAAGGCAATTCATCAACATCAACATCTCTCCTCAACCGATACAGATTTATCTTTAACTGGAGCTGGAACTTTGGGGTGAGCTGTAAGACCAAACATTTACCTAGACTGCTTTACTTCAATTGACCTTCAGCAGCTAACCTCACTTATTAGTTCATCTAGACCAGCAACTTGTCTTTTAGATGCCATCCCGACTAAAGTACTTCAACAAAATATATCCCTACCAAACTGTTCACTTTTAAATATGATCAATTTATCTCTGCCAACATGCTTTGTACCATAGGTTTTCAAAGTCACTGTAATGCCCACTCTTGACCCCGAGGATGTAGCAAACTATAGACAGATTTCTAACCTTCATTTTCTCTCCAGGTTTGTTGAGAAAGTGGTAGCTAATCAGTTATGTGACTTTCTGAATAACAATAGTTTGTTTGAAGTTTTCCAGTCATGTTTTAAAATGCATCATGGTGCAGAAACAGCATTGGTCAAAGTTACTAATGATCTTTTAACGGCATCAGGCAAGCAACTTATACCTGTAATTGCTCTGAAAGGTCTTCAGGTTCTGTATTTGACAATTTAATTGGCATTAAAGGAACTGCATTGAGCTGGTTTAAATAATATTTATCTGATAGATACCAGTAGATAGATAGATCAGTAGATAGATATCAGTTTGTGAAATGATGAATCATCCATGTACGCGGTTCCTGTAAGGGTTCCTGTGAAAAGCAGACATCATTCATATGTCTGCACCCTTGCTGGCTGATGGCTCAGGACTGTGGATCACGATTGTTTGGCGAATATTCTTTGTCCAGAGGATAGGGGAATGTGTGGCTTGGATCCTGGTCTGTGTGGCCCAGCACCACCTAGATCCATGGACTATACCTTTCGATCAACAGACTACACCTACTACACACTAATAGAATATACATACCTCACATACACTTTGATTTATGGACTTTGTATATTTTAACATGCATCAGCTTCTGGATCAATAGATTGCGCATGCCTCTGGATTTTTGGATTTCATGTTCTCTTGGACTCATATACGGTATTTAACATTTGTTAGGAAATCATTTATTATTATCATGTTGTTGTGTTCTGTACATGTGATATCTATTGCACGTCTGTCTGTCCCAAGAGGAAGGATCTCTCCTATGTGGTTCTTCCTGAGGTGTCTTATTTTTCCCTGTTCAGGATTTTGTGAGTTTTTCCACACTCGGTTGGAGGGTGTAACTTCTGTACAGTTTGTAAAAGCCATCTGGGGAAAACTAATTTGTGATTTTGGCCTTACAAATAAAATTTGATTGATTGAAGTTGATTGACATTCTGACTGAGTGAAAACACTTCTTCTGACTTCAAGTAAATTCAAATACTGTGTCCGCTCAATGAAAAGGAGTTCTAACAAAAAAGTGGAAAACTTTTTAGGCCTCCCTTAAACATCTTAAAGGAAGCTTTCATAGTAACTCATTTCTTTAATCTGAACACTAATCCAGATATGTTTCTATAATCCTGTTTTGCAGATTTTGGTTATTCGTCTGTACAAGGCATTAATCAGTTAACAGTGTTTTAAGTCTTTATTGAAATTATATGAATTATGATCTGCCATAATGGAATCTTCTTCAAAGAAATATAGATTGTTGTGCAAGCTTTAATTTAGGTTTAAACATTCCCTGAATTTGCCATTTTATTTATTTATTTATTTCTTGAATCTGTATTATTTTTATTTTTTTTTACAACAAACATAACTAAATCAATAAATTTTTATCATAGTATTCTTGATAATGATCAGCTTATTTTTAGTAGTTTAAAACTGCTTTGTAAACAGAAATATATGTAAAAACTTTTACTCTTCATAAAGGTCCAAGTGTTGTTTATAGGAGGAAGGCATAGTTAATCATGCACTTTCATAAAAACAAGGTGACATGATAATCATAACCTTTGTCTCCTGTATGTGTGCATATGTATGTAAGACTGACGGGCTTGCAGATGTAAATCCTCCCCATTGCCATCGCCTCTGAATAAACAGTAGGGGAGAGCAAACATGTTATTGACAAATATCCAAATGAACTGCAGAAGCTTGCACAAGTGACCTTGAGCCTCTGTGCTCCCATTGATCGGATACAGTAGAAAATGAACCCAGCCTAACCCTCCATTTTTATCTTTTTAATCATGTTTAGGATGGTCAGAAATTGCTTTGCTTTAAATAATGATTTTTTTTTCTCCACAAATTCAATGTAAATATCTTTCATGTGTCACACACGCACACACACATATATAGATATATATACTGTATATAAAAAAAATAATTAAAAAAAAATTCCCCATTCCCCCTCTCCTCCTGGGATTTGTTGGAACCATTCTCCCAGTTTGGGGGTTACAGCCCCAAGTGTTCCTATCATCAATGGTACCACTGTTGCCTTTACTCCCCACATCCTTTCCAGCTAACTCTTTCAGCCCCTAGTATTTCTCAAGGTTTTCGTGTTCATTCTTCCTGATGTTGCTATCACTGGGAATTGCGACATCTACCAATACCGCCTTCTTATCTCGCTTCTCGACCACCACGATATCTGGTTGGTTAGATCTGGATTTGGTTTGGTCTGGATCTGGAAGTCCCACAGGATCTTGGCTCGTAATGGTAAGTATGCCTTATCTGCCAGCATCTTGCACCCTGCTGTTATGTGCTGCACTGTCTCAGGGGCATCTTTGCACAGTCTGAACCTTGGATCCTGTCTGATCCTGTCCCGAGGCCTCTATCAATGTTGTGTTCAAGGCCTGTTCTTGTGCTGCCATGATCAGTGCCTCTGTGCTGTCCCTGACACCAGCCTTCTCCAGCAACTGGTATGTCTTCTCGATAACAGCCACTTCCTCTATCTCTCGATGGTACATCCCGTGCAGGGGCTTGTCCCTCCATGATGGTCTCTCTTCTTCTTCCTTCTCCTCACTGTGTTTCTGCTGCCTGAGGCATTCACTTAGCAGGTCATCATTGGGAGCCATCTTCCTGATGTATTCCTGGATCTTGGTTGTTTTATCTGACACTCACTAATCCTCGGCCTCCCTCTTTCCGCTTTGTGTACAGCCTCAGGGTGCTGGACTTGGGGTGAAACCCTTTATGCATGGTGAGGAGCTTCCTTGTCTTGATATCTGTGGCTGCTATCTCTTCCTTTGGCCAGGTTATTATACCAGCAGGGTATCTGATGACGAGCAGGGTAAAGGTGTTGATGGCTTGGATCTTGTTCTGACCATTCAGCTGACTTCTCAGGACCTGCCTTACTCTGCATAGGTATTTGGCTGTGGCTGACTTCCTTGCGGCCTTGTCATGATTACCATTTGCCTGTGGGATCCCTAGGTATATGTAGCTGCCTGAACATTGGCTGTGTTACCTTCTGGTAGTTCAACCCCTTCAGTTGTGATCATCTTGCCTCTCTTTGATATCATTTGGCTACACTTGAGCCTTGAGAGTAAGTGAGTCGATGTCTCACTCACTCTTCACATACAACGTGACGTTCCCAATGTAGAGGATGTGACTGATTGTTGTTCCATTTCTGAACCGTTATCCGAGGCCACTGTTTGTGATGATCTGGCTGAGGGGGTTCAGGCCAATGCAGAACAGCAGGGGGGATAGGGCATCTCCTTGGTATGTGTCGCACTCGATTTTAACTTGGAGCAGTTGGCTTTCAATTGGCTTCCAGAGTAGTCTTCCATAGCCCCATTGAGTTCTTGATGAAAGCTTTTAGTGAAATGAAGAGAGAGAGAGAAATGAATCTTAAAGCCACTAAGAAATAAAAGAAAAGAGAAGCTATTTCAATCCCATGAAAAAAAAAACAGGCATATAGAGTTGTATTGACGCTCTTACACGCTTAGTACATAGTAGTAGTACTAAGGCTGTCAAATGTGACTGAGGTGATTTTAGTTTTTCCCTTAGAACCCCCTCACTCATCAAGCGCACTGGTAAACCTCAGATCCTGATGAGGTTTTTCGCCTCTGAAGATGTACTCACACTTGGCCCAGTTGCTGTGTACCATGCGGAAGTGCAATTGTCCTCCCTCAAATGTGAACCCACATTGCTCTGAGCATGGTTACTTGTGTATTTGTATACAATAGTTTGGCCAAACAAACACATAGCTTTTTTTAGTGATTTAATTAAAAAGATGCAAACACAGTCTTTGTAGGGTATATAAAAAACAACATTATCAGCAAAGATTAATGCATAGTTACTTTATGTTTCATAAATCAAAGCAATCCATCGTCCTACTACGAGACTTCAACGCTCATGTGGGCAATGACAGCGAGACCTGGAGGGGTCTGACTGGGAGGAACAGCCTGCCCGATCTGAACCAGAGTGGTGTTCAGTTATTGGATTTCTGTGCTAGTCACAGTTTGTCCATAACTGACACCATGTTCAGGCATAAGAGTGTCCATACGTGCACATAGCACCAGGTGGCGGGGGAGGAAGCCTGACAAACCAGGCAGGCCCAAGCAAATAGTGAGGGTCTGCTGGGAATGTGTGGCTGAGGACATTGTGAAAATGGTCTTCAACTCCCACCTCCAGAGGAGCTTCAACCACATCCCGGAGGTAGTGGGGAGCATGGCATCTGAGTGGGCCATGTTCTGCGCTACCATTGTCGAGGCAGCTGCTCGAAGCTGTGGTAGGAAGGTTGCTGGTGTTAGTCGTGGCAGTAACCCCAGGACATGCTGGTGGACACCAGAGGTGAAATGGGCCATCAAGCTGAAGAAGGAGACTTACAAGGCATGGCTGGCTTGTGGGACTCCAGAGGCAGCAGACAGCTACCGGCAGGCCAAGCGATCGGTCACTGAGGCAAAAACCCGGGTGTGGGAGGAGTTTGGTGAGGCCATGGAACAAGACTTCCAGTCGGCGCCGAAGAAATTCTGGCAAACTGTTCAGCGACTCAGGAGGGGAAAGCGGAACCCCGTCCACACGGTCTTCAGGGTGGGAGGGGAGTTGTTAACCTCAACTGAGTCTATAGTTCGGCGGTGGAAGGAATACTTCGAAGATCTCCTCAATCCCACCAACACTCATTCCGAGCACGCAGGACTTTGGGCTGAGCTCTTTCATCATTTGGGTTGAGGTCGCTGGGGCTGTCCAACAACTCCGCAGCGAAAGCGCCCCGGGGCTGGATGAGATTCGTCCCGAGCTCCTCGAGGCCCTGGATGTTGTAGGGCTGTCCTGGTTGACAACATTGCAACATTGCGTGGACATCGGGGACTGTGCCTTTGGAGTGGCAGACAGGTGTGGTAGTTCCCCTTTTCAAGAAGGGGGACCAGAGGGTGTGTTCCAACTACCGGGGGATCACACTCCTCAGCCTCCCTGGGAAGATCTACTCCAGGCTGCTGGAGAGGAGAGTCCGGCTGCTAGTTGAACCTTGGATTCAAGAGGAGCATTGTGGTTTACGTCCAGGCCGTGGAACACTGGACCAGCTCTATACCCTCGCGAGGGAGCTGGAGGGGGCAGGGAGTTTGCCCAACTAGTCCACATGTGATTTTGTGGATCTGGAGAAGGCTTATGACCGTGTCCCTCAAAGTGTCCTGTGGGGGGTGCTCCGGGAGTATGGGGTAGATGCCCTTTTGTTACGGGCCATTCGATTTCTGTATTGTCGGAGTCAGAGCTTGGTTTGCATTGCCGGCAGTAAGTCAGACCCATTCCCAGTCAGGGTTGGTCTCTGCCAAGAATGCCCTTTGTCACCGGTTCTGTTCATAATTTTTATGGACAGAATTTCTAGGCGCAGCCAAGGGGCGGAGGGAGTCAAGTTCGGTGGCCTCTGGATTCCGTCTCTGCTATTTGCAGATGACGTGGTCCTGTTGGCCTCATCGAACAGTGACCACAGCCGAGTGTGAAGCGGGGGGGATGAGGATCAGCACCTCTAAATCTGAGGCCATGGTTCTCAGCCGGAAAAGGGTGGATTGCTCACTCAGGGGAGTTGCTCAGTCAGGGGAGAGTCACTTCCCCAAGTGGAGGAGTTCAAGTATCTCAGGGTCTTGTTCACGAGTGAGGGGAAAATGGAGTGGGAGATTGACAGACGGATTGGGGTAGCATCGGCAGTGATGCAGACGCTGAAGCGGTCTGTTGTGGTAAAGAGAGAGCTGAACCAGAAGGCAAAGCTTTCAATTTGCAGGTCAATCTACGTCCCAACTCTCACCTATGGTCATGAGCTCTGGGTAGTGACCGAAAGAATGAGATTGCGAATACAAGCGGCTGAAATGAGCTTCCTTCGCAGGGTGGCTGGGTTCAGCCTTAGAGATAGGGTGAGGAGCTCGGACATCCGGGAGTGGCTCAGAGTAGAGCTGAGGAGGAGCCAGTTGAGGTGGTTCGGGCATCTGGTCAGGATGCCTCCTGGACGTCTCCCTGGGGAGGTGTTTCGGACATGCCCATCCGGGAGGAGACCCCGGGGCAGACCAAGGACATGCCGGAGAGATTATATCTCTCGGCTGGCTTGGGAATGTCTTGGTGTCCCCCCCGGAGGAGTTGGTGGAAGTGGCCGGGGAGAGGAGCGTCTGGATCTCCCTACTCAGGCTGTTGCCACCGCGACCCAGACCCGGATAAGCGGCAGAAAACGAAACAAAATCAAAGCAAAAAAACAAAAACATAATTGTGTCCAAAAGTTTGGGACCCTACACACTCAGTACTTAGTAAAACCCCCTCATCAGGTATCATAGCTCACAAAAACTGTAGGTAGCCAGCTACAAGGTCTTGTATTTGGGATTTTCTCAAATTCCTCCTTGCAAAAGACCTCTAGTTCTGCAATATCCTTGAGCCATTTTGCAGGCACAGTTCTTTCTTAAGATCTACCCACAGATTTTCATTGATGTTTAAATCTGGGGACTGTGAGGACCATTGCCAAAACTTTCAGGTTGTGTCTCTTGAGGTAGTCCATAGTGGATTTTGAAGTATGTTACGATCTTTATCCTGTTGTACAATCCATCTTCTTTTAAGCTTTTTTTTTTTTTTTTTTTTTACAGACGGTGCGATGCTTGCTTCCCGATTTGCCTAGTATCTTGTGGAATCCATTCTTCCCTTTACCTGTGCAATGTTTCCCGTGCCACTGGTGGCAACACATCTCCAAAGTGTGATAGAGCCAACCCCATGCTTAACAGTTGGCAAGGGGTTCTTTTTATGAAATGCTGCCTTTTTTCTCCAAAACATACCTTTGCTGTTTGTGGCTAAAGATGTTATATTTTAACTTTTTAACATTTTTTAACATCAGTTTGCAGCACTTGTTTCGAAACATGTCTAGCTTCTGTAGATGTTCCATTGCATACTTTTGACGTTGGATTTTATGATGAAGTGACAAATAAGGTTTTTTCCATGAGGGTTTTCTTTGTGTAAGTATTGCTGCAAAGTGGAATGGTGCACCACCACTCCTGACGATAAATGTTCCCACATGTTTTTTGCAGTCAAATGGGGGTTTTGATTTGCCATTCTGACCAGCTTATGAACAGTTCTCTCTGAAAGTTTTCTTGTCCTTTTTCATCTCATCTTGACCTCCACAGTTCCCCTCAACTGCCATCTTTTAACTATATTTCCTACTTTGGAAACTGCAAGTGGAAAATGCTTTACTATCTTCTTGTTGACTTCTCCTGCAAGGTAGGCATCAACAGAGACTTGCACAGCTGCTTAGAGGAACTCATGGTTGCTGAGAGTTTCCTCAGGGTTTGAAGAGTCAAAGTATTTAAAAGCTTTTTAAATTGGCACCAGCTGCCACTTCCTAATGACACCTGTTGACATGCCTAATGAGCTGATTTGTCATGAGTTTGGGAGCTTCTAGTGCTCTGCGCTGGGCTCCTCCCCTCTGTGTCTTTCTCTTTCCTTCTTCGGAATGGGGCTGCTGAGTTGGCAGCTGCAGCAGGTGACACTCCTGAGGATTATCAGTCATCAGTCACAGTATTTCAGTATTAATTTTGATTGCATTGTAAGTATGTGCCTTATTATTGCCTTATTATTGGCAGTGTTAGATTTATATATATATTATTTATATATTTCCCTTGGTGAAATTCCCAGGGTGGCGTTTTATGGCATTCTTAATGCTATTTGTTCATCTAATGTCAATTTCCACCATACACCCCATACCCTCTCATAGTGCCACATTCCTTAAATTTTTAAACTCATCCATCCATCCATCCATCCATCCATCCATCCATCCATCCATCCATCCATCCATTATCTTCTGCTTATCTGAGATTGGGGTGTGGTTGCGGCAGGCTAAATGGGGTATTCCAGAAATCCCACTCTCCAGCAACACTTCCCAGCTCCTTGCAGGGGAACCTAAAGCATTCCTTTGCTAGGTGGGATATATAATCCCTCCAGCTAATTCTGTGGGCTTTTTTACACTGGGGCCTCCCCAGAAGACCTCCAAAATGAGATATCTGGGAGGCATCCTAACTAGATGCCCAAGCCACCTGTTGATTCCTTTTGACATGGAGAAGCCAGTGACTCTACACCCAGCACCCCCAGATAACCACGCTTCTTCCCCTTTATCTAAGGCTAAACCAGCCATCCTCATGAAGAAACTAAAAAAATCTGATTAAACACATGGAAGAAAACAGACATCAGAGATGGACAAAAACTCAATACCACAATAGGATGTGTGATCCATCCATCCATCCATCCATTTTCTAACATCATCTTGTTAGGGGTTGCGGCGGGTTCGGCTGGCACCTACGTCAGCATCATCGTGCGAAGGTAGGATACACCCTGGACAAGTCGTCAGTTCATCGCAGGGCTTACATATAGAGAAATACAACCATCCACACTCACATTCACACCTATGGACACTTTTAGAGTGACCAATTAACCTAACCCCCAGTTTTGCATGTTTTTGGACTGTGGGAGGAAGCCAGGAGAAGAGCGAACCCAGGCAGACACAGGGAGAACATATTCAAATTAATTCATGAGCACACAACTAGTAATTGCTATCACAGATTATGGCAAATTAATACATTTTTACAAAACCGAACAATCCTATTTTTAGAGCCTGCTATAACCTTCAATGGAATACATAGGCTAACTAATTCACTCACGGATCTTCATTTTTACGTCTTTGAGGAAAAACTACAGAGAAACAACATAAACATTGCCAACTGTGGGTCTGACTTAGTTTAAAAATCATTTTCTGGTAGGTTTCTGGTTGTCCATCTTCTGTTTTGACGGTGTAGGATTTCAAACCCACTTCCTGTATGTAATGCCCTGTATGTATATAGCGCTTTTCTAGTCACTGACCACTCAAAGCTCTTTTACACTAAAGGTTTTGCATTCACCCATTCACATACATATTCATACACTGATGGCGTAGCATCAGGAGCAGTTTGGGGTTCAGTGTCTTGCTTAAGGACAGTGTCTTGCTTCAACATGTGAACTGCAGGGTCTGGGATCGAACCAGGAACATCTTAACAGCTTGTGGTCTGTCTCTGCCGCAAAGGTTGATAAGCCATATACATAGCTGTGGAATTTCTCGAATCCATACACAAGCCCTAAACACTCTTTTTCAATTTGTGCGTAGCAACATTCTGCCTGAATAATTGTTCTTGAGTAATAGGCAACCTGTCTCCAATCCTTTCCATGGACCTGTAGTACCACAGCTCCAGTTCCCTTCTTTGATGAGTCTTGGTCGTTTTGGATGGATCAAAATAAGCAAGCACTGGCTCTCTAGTGAGTACAGTCTTCAATTTGTTCCATTCATTTTCATGATCGTCTGTCCACTTGAACTCACATCCATCAGCTGTCTCAGCTGTCTCAGGTGCACAGTTTCAGAAGAAAGTTGGGGATGAATGTACCAATGAAGTTTATCATTCCAACAACTCATCTTTTGTGGTCAGGATGTGGCATTTCCAGTATGGCTTTCACTTTTTCTTCATCTGGCTGAATACCTGCTGACGACAGTTTGTCTCCAAGGAAGGTGATTTGAGTAACGCCAAACCGGCATTTTCCTTTATTTAGCTACAGTCCATATTTTTTTAATTCTCTGCCGCAGTTGTGTGAGCCTTTCATTATGCTACTCCAGTATGTAACCCCACCCACATACACACTGAAGCCAGGGATGCCGTCAGTGATATACTCCATTGTCCTGTGGAAGATCTCCAGAGCTGAAAGTATTTGTCCATTGGTGGAACAAGCCAGGAAGCATATATCACTGGCTCGGCCCCCTCTTTGAGTTGTAACTTATAAGTTAATGGAAGAACACCAAATCCTTTAAAGACGTCTGGATATTGTTTCACTATTAATTCGACACTGCTTGAGACATTCTTGTTGACATGGTATACTCTTTTTAGGTCCAAATCTTTCACATGCCTTATCTCCTAGCAGTGATTCATGCCTCTCTGGAACAACTACAAACATGAGGCTGTGAACTTTACCTTTGGCACTTACTTTTAGTTTACATTTCCCTTTGGTGTTAATGGATAATCCGTTGTATGCTTTTAGTGGTGTTTGATCTGACATAATGTATGGTTTTACATTCATGGCATTGATGTCCCACTTATTCACCAAGTTCGCTCTAGCTCCTGTGTCTAGCTTGAAGGTGATTACGGCTCCATTCACATGCAAGGCCTCAGTCCACATTTCCTGTTCCTCCGTTATTAGTAGGCTTTTCCATGCAATCATTTTATGTCACCATGCCAACAAAAAATGTGTCAGACAGATGTTTCTTCCACTGTCTGCACATATTCTCCTCTGTTGGTTTGGTCTTGGAGAAACATTGTTTTGCTGAGATATTTTGTACTTTACATTTAATGCATACTTTTTTGGAGGCTTTGGCATTGCTTTGGTCCATATTTTGTGCCACAATGTTTGCATTTAAAAGTCTTTGAGTCTTTATATCTCTTTGCGCCAGACCTTATTCACGCAAGGTGACACATGGCCACAGCTGCGCTATTTGTGTCTGTGTCTCTCTCTGCTTCACTGAAAGTTTTAGCATGGTGGAGGGCTAACTCACCAGCCTGGCATACTGTCACAGCACCAGTCAATATTAGCTCAGTTTCTCGCAGCAACCTTTCTCTTACTGTCTTATGCATAATTCCAAACATGATCTTGTCACCTATCATTGAATCCAATAGCTTTTCAAAATTGAATGCCTATCAGTTAGTTAGTCGGTGCTACCTTCTAGTGGCTAAACTCTTAATGACACCTAACACTACACCACAAGGACAGAAGCAGCACAGTCTACATATATCCAACAAGTAATATAAAATAACAAGCATGGTAGATAGACCATTAAGTATAAACAGACAAAACAACAATATAATTCTCAAATAAGTATGAATATGACTCAAAGACTTCCGGTTACAAATTCAAGACAAAGTATCCATAAATTAGTGGTTACAATATTGATTTATAAAAAAGTTAAACCTGAGGAAAAGAAGTAGAATTTCTAATGCAGACATGGTATCACAGCAGTCAAATCTCTGATTATGGCCACAAATACTACTGGGTGTTGAGCCTAGCAACAGTGCTGTGTATAGTGTCACATGCTGCTGTCTGGTCAGCTGATGGCGAAATGTAAACACCAATCAGCATGGTGGAGGATGGAGTACCAATTTGACACCCTCTGCCCCTAGACCCTCAAAACTCAACTAGTTTGATATCTCTTGCAATATGTCAGTGTTTCATGAAGTCTGACTGTGTTTCTTCAGTAACTGAGTCCAAAACCAACTTGAGTCTTACAGCCCAGAGTAGAACAGATATTTTATTGTAATTATTGAGCCAACTAATTGTACACCAGTTTTCTAATGGTAAGTGTCTTTGTTGGGTTTCAGAATTAAAATGGTTATCCCTTAGGTCATAGTGGTTGGATGTTGTTTTTTTTATTTTCATTTTTTTATATACATTCTACAAATTGCAATAAAATTGTGTAAACAAAAAGCTGCAAACATTTTTAAAAAGGTTAAGTGCAGTTGTTATCTCTTCAACTTTTCACACAAATCCTTTTCTGTTATATCAATTACTTTGACAGGGAATTCAGAAAAGTGTTGGCTGAGGCTTTGCAAATTTGTGAACTATAGGCATACAAGTTTATATAAAAATTACAACAGTAATCAGACATTTCGTTGTAGTCTTCTGTAATTGTTCCATTTATATTCAGTCTATTTATGCTCATAATATTCGAAAGTTGTTCTTATAAATTAAAAAAATAATGTGAATTTTCTTCCCTTGTTCAACCCATTTGGTTCTTGAGCTGATAAATGCTCCTTTTGCTTTATAGCTGTATAATTTCTATCTATCCATTCATCCATGTTCTACTGAATATCCTGTGCAGGGTCACGGGGGGGATGGAGCCACCCAGGCGTCATTGGGCAAAGGCAGGGTACACCCTGGACAAGTTGCCAGTTCACCTTTGGCTCTTTTAGTTTTAGTTTTTATGACTAAAATGGTAAATTACCTGTATTTATATAACGCTTTTCTAGTCATTTTTGACCACTCAAAGGGCTTTTACACTACAGGTTGTACATTCAAACATTCAAACACTGGTGGCAGTGACTACCTTGCAAGGTGCCACCTGCTCATCAGGAGCGTTATTAATCCACACACACTCATACACTGTTGGTGTAGCATCGTGAGCAATCTAGGGGTTCAGTGTCATGCTCAAGGACACTACAGCATGTTAACTGCAGGGTTTGGAACCTTCTGATCACCGGAAAACCACTCTACCATTTGAGCCACATCCGCACACAGTACCACACCTTAAGAATTTGTATAGAATTTGTATATAATTTATATAGTTCCCAGTTTATTCCAAATCTTACTTCTTCCTTAGCTTTTGCCTCAAGGTATGTGATCATATCACTGATTTCTTTTTTAACTTCATCATCTAGTTATAAATAATTATTGAGTTTCCAATGTCCTGACTGAGCAGTTCTATTTTCATTAGTAGATAGATTTATTGTAATGATTGATCTAAAATCAATGCAATCAACGATGTGTAAGAAGGGTGGGCTATGTATTTGCGTCAATATCATCTTTGTTAAAACAATTAGATATTAACCAGCAATCTGTCCTCCTTACTCCATGTAAATGCTCTATTATCAGGATATTTCACTCTCCAAATAACTACCAGGTTGAATCTTTCCATAAAGGCTTGGAAATTAGAGTTACAGCTATTATTTTGGCCAGGTGGCAATTTCTTCATAAAATCATTCAACATGTTATTGAAGTCTCCTAATAATACAGATGCATTGGCTGAGGGCTGGGGGAACCATCTTACTAAAATGTTCTCGATGGAATTAATGAGAATTTGATTTTCTATATTTGTATTGTATCTATAAACATTGGTCACTATGAATATTTAATTGTGCAGGATGTCTCCATTAGACATGTTCTTTAAAGTAATGACTCCTGTTGAGTGTTTTATCCTGTGAGAGAGCCATATTAAATTACCTGACTGAGATCTCCAGAAATTAATGTTAAAAAAGCATCCTCTTGACGCTGACGATCTAGCAAACGACTGATTTCGAACCTTCCCTTTCTCTTCAACATTCTTGAACAACTGTGACTTTCTGAGTAACAATAGTTTGTTTGAATTTTTCCAGTTAGAAATTACTAATGATATTTTAACTGCATCAGATGAGGGATTTGTATCTATGCCTTGGATCTTACTACTGATTTTGACACCATCGACCACCAGATCCTTATACAAAGACTGGACAATTGAATTTGCATTAAATAAATTACATTAAGCTGGTTTGAGTCATATTTATCAGACAGATAAAGTACAGTTTTACATGTTTGTACATGTCAGTGACAAGTCACCCATGTACACCACAGTTTATTCTGGAGTTCCACAAAGGATGTGTACTTGGACCAATTCTATTCATCCTATATATATGCTTCATTTAGGTTATATAATCACAAACCAGTCTATTAATTTTCACAGCTATGACAGATGACACTCAGTTACATTTATTCTTGAAGCCAGACAAAATCAACAGGTTAAGAAACTTAACGCTTGTATTTAAGACATAACAAACTGGATGTCCTATAAGTTTTTAATGCTTAATTCAGCTAAAACTAAAGTTATTATGCAGGTATTCTTATTATCTCAGGAACCTTATCAAACGATATGATAACACAGGACAAAGTTACCTGGGTCTCCAGAACTACTGTTAGAAATCTGGGAGTTATCTTTAATCACGATCTGTCCTTTGACTCCCACATCAAGCAAATTTCAAGATCTGCCTTTTTTCACCATTGTAATATTGCTAAATCAGACAGATTTTCTCACTCACAAAGATGAAAATTATCCATCCATTTGTTTCCTCAAGGCTGGACTCTTGTAGTTCTCTACTATCATGCTGCACTATTAAATCTCTAAAGACTGTCTAGTTGACTCAGAAAGCTGCTGTATGTATACTGACTGAAACAAGGAAAGATGTCATAATTCTTTCATTTTAGCTCGTCTACATTGGCTTCTTGTGAAATCTATAATAGAAATTAAAATCCTTGTCCTCACTAACAAAGCCCTAAATGACCTTGCACCTTCATATCTTTAAGACCATATATTGCCTTATTACCCAATTAGATCACTATACTCCCAGAATGCAGGCTTACTTTTAGTTCCCAGGATATCCCAAATTAGTCTGGGAGGCAGAGCCTTCAGGTATCAGGCCAGTCTTCTCTGTAACCAGCTTCCAGTTCAGGTCCAGGTGGCAGACAGCCTCCCTATATTTATGAGTAGCCTTAAAAACTTCCAAGCTTATATTTAGTGTCTACATAGCCCTGCACATAGCTCTGCTGCTATAGGCTTAGACAGCTTAAGGAATTCCCATGATATACTGAGCTAAAACAAAAACGTTGATGTGTAAAAAGGGCCTGAGTCGAAGGAGTCAGAGACAGTGCTGAGGCAGAGAGCATGCGGGAGCACGGCAGGAGCAGGAGCAGCAGGAGCAGGAGCAGCAGGAGGGTGACAGTGGCAGTGGCGATGGCAGTGGGGAGAAGTCACCGTGGTCAGTCAGTGACAGAGAGCACAGCAGTTCCCTAACCTGGTGGAGCATCCTGTATCCACCAGGGTTTTCTCTCACAAGCCTAAACTGGCAGCAGATCACTAGAGAGTTTGTGAGAGTTGGTGGGGTCAAGAAAGCCGACGGAAGAAAGCAAAGCAGAACTGTGCATGGGATGAAAGGCGATTAGAGGGAAGACTGGACTGTACAGTAATTTTACCTTGCTGAGAAAATGTTTGAATTAATAATTTGTTGTTGTTTTTAGAATTAAGTGGTACCACTTAAATCATTTTAGACTCTGTGGTATATTTTAAATTTCATGTAATAAATGTGACTTTCATTACATTTATAGTAGAGTCCTAGACTCTGTTAAACCTAGGTGGTGTTGTTGGGATTGTTATAAAATTATTTTTTATCCCAGTGTCCTGGCCTAACATGTAAATAAAACAGCCTACACAGCCTCACATTGTTTTTGTATTTTCAAAAAGGACCTGGGTTAAAAAAAACAGAGTTAAAACCGACAGGACTTTTTATTTAAATTATTTTTAATTAGAAATTATGATGCCAATCTACCCTTGTGCTCCTTGGGTGCCTAAGTTTTGAGGAACAGATTCAGAACTTAAATGTGGGGAATGGAGGGAACCGCTACAGGGACTGCTAGAGTACGCTGGACCCACAAAATTGCAAAAAATTAGCATTTTAATGGGGATATTGACTGGGCTAGCTAAAAGGCATGTTCAGGTGTGAACTGAGGGTGACCGAGTTACCGCAGCTAGAATTTTCTCTGCTTTAGGTGGCTTCTAGAGAGAAAGGGGTTGACTGAACTGAACTGAAGTAATAGGGTCACAGATTTATGGGTGAACCCAGATGAACTTGTGAACCTGTGCAGCAAAGCTCCCTCAACCTGTGCTGGTTGAGGAGTGACTGGAAGCAAGAGCTGAAGCAAGAAATTATGACTGAGTTACAGTTAAGAGACTGATAAAGCAACTGTAACTCAGGAGCCCACCATGTGGAGCTACCTTAGCAACAGCCAGAGTGCACATTTGTTCCAAAATCCTCCTCCAACACTTGGGACGCTGATGCTAAGCTAATATGCAGATGCTGAAAAAAGGCAGGCACATATTGCTAGGTTCTGCAAAAACTAATCAGGGGCTTCAGCAGCTTTAAACTAGAAGCCCCATCTGCTGCAGCTGAGGTGGTGGGGTTAGATTGCAAGAATTATTTACAAGGGGCCACCTCAGCTTTAATTGGTGAATGCCCAAAGGTCAAAGTTATGATACGAGGGGTTAAAATGACTGACCTATTGGACACTGGTTCCCTAGCCACCATAATGAAACAGAGTGTATTGACCAAGTAGTAGCGAGTATTGTATAAAATAACTTCCCTCATTTATAAAACTGAAGGCAGGCACTCCTCTGAAAATCCCCTATCTAGGCATTGACATGGTGGCTTTTGAGATAGACGGGCATAAAAATCACACTGTGAAGTGTCTTTATTTCGGAGGATGAAATTAGTTCTAACCACCTAATTTTCGGCATGAAATTTTGTGCGAACATGCTGGGATGTTGTGTTTAAGTACCCAGAGGTCCCAGTATCTTTCTTAAGTCAAAACACTTGGTTTAAAAATGCTTTGAGTGAAGAACTCAGGGTGTGCTAGAGGACCAAAGTGGCCACAAAAGATGGGTTTCTGGAGTACGTCTGGCGAGCCCATTGGAAAGAAGTCACATTCTGGGCCTGTTATAAAGTCGTGGACTAGGACCATATACAGTCAAGCCCACAAGGACAGCCCTACTGTGAACTCATCAAGGCCCATCAGCCAGTAGCAAGAACCCCTGATGTTCATCAAACAATATAGAATCCCTGTATTCCTGACCTCAATGAATTCCCTGTCTCAATAGGCCACTATCAGAAGCTGAGCAGACTGTTTCAGGTGGAGGACATAGATGTTGACGGAATACATGATGTTAAGCTGATGTCTAATGCTGATGGAATTGTTAAAGTTGGAATGGTGGAAGCCAGTACTGGAGGAGAAAAAGAGGCTGCGTTCAACATATAGGTTACTTATCTGATCTCACCACCAAAGAACAGGGTAATCTCACAGCCTGAATGCAATTGATGAAGATTTTTGAACATCAGATTCCTACATGTGATGCTAATCCCATAGGAAAACCTTTGCCCCCACTGCCGTATAAGGAAATCGCCACTCTCTGACATGCTACAAAGGGGCATTATAACAGAGAGCTCTAGCTCATGGGCAGCCCATATTCAGAATACTTTATTTATCCCCGGGGGAAATTGTTACTTTACAGGTGCTCCTTGTAAGCATAGAAGTGAAAAACAAAATATATATAAAAGGAGTATGTACATTAATAAAAAGAGTATATACAAGAGTATATACAATATACAGTATACAGTATACAGTAAGGTGTGAACAGTGTAAAATAAATAAAAGTGCTACAGAAAATAAATAGTGTAAGAGAACTGCAGTATAAATAGATGAAAGATCTGAGGGAGCGAAAGGGTCCAAGAGCCATTCAGAGGGAGGAGTTGTACAGTTTGATGGCCACAGGCAGGAATGATTTCCTGTGGCGTTCAGTCATGCACTTAGGTGGGATAAGTCTCTCACTGAAAGTACTCTTATGCCTGACCAGCACATCATGAAGTGGGTGTGAGACATTGTCCAAGATTGACTGTAGCTTAGTCAGCATCCTCCTCTCTGACACCACCGTCAGAGAGTCACACTCCGTTCCCACAACGTCACTGGCCTTGCGGATCAGTTTGTTGAGTCTGTTGGCATCCGCCGCCCTCAGCCTGCTGTCCCAGCACGCAACAGCATAGAGGATAGCACTAGCCACCACAGACTCATAAAAGATTCTGAGCATACTCTGGCAGATGTTGAAGGACCTCAGTCGCCTCAGAAAATAGAGACGACTCTGGCCCTTCCTGTAGAGAGTGTCAGTGTTCTTTGCCCAATCCAGTGTATTGTCAAGATGTACCCCCAGGTACTATCTATCATTCTAAGAAAGAAAGATGGAAGCTAACGATTTTGTGTAGATGACAGATAGTTGAATCAGGAGAGACAAAGATGAAGAAGAGATACATTTTTTATTGAACAAAATAAATGATTACGGCACTATGGCAGCACTATAGATACCCCCGTAGAGTCCAGACACTGCTGGTGGTGGTGGTGACTGATGACTGTGCTGAGACTGGAAATGATTGAACTGGTAGAACTGCCAGGATTGGGTGGAGGTGGGGAGTTGGAGGGACGCGCACAGTAGAGGCATGAAGGAACTAGGCAGGGGTGAGAGACATATTTTGAAAGGACTGGAATAAGATGGTAGGCTAAGAACTTTTTAGGTTCTGAACCTGAAAAGTTGGTTTGGATGGAAACCAAAAAACAGCTGTTTCATCCTTGCGAACCGTGACATCTCTGGTGACGTTTAAGTAATGTCTTCAGTGGGCATATCTTATTATTGGGAAGGAGAGATCACCAAGAGTTGGTAGCTGCCCGCCATTAAACAAAAACTAGAAGACGAGAGACAAACAATGAAGGATGGAGACCAAATCTACATTGAAGAAAGTTGTTTAGTGGTCTGCCAAGGAACAAAATGATTGGTTGGGATTTGGGCATCTCCGAAGTTCAGGAGAAACTCGAATGCAGCACACACAAAAAGAAGCTGTATGCGGAACTAGCAGACGAGTTCGCAAAGGCTAACTTCGCAAGAAGACCAAACCATATCTAATCAATTTTTTAAAATTCATTGCACATTAATTAACGCCCTCTGATAGTTATGTTGGAACTTTGGTTCCGATTAGACCAGTCTGAATGTGGGCTAGTTCAGTAGAAAGCACCAAGGTTCTCAGACCTGATAGCAGAACCAAAGCCAGAACAAGAACTGTGTTGGTGTGAAAGCACTATGAGTAATGTAAAAAAGAAGAGTGACTGAAGGAAATTTAATATGGTGGGCATACAAATAGTCTTCCTGACTGAACTTTTGCTAGAGCTTCGTTCTCAGTCCCACATAAACATGCCTTTCCACTCCCCTGAATAAAGAGACTTGTACCTCCTTTATAAAGTTGGAGGCTGGTTATTGGCAAGTGGAGGTAGACCCAAGAGACAGCTTTCAGTACACCACTGGGCTTATATGAATTTCAGCGCACATCATTTGACCTTTGTAATAACCCAGCTACTTCTCAGCACCTGATGAGGCAATGCCTCAGTGTTCAAATAAACACCAGGATGAAGTTTATGAAAGTCCTTGTAGGCATTGTCTGAAACTCATACCTGACAAGTGTAAGCTGCTCCATCGCCATGTAAAATTTTTACATCATGTAGTTGACAAAAATGGAATTCGACCTGACCCAGGTAAAGTGTCTGCTGTTGGCCAGTCCCCACAATAGCAAAACAGCGTAATAAAGTATTAGTGGGACTAGTTGGATATAGATGATTTATCTCTGGATTTGCAAAACTTGCCTGGCCCCTAAACACACTGATGTTTGGCATCCCTGATGACAAAAAAATATGCTCTTATCCACTGACTTGGTCAGCTGAATTCCAGTCTGCCTTTCAAGCTTTAAAAGACATACTGCCCTATGCTGATTTCAACCAACCATTCAATTTGCATACAGATGCCAGCCACCAGGGGCAAGGAGCAATATTGGCAGAGGTACAGGATGGTAAGAAACGAGTGATTCCATATGCTAACTGAAGCCTTTATTGCACAGAGCGTGATGATGCCAGCTAAGCTCCTTTGAGCAAGAGCTTTTGTCTTTAAAGTGGGCTATTTCAGACAAATTCAAAGACTATTTGAATAAGGCAAAGTTCATTGTTTTTACAGACAATTACCCTGTAGGTCATCTGCAATCTTCCAGGCTTGGAGTTGTGGAGCAGTGGTGGGTGGCCTGGGTGGCCTCTTTTGACTTGGAGGTGAAGTATAAAACAAGAGGGAAGAACACAAATGGGGCTGCCCTCTCCAGATTCCCCACAGCCCCAGGACCCCTTGGAAAACTGGCTAATGGGGAAACAGGAGTTGCTGCATTTTTCATGGAAGTAACTGGAACAGATAACACCTTTGGCAACTTGTGGGAAGCTGCACTGAGGTCAGAACTGGACATTTAGGTTGTGCAGAGGTATGTGGAACAAGGCATGGCGTGTGCATTGGTGAAAAGCAATATCCCCTGGAGTGGCTGGGCTTATGCAACAAGAGAATGTGTATGCATGAGGGAGTCATGTGCCAGAAGGTTGGAGACCCAAACAACACACAAGTTATGGCTCTGGATTGTGTGTCTAGCTTCTAGGTGCCATGAGGTGTGGAGGAGACATCATGAAGCCACTGCACATGCTAGAACAGAGAGGACACTGACCAGCCTGAGGTAGCACATCTTTTGGATTGGCATGAAAAAGGAAGGATAGGGGTTTCAGAATGGGTGCATATTCTGCAGAACCTATAGAACTGAAATGACCTACAGAAAGGCATGCCTCCACAACAACATACAAGGAGCGACTGGTGTGCAAGGACAAGGCGCGGGTCCTGCTGATTGAGTTGACAGAGTAAGAGATGGCATCGCAGCAGAGACGACAGCAGGGCATGAGCACTGAGTGACAGTGGGACCATGATTCAAGCTACAATTCCACTATGGTGCCTCATTTACTCTGAAGGAGGCTCTTGATTCCATTGACAATAACGAACAATAAATCTCCTAGCACAGACAGCTTAACTGCAGAATTTTACAAGTGGTTTCAAGTCAGCTAGCTCCATTTCTATTACAGGTATTTATAGAAAGCATTGGAAATATGAGGCTTTATGAGAAACAGACGCATATCAAATAATATTAGACACGTATTTGATGATGGTGGTTATTTGGTGATTATTCTGAACTAATATCTGAAGATAGCTTTATTCTCTTCCTGGATTTCTATAAGGACTTTGACACAATAGAACATCAATTCATCTTTCATTCTCTAGAAGAATTTGGATTTGGTAATTATTTCATAAGGCTATTAAAACCCTGTATAATAACAGTAATAGTTCAATCAAACTAAAACATGGTACAACCTCTTGATTTAACTTCAAGCAAAGTATCCGACAGGGATGTCCAATCTTGCCCTATCTGTTTTTACTCTGTAAGCAAATTCTCACAACTCATATTATTAACAGTAACATTAAAGGAATGTCCATAGCTGGTAAGGATATTTTCATTAGTCAGCTGGCAGATGATTCTACACTTTTTCTAGAAGATGCCAGTCAGATATCTATTGCTTGTAATAATATTAATGAATTTTAGAAAGCCTCTGGTTTATGCCTAAATATTAATAAATGTGAACTGTTAGCAGTTAAAAACTGTGACGTTTGCTCCATCTGTGACATCACTGTAAAAGAGGAGATTAAATATCTAGGCCTTACAATCATTAAGAATCAAAAATAAAGGTCCTTAAATTTTGCTCAAATTATTCAGAAAATTCAAAAGAAACTGAACCAATAGTTAGGGGACCAAGGACTTATCTTTGAAGGGCCAAGTTCTAATAACTAAAGCAGAGGGAATTTTCGACTAACTTATGCTGCCATCTCACTACATTTAGATAGTAAAATTGGTAAAGCTGTTGACCACATGCTCTTTAATTTCATATGAAGAAACCGTTCATATTACATAAGAAAACGTGTTGTTATGAATAATTATGAGTCCGGAGGGCTCTTTAAATTCCTGGATTTTACAACTCTTAACAATACATTTAAAATTAAGTTCTCAAAAAATCCCACCTCACACTGGAAATTTCTTCCCCACTATATCTTTTCTCATTTTGGAGGTCAATTTTATTCTAACATGTAATTACAACGTGGACAAACTCCCCTGCCAAATTATGGGTATTCCATAAACAGATCCTCTTTGCCTGGACTGTCATTTATAAGCATAACTTTTCACCACAATGGTATATTATTTGAAATAATACAGCTATCATAGTTGAAAACAAGTCCTTTTTCTCAGAAACCTGGTTTCAGAACCAGATCTGGTTGTTGAGTCAGTTGTTAAATGAGGAGGGGATATTGCTCTCTTATAGAGACTTTCGATCTAGACACAACCTCCAGTAACTCCTGAGGAATTTTCACTTGTCACTTATACCATTCCATCAGGCACTTTAGGCTTTTTAGGAACAATCGCACACTCTCAGCTGGACATGTATCTGTTCCATATTCAACTGACTCCCCTGTAGGAAAAAATATGTTTCTCATCATCCCAAAAGAATAAAAGGAAAAAAAATACGTGCTTTATTCCAGAGACATTGTCACTACCCCCTGTATCACTGTTTATTGGTCACTTCACCAGTAATATCAACCGGAAAAAAACTCTGGATGCTCCACCATACATTTTTAATCACAAATTAGGTGAAGGAGGTATCTTACAAAAATATACACAAATATTACCCAGCTAATCATTATATGCAAAAGTTTTAAAAGGACATGAATACTAACTACTCTTTCTGTAACTCACATCCAGCTACAGTGGTTCATCTATTTTTGTATTGCTCTCATACCAAAAAACTATGGGCAGACCACAGCAGGTTCATCATTAATTATCTAACGAAAGATTTTATTTTACTCTGGGAAAATGTTGTTTTTGGTTTCCATAATTACTCTAAAAGAGAAGGAAATTGTTATGTTTTTAAATAAATTTGATTTTCTTTTTGGCAAAATTTTTTATTCATAAAAGTAAATTTATTAAGAAAACCCCTTGCTTTGTTGTTTTCCGAAAAGTAATGGAACTTTACTTTAAGCTAATCGCCAAATTGACATATGAGAAGGCTATGAAAACATTAGATTTCTGTAATATGTATAACCTTTTTGTGTAACTTAGATGACCCCTGGAACATGTGTTATCTTGTGTTCTCTATGTATATTGTTTATATTTCATCTGTTTTTCAATAAAATTTAAAAAGAAACAAAAGACAAAACAATTATGGGGAGAGTTTGTGCAAGAATTTGATGCGTTCAGTTGGCTTTAGTTGGTTTGACAAATCATGTAGTCTGTGATTCCTCATCAGGCGCAATTGTTAAGTGTGTGAACTCCAGTCTTTCAGTTGTCATACAAAAATCTGCTGAAACCAGTCTGTTAGTGTTTACTTCTAGCTTTTTCAAAATGTGTAAAGACTGCGAAAGATGTGTAGTGTGTCCCCAGCTTTTTATACACTGGAAACATCAGGATGTACACATCAGGAAACACAACAACATATACATCAGGATGACTAATGAGACACAGGTGCAGGAAACACTTGTCTGGAAGAAAGGAGAAAAAAACGGGCTACAAAATAAAACAGGAAGTTACAAAACTAATAAACAGAATAGACAAAACAGAGCTGAAGCTAATGGTCCCTGAAATCTGCAAGATCATTTCCATTCATATCAATATGTGCAGGGATCCAAATTAACTTAATTATAATTCCTGCCCTTGAAACACACTGAACTGTTTCTGCTATTTCAAGTGTTATATTCTACCTTTTATGTGAATGTACATTCCTCATACTTTTCATTGCACTGCTGGAATCAGAACTTATCAATAACTTTCCTGGCTTAACGTCTTCCACCTAATTCAGAGCAAGAAGTATCGCCAAGTGTTTCCCTGTATAAACAGCTAGGTTGTCACTAATCCTTTGAATTTTCAATATCACCATTTCTGGAATGACAAATGCTATTCTCACTCTATTATTCAGTATTTTTGATGCATCAGTATAAAACTTCATAAAATCTAAATTGTAACTATCTAAACGTTTATTGATTCATTTGTACTTGCATTAGTGGTGGTAAACTCGATTCATTTTATGGGCTCTGGTTCTGGATTTTGGTTTATAGTTCTAGCCAACTATAGACCAATATCCAACCTCTCCTTTCTTTCAAAGATTCTAGAGAAAGCAGTAACTAAACAACTACTTGGTATTCTTCAGGATAATAGTCTATTTGAAGACTTCCAGTCAGGTTTTAGAAAGCATCAGAGCACAGAAACAGCACTGGTAAAAGTTACAAATGACCTCTTCACTGCATCTGTTGAGGGAGTCATCTCTATTAGTCTTATTGGATCTTAGTGCGGCTTTTGAAACTAATGATCATCACATCCTACTACAGAGGATGGAACACCAAATTGGCATTAAAGGATCTGCTTTAAAATGGTTTAAATCCTACCTCTCTGATAGATATAATTTTGTTCATGTTAATGATGAATCATCAAGATATGACAAGGTTAGTCATGGAGTCCCACAAGGTTCTGTGCTTGGACCATTACTATTTACTCTATACATGCTTCCTTTAGGTAATATTATTAGAAAGAAATCCATACATTTGTATTGCTATGCTAATGACACACAATTATACCTATCAATGAAGCCAGATGAAACCCATCAGTTAGCAAATCTAAAGACATGTCTTAAGGACATTAAAAAATGTATGTTTCATAACTTGCTATTGTTAAACTCTGACAAAACTGAAGTAATTTTGCTGGGCCTTAAACACATTAGATTATCATTATTCAACAACATAGTTAATCTGGATGGCATTGCCTTGGCCTCCAGCACCACTCCCAGAAACCTGGGTGTTATCTTTGACAAGGAGCTGTCTTTTAACTCACATGTAAACAGATTTCAAGGACAGCCTTCTTTCACCTATGTAACATTGCTAAAATCCGGCACATCCTGTCTTAACAAGATGCAGAAAAACTAGTTCACGCATTTGTTACTTCCAGGATGGATTACTGTTATTCTTTATTTTCAGGCTGCCCCAAATAAGATTTTAAAGACTCTTCATTTAATCCAAAATGCAGCAGCGCGTGTACTGACTAAAACTAAGTTCAGTGACCATATTTCCCCTGTACTGGCTTCTCAGCACTGGCTCCCAGTGTAATCCAGAATAGAATTTAAAATCCTTGTCCACCTCTACAAAACTATTCATGGTCAGGCACCATCTTATCTTAAAAAGCTCATTGTACCTTATCACCCATCAAGAACCTTACACTCCTAGAATGTAGGGTTATTAGTGATCCCAAGAATCTCCAAAAGTAGAATGGGAGGCAGAGCCTCCAGCTATCGTGCTACTCTCCTATGGCAGCATCTTCCAGTCTCGGTACGGGAGGCAGACACACTCTCTGATTTTAAGAGTAGGCTTAAAACCTTCCTTTTTGATAAAGCTTATAGTTAAGGCTGGCCTATCTTGCCCTTAGTTATGCTGCTATATGCTTACGTTGCTGGAGGTGCACTCCATGATACAATGAGCTCCTCTCTTCTCCTCCCACTCTGATTCTGACTCTATCTCTGCTCCTCTAAATGTCCATATCCTGTCAAAACACACTGACTTTACTTCACCGGAGTCTTTGTGCTTCATCATCCTGCAGGGTTTCTAGGTCGCAGTGGGAGCTGCTCCTGTGGTCCTGCCTGATGCCTACTGCCCACATTAGGACAGGAGATCTTGCGACTTGGATCCTAGGCTGGATTGCCCTCTGCAAATCCGAATCCATGGATTACAATGACCTCTGGATCGACAGACTATATCTGCATCTGGATCACTAGACTTCACATACCCCTGGATTTATATATTCCGCGTACTCTTCGACTTTATCATCAACACACAAATTTGGATTAATGGACAACTATGACTCCTGAACCAACAGACTACACCTGTTTCTGGTTCAAGAGATTTCTCATAAATTTGGATTTATAGACTCATGAACTCATATATTTTTATTAATCTGTTATTGCCTTTAGGTATAGCAATGGTGGTCACAGAGGGAAGCCTCAAGTCCTGCAGGATTTGGCGTAAAATAAATCAGATCATACAAGCAGGTTGTTTTTTATCTGTCTCACCTGATCAGAGATGAAGAGCTTGACAACCAAGTCTTCCAGTCCTCTGTGATAGGCTGCAACCTCCTTGTGCATCAGTCAGTCATATCAATAGCTTTAATTCTATGTATGTCCCTCAGTTTTAGGATGGATGTATCCTGGCTGTAATATTAGCTGTCTCTCAAATTGTGTCATGATTCAAGATGTAGTTGGTTTTTACTATTTACTCCAAAATTAAATAAATCATATTTTCTTTGATAGTTAACCCATTCAAACTTAATGTTGATATAAAATTTATCGATGTGCATTAACATGTTGATTCCTGTTGAGCCTGTCAGAAGTGAACTTCTGATAGGGTTGAGAATTTGAGGTTTTCATTACACCAGTACGTCACTGCTGCAAATTGAAAAATTACACCACAAGAAGTCAGCAAGGTTTTCAGAGGGTGGTACTGTCCACATACACAGTGGAAACACATAAAGCAGACAAATACCAGACCAAGCAGTCCAGTAGTTAATAAGATTGCAATACTTGGTCAGAGTGAAGGAAACTTTGAGTATTTTTCTGGTAGGTAGATATATTAAATGACATATGTGCCAGAGATCTCAGAGTAAAAGTATCACAAATTCTCACAAATTTCCAAAGGCATTTATTTTTAGGATTTGTATACTGTACAGCATTTTAGTGTAACATTATATAGACTATATAGACTTTGATTTGACCACTTAAATGAGACAATTGTCAATTTTGTTGTCCCTCTTTCACACTGCAGGCAAAAGTGGCCCAAATCTTACTTTTTTGCCCATATGTGACCCACATCTGATTTTTTTATAGTCTGAACAGCACACATCTGATATTTTCAAATCAGATCCAGGCCACTTTTGTATGTGGTCCTATATCTGTGATGTTTTGCAATAAGACCGAAGTCTGACCTGGCAAGATCGAATGTAAGCAATGGATGAGTGTGACATCATGTCTTCTTCTGTACACGTGGGTCACTTCAGAGCCATATAGTATTCACACTGGAGTCTGATAGCGGTCGCATATGAATTGCAATGTGAACAACCACGCATAAAAATCGGATCTCAGCAAAAAATCAGAATTGAGCATTAAGACCTGCCGTGTGAACGTAGCCATAGACTCCAGTCATCAGTAAAGTCTACTACATATATTTCAGCAATAAACTGAAGAAGTACTAGCAAATTACATCATGAACAAATGACCAGTTTTTGTTTCCTGTGTGTAATTTTGTCTTGTGAATTTATTTATTCTCTCTCACTCTGCCATGTGGTGTCTTAACTAAATAAAAAAGATTTTTTTAGTTGTTTGTTAATTTTCATAAACATACAGTATAAAAAATTTATTGGAATATTACACTTATCCATTTTGTTATGTATTACAGCCCTGTTATGACACATACTTGGGGCCCATTGCTCTCTTACAGACAGTTATAATACATAGTGAGCTGTACATACCCCACTGAAACAATTTTGGTGATTGTTTAAAGTACTTGACAAACCTTGGATTTGAATGATGGAACAAACACTGTCCTGACTTGTGCTCATTGTAGTCGTGATACAGTGTGCACATTCAGATAGCTTAACATGTTAAATCATCATTGAATTCTGGTCAGAAAGTTTAATTTGGTTGGTCAAGGAAGAAAAATCAATGGTTGAGTATAACAGATGAAA
Source organism: Mola mola (assembly GCA_001698575.1). Lineage (NCBI taxonomy): Eukaryota > Metazoa > Chordata > Actinopteri > Tetraodontiformes > Molidae > Mola > Mola mola. Next base: position 6,130,235 of record KV751329.1, on the reverse strand, counting down.
TGCCCACAATGAATCAATATTGTTTCACTAATGCTGTTTCAATGCACTGAACTGGGTGAGACCAATT
>KV751329.1:6101327-6120245 GCA_001698575.1 Mola mola | reverse complement strand
CTGCAGCTGCAGACATTTTTATTTTTGCTGTGATTGAAAACAAGTTAAATAATCTTCAAGCTTTTTCAAGTTTTGTGTTGTACTTGAAAGCATGTGTAGAAGTAGAAAGATATTACCTCTGTTCTTCTCCTTTCTGATTTAGTTTTTTGTTTGCTCTGATCGGCTATTTATCGTCTTGCTTGACTCTTATGTTCTTGTAGTAGTGAAACTGTAGCAACTGGACTTGCTTGAAAGAAAATAAAGGAGCATAGATGAAACTTTTGTATCTTACAATGTCACCCATCTTTTCCCTTACGTCCCCACCTTGGAGGCACTGGAAAAAGTGAGGGACATTTGTCAACAGAAGAAGGATATATAAAATCCACACACTGTAACTAATGCTCCCTAGAGAATTTATTAAATCCCCACCTCACACTGACAGGACGTTTCGAGCGCCATAAAAGGACATCATTTTAAATACAACATCATGATACCGCAGAAATTAACTATACAAAAATATCCTCAAGGTTTAATTAAAAATTCATGGAAGCCTATGAAAATATCAACTATTGAAATGCATCTCTATATCAAAACAGCTAATTGATCTATACAAGCTGATCCTCAAATATCAGACAAAGAGTGGCTACAAAAATGATCATAGATCAAAGTCTTCATTTAGACCAGGATTGTCAAACAAACAGCCCATGGGCCAGAAACAACCCGCTATGGGATCCAGTTTGGCCCTCAAGATAATTCTAAAAAGTATGAATGTTGAAAAATCATCCTATTTCTTAAATAATTGCACTTCTCTTGTCTGTCCATTGGGGGCGTTTGCCTGTATGGGTGTTGGCGACCCTTTTCCACTGCACTGACTACACTTCAAGCTTGTTGAATGTTGCATGTAGGAGCCACCATTGAAAATGGCGCTGTTTAAATTTTTGGACTCTATAAGGAGAAGAATGGAGAATGAATGGAGAGACTGGGAAATAAGTGGGACAGTCTGTAGGCTGTGTCAATGATGGAAGATCAGCTGTGTCTTTGAAATTTCTTAGATTTGGTGGTCTTCCTTAAACAATCCGTGTTTGTGTTTGGAAGCAGTTTTGAAGTGCTCAATCCAATTCTATAGTATGCCAGTGTTTTTTAATGAGAGAGTGAAATTCTTCTCCTAGAAGTGAATACTGAACAATACATCTTGGAGTGTTTAGTGTTTAGTAGGAAGCAACTGGACTTCTTATCCTTTTTGAAGACGTTTTGCCTCTCATCCGAAAGGCTTCTTCAGTTCTGAGGGTCAGTGCGGGAAACCCAGGTATTTAACCCAGAGTGGGTGGAGGCGATCACCAAAAATAAGGACGTGGTTGAAAGCACCCAGGCTTGGGGGTGATCCTCTGCCTAAGCATCATGTGAGTCGTTAAGGTCACATCAGCCCAGGTGTGCATCAGTCGAGAGTGTTTGCCCCTCACCCCTGGTTTCATGTGACACCTTGGGATCACGTGGCCCCAGGTGTGTATGAGGGTTAAACCGCCTGGGGAGGGCTCCTAAGACAGCATTGTGGGTTGCAGACAAGTGTTGTCTTAGTCCACCACCTCTGTTTAGAGAAGCATTTGTGACAGGAGGCTTGGTCACAAAAACAGTTATGGCCGCTCTTTTCTATGTTCTTGGCTGAGCTGCAGTCAATCTGGAGAAGATGAAAGAATCAGAAGACCCGTACCAGAGGGTTACAAGCTGGACTGCTTTATTGTACCTTGCGCAAGGGGGAACAAGTTTACAGTCATAGAGCTGAGAGCAGAGTGTTCCACTGAACACTGGGGTTGGGGCATATTTATGTACACATGTGAATGGGTATCTATGTGTGTGCATGTAAGAGTGCATGTGACCTTAGGAAGTGTGTGTATGCACGGCCGGTAGAGACTTGTTTTGTCTGTTTCTCTATGTGTGTGTCGATAAACGGAACTGTGTATGTCTGTGTGCTATCATCAGACTAAGCAGGGTATGTCTGTGTGTGTTATTGAACATTCATGATTTGTGAGTCTACTTATTTACGGGCAGTTAGCCACCCTTGCGTGTAATCAGCATACAAGAAGGGAGGCTGACCGTCTCCAGGTAAGCTCATTCAGTTTCCCGTGTGGTATGTCGATAACAGTAGCTACTGCAAGCGTGTGATTCTACAAGGTTGAGCAGTTGGCACAATAGCATGAGAGGTTATATAAGGATATACATAGGGTTAGTATGAAATAGAAATTTCCGTCACAGTTTCTCCAAGTGGACATAGATGGCCTCTCTTACTCCTCTTTCAAACCATCTGTCTTCTCTGTCCAGAACGTTGACATTGGAGTCCTCAAAGGAGTGACATTTCTCCTTAAGATGCAGATGTACAGCTGAGTCCTGCTGCCATGATGTGGCTCTCCTGTGTTGCGCCATGCGTCTGTGGAGGGGCTGTTTTGTTTCCCCTATATAAAGGTCAGAGCACTCCTATGTGCATTGAACAGCGTACACAACATTACTGAGCTTATGCCAGGGTGTTTTGTCCTTGGGGTGGACCAGTCTCTGTCTTAAGGTCTTGCCCAGTTTGAAGTTAACTCGAATTTTGTGTTTTTGGAAGATTCCTGGCGCCTTTTGGACGATTTGACAAATGTCCACTTAGGGTAGCCGCATGTCTGGAGCGCTGTCTTGATGTGTTTCAATTCCTTTTGTTTTCCCTCTGTGCTGGAGGGAACCTTCTGGGCCCGGTCATGTAGTGTCCGGATTACCCCCAGTTTGTGCTCCAGTGGGTGGTGGGGGTCAAATAAGAGGTACTGGTCTGTGTGTGTGGGCTTCCTGTAGACCTCGATGCTGAGGTTACCATCTTTATCAAGAGACACCGCACAATCCAGGAAGGGCAAACTGTTATCCTTCGTATCCTCCCTGGTGAACTTGATGTTCTTGTCCACTGCATTTATGTGTCGAGTGAAAGCCTCCAATTCTTGAGTTTTGATTTTGACCCATGTGTCATCCACATATCTGAACCAGTGGCTGGGAGTTGTTCCTGTGAAGGAGTTCAGAGCCCTCTCCTCCACCTCCTCCATGTAGAGGTTGGCCACAATGGGGGATACTGGAGAACCCATGGCACAGCTGTGTTTCTGTCTGTAAAAAACTTGATCGTATTTGAAGTACGTTGTGGAAAGGCAAAGGTGCAGAAGGTCGCAAATTTCGTCAGGGTTGAAGTTAGTTCTGGTGTGTAGAGCTGTCTTGTTGTAGACCTTTTCTAACAGTCTCTACTGCCTCACTGGTGAGTATGCACGTGAAAAGAGAAGTGACATCAAAGGAGACCATGGTTTCATCCGGTGGCAGAGTGAGGGTCCTTACCTTCTTTGTGAAATCTATGGAGTTTCTGATGTGGTGTGGTGTGTTCCCCACCAAAGGGGTCAGGATACCGGAGAGGTGTTTGGCGATGTTGTAGGTCACCGAGTTGATACTGCTGACAATAGGTCTGAGTGGCGCTCCTTCCTTGTGGATCTTGGGGAGACCATAGATGGATTGAATGGCCTCTTCAGGGTACAGACGGTAATAGGTAGGGCGGTCAATGATGTGGTCTTTTTCCAGTTTCTGTAGGTAGCCTATCACTTTTGTTTGTAGCTGCTGGTGGGGTCCCTTTTTACGACCTCATATGTGTCACGGTCGCTGAGCAGTGAGGTTATCTTGATGTGGTAATCTGATGTGTTGAGGATTACGGTGCATCTCCTTTTGTCAAATACTGAACGATACAATTGATTTTAGATTCAGGTGTCTTAGGTCTAGTGTGATTCAGACATTCTAAATGTAATATATTTAGAAAACAAGTGTATGCCTGTGTGATCCATTGCTGTTTATAATGTCTTTGTTGAAAAACGTTTTTCTAAATTTTGGAGACTGAGCTTGGAGGTAAGTGTCTGAACTACAGATACAGTGAATTCTACTGAATTGAGAAATTGAAAAAATTGAACAAATAATTTTCTTAAATGGGACTAGATGATAATATAGCCCATGCAAAATGGAATTTCTATCTGTGCTTTTGCAGTATAAATCAGAGCTGAGTCTGTTAGCATCCCTATAAACCAAAATATCTAAAACTTCATTGAGCACTGATGTACCTTCTGGCCGTTTGCCAGAAGGTACATCAGTGTAAGTTTTGTGAATTTTAGGAAGAGTATACAATACTGGAAAGTTGACCACCATGAAAGCATGTTACGAGTTTTTTATCTCCCCATTTTTTAAGAAACTGATCAAGTTTATCTTAAATCTGCTGTTTGAACTTGGATATGGGGTTGTAAACTTAATTTTCTGTAAAATGTGGAATCAAATCAAATCAAATTTTATTTGCATAGCCCAAAATCACAATTTACACATTATTTCACTGGGCTTTGACTAACTGTACAGATGTGACATCCTCTGCCCTTAGACCCTCGAACCAGGTGAGGAAAAACTTTAAAAACCCTTGACAGGGAAAAAAGGAAACCTCAGGAAGAAGCACAGAGGAGGGATTCTTCCTCATAGGACGGAAAGACGTGCAATAGATGTGACTTGTACGGAACACAACAACATGACAATAACAGTTTACTTAGAATGTTTGAGTTCATATAAGTCTATAAATCCAGATATAGTGTGGATATAGTATGTTGATCCAGATGTCATTGTAATCCATGGGCTAGGCTGGGAAATCCATTCTAGGATCCAAGACACAGGATCTCCTGACCTAATTTGAGCAGTACACATCAGGCAAGACCACAGCAGAGACACACTCAGAAGAAGACGTAAAGTTAGTGTAAGGATATGGACGTTTAGAGGAGCAGAGATGGACTCTGAGTCAGAGGGGCAGAGAAGAGAGCTCAGTGAATCATGGAGAGTTCCCCCAGCAACCTAAGCCTAATGCAGCATACTAAGGGCTAGATAGGCCAGCCTATAAGCTTTTATCAAAAACGAAGGTCTTAAGCCTACTCTTAAAATCAGAGAGTGTGTCTGCCTCCCGTACCAAGACTAGAAGATGGTGCCACAGGAGAGGAGCTTGATAGCTGAAAGCTCGGCCTCCCATTCTACTTTTGGAGATTCTTGGGATCACCAATAATTCTTCATCTTGGGAGCGTAAGGTTCAGGATTGGTGATAGTGTACTATGAGCTATTTAAGATAAGATGGTGCCTGACCATGAATAGCATTGTAGGTGAGGACAAGGATTTTAAATTCTATTCTGGATTTAACTAGAAGCCAGTGCAGAGAAGCCAGTACAGGAAATATGGTCTCTGATATTGGTTCTAGTCAGTATATGCACTGCTGCATTTTGGGTTAACTGTAGAGTCTTTACGATCTTATTACGGCAGCCTGAAAATAAAGAATTACAATAATCAAACCTGGAAGTAACAAATGCATGAACTAGTTTTTCTGCATCTTGTTGAGGCAGGATTTGCCGGATTTTAACAATGTTACAGAGGTGAAAGAAGGCAGTCCTTGAAATCTGTTTAACATGTGAATTAAAAGACAGCTCCTGGTCAAAGATAACACCCAGGTTTCTGGGAGTGGTCCTGGAGGCCAAGGCAATACCATCCAGATTAACTATGTTGTTGGATAATGAGTCTCTAATGTGTTTACAATTATTTCAGTTTTGTCAGAGTTTAACAATAGCAAGTTATGAGACATCCAGTTTTTAATGTCCTTAAGACATGCCTGGAGATTAGCTAACTGATGGATTTCATCTAGCTTCATTGATAAGAATAATTGTGTGTGATCTGCATGGCAATGAAAATGTATGGATTGCATTCTAATAATATTACCTAAAGGAAGCATTTATAAAGTGAATAGTATTGGTCCAAGCATAGAATCTTGCGGGTGATCCATCATAAACAAGAACAAAATTATATCTATCAGATAAGTAGTACCATCTTAAATTAGATCCTTTAATGCCAATTAGGTGTTCCATCCTCTGTACTAGGATGTGATGATCATTGGTTTCAAAAGCGGCACTAAGATCTACTAAGACTAATACAGAGATGAGTCCCTCATCAGATGCAGTGAAGAGGTCATTGATAACCATTACTAGTGCCGTTTCTGTGCTCTGATGCTCTCTAAAACCCGACTGGAAGTCTTCAAATAGACTATTATTCTGAAGAAAGCCAAGTAGTTGTTTAGCTACTGCTTTCTCTAGAATCTTTGAAAGAAAGGGGAGGTTGAATATTGGTCTATAGTTGTCTAGAACTATAGACGAATATCCAGAACCAGAGCCCATAAAATGAACCGAATTTACCACCACTAATGCAAGTACAAATTAAGTCAATAAACGTTTATATGGTTACAATTCAGATTTTATGAAGTTTCTACTGATGCATCAAAAACATTGAATAATAGAGTGGGAATAGCATTTGTCATTCCAGAAATGGTGATAGTGAAAATTCATAGGATTAGTGAAAACCTGGCTGTTTATACAGGGAAACTCTTGACGATTCTTCTTCCTCTGAATTGGGATTGAAGATATTAAGCGGGGAAAGTTATTGATAGGTTCTGATTCCAGCAGTGCAATCAAAAGTATGAGGAATGTACATTCACATAAAAAGGCAGAATATAAGACTTGAAATAGCAGAAACAGTTAAGTGTGTTTCAAGGGCAGAAATTATAATTAAGTTCATTTGGATCCCTGCACATATTGACGTCAATGGAAATTAACTTGCAGATATCAGGGTCCATTAGCTTCAGCCCTGTTTTGTCTAGTCTGCTTATTAGTGTTGTAACTTCTTGTTTTATTTTTTAGCTCGAATTTTTCTCCTTTCTTCCAGTCAAGTGTTTTCTGCACCTGTGTCTCATTAGTCATCAGTTTCCTGTGTATAAAAAGCTGGGGACACACTACACAACTTTCACAGTCTTCACACATTTTGAAAAAGCTAGGAGTACACACCAACAGACTGATTTCAGCAGATTTTTGTATGACAACTGAAAGACTGGGGATCACACACTTAACAACTGCACCTGTCCCATTATAACTACATATTAGAATAAAATGGAGGCCTCCAAAATGATACAAGATATAGTGGGGAATAAAGTTCCTGAGTGAGGTGGGATTTTTGAGAACTTAATTTTAAATGTATTTTAAAGAGTTGTAAAATCCAAGTAGTTAAGCCCTCCAGGATCATAATTATTTTGAACAACACTTTTTCTTATGTAATGTGAACGGTTTCTTCATATGAAATTAAAGAGCTTGTGGTCAACAGCTTTACCAATTTTACTATCTAAATGTAGTGAGATGGCAGCATAAATTAGTCGAAGATTCCCTCTGCTTTAGTTATTTGAACTCGGCCCTTCAAGGTTAAGTCCCTGGTCCCTAAGCATTGGTTCAGTTTCTTTTGACTTTTCTGAACAATTTGAGTAAAATTTAAGAACCCTGATTTTGATTCTTAACGATTGTAAAGCCTAGATATTTAATCTCCTCTTTTACAGTGATGTCACAGATGGAGCAAACATCACAGTTTTTAACTGCTAACAGTTCACATTTATTCATATTTAGGCATAAACCAGAGGCTTTCTAAAATTCATTGATAATATTAGGGGCAATAGGTATGTGACTGGCATCTTATAGACAATGTGTAGCATCATCTGCCAGCTGGGTAATGAAAATATCCCTATCAGCTATGGACATTCCTTTAAAGTTAATATTAATATTATGAGTTGTGAGAATTTGCATACAGAGTAAAAACAGATAGGGCAAGATTGGACATCCCTGTTGGATACCTCGCTTGATGTCAAATCAAGGGGTTGTACCATGTTTTAGTTTGATTGAACTATTACTGCTAGAATTTAGGGTTTTACTAGCCTTACAGAAGTAATTACCAAATCCAAATTCTTCTAGAGAATGAAAGATGAATTAATGTTCTATTGTGTCAAAGGCTTTATAGAAATCCATGAAGACAATGAAGCTATCTTCAGATTATTAGTTCAAAATAATCAAGAATGTCCAATACGAGTCTAATATTATTTGAGATATGTCTATTTCTCATAAAGCCCGATTAAAGCAGAGGGAGTCTCTCGACTAACTTATGCTGTCATCTCACTACATTTAGATAGTAAAATTGTATATAGCTGTTTATCAAATGCTCTTTCATTTCATATGGAGAAACTGTATACAGTACATAAGACAAAGTTTTGTTATGGATAATTATGAGTATGGAGGGCTTAAAATCCTGGATTTTACAAGTTTGAAACAATACATTTAAAATTAAGAGGGCAAAAAATTTTATAAAATTAATCATCTCACTCTGGAACTTTATTGCCCACTATATCTTTTCTCGTTTTGGAGGCCTCCATTTTATTCTAACATGTAATTATAACGTGGACAAACTCCCTGCCAAACTATTGCTATTCCATACCCAGGTCCTCCTTGCCTGGACTTTCATTTATAAGCATAACTTTTCACCACAACGGCCTATTATTTGGAATAATAGCGATATCATTGTTAAAAACAAGTCCCTTTTCTCAGAAACCTGGTTTCAGAACTAGATCTGGCTGTTGAGTCAGTTGTCTATACATTTCTTAGAGATTTTGGATCTGGACACATCCTGCAAGTGACTCCTGAGGAATTTTCACTCATTCCATCAGGCACTTTAATGCTTTTTAGGAACAATCGCACTCTCAGCTGGACATGTATCTGCTCCATATTCAACTGACTCCCCTGTAGGAAAAATATGTTTGTCATTATCCCAAAAGAATAATAATTAAAAAAAATACGTGCTTTATTCCAAAGAGACATTGTCACTACCCCCTATGTCACTGTTTATTGGAGTCATCTCACCAATAATATCAAATGGAAAAAAATCTGGATGATCCCCCATACGTTTATAATCACAAATAAGGTGAAGGAGGTATCGAAAAGAAGAAGAAGAAGAAGAAGACGAAGAAGAAGAAGAAGAAGAAAAGAAGAAGACGACGACGACGACGAAGAAGAAGAAGAAGAAGAAGAAGAAGAAGAAGCAGCAGAAGAAGAAGAAGAAGAAGAAGAAGAAGAAGAAGAAGAAGAAGAGGAGGAGGAAGAAGAAGAAGAAGAAGAATTTAAAAAAAAAAAAAAAAAAAAAAAAAGTCATTAAGTGCCTAACAATGTTTTCTAGTCCTACATTACGGACATTTGTTCTTTCCCAGTTGTTCAGGAACTTTCGCACAACAGCTTTGCAACATGGAGCGTGCTTTATCTGGTCTGGATGTAGAGGAATGAACCATGCTAACAGAAGGTCGTTCCTCAAACAAAACCATAAGGTATTTGACTGTGCCCTTCATTTACATCCACGTGTCTTCTGGACAGATACATAAGTGATTGTAGCAAGCTAACACTTAAAACGTGTTAATATACAAAACTACACGAGATTAGGTAGATGACACTAATGTGGCGGTGTCTTTAGTTAGGGTCTGGTGGTTAGCTTTATATTTGCAGAACTGCCGGGGGTTTAGTAGAGCAAATACTATGATTATGTAACCTGCAGAGTGACGTTACTGCCAATTCCAGAAATATGTCCGGAAGAAATTGCTCGGGAATTGGGATTTAAGTATGACAATGTTATCAGCATAAGGAAAAGAGATTGAGCATTTCGAATGGTTTTACTTATATATATCCTCTTAGTGATATGCTAAAGTCTATTGCCAATTCATTAAAATGAAAAATATTTGTAGCGTTGAAGGAGATAATTTTGAAACTGAAGGAATTTATTGTTAGGTCCCGAGCTTGAAGCGTGTGAGTAACCTCTCAGGAATTTTTTTTTTTTTATTTTTCAAAGGAAGGGTTTTCCCATGCTCTAAAATTCATGAGACTTTGTACACACATCAGTCCCAGGAAAAGATTATGTATGTCATAATTGGCCAGCCCCGTTAAACAGCAACCACTCGAGTCACTGTCACCAACATGTACGAAAGTTTGTTTTGAAATGTATTCATAACTTGTAGGGATAACCTTACTCACAGAAAGTAGAAGTGACCCTCCAACTAGATTGTCTCGATCCACTTTGATTGCAATCATAGGAAAGGATGCATTAGTCAGTCTCCGTTGGGGGCGGGTGCCGTGGTCGCCTCACAGGATGATGGCTGAAGGGGTGCGAGGGACCAATAAACACCGCTTGCTGTTTTGATTAGGGCCCAAGCACAAAGCATGTGACGACCTTCTTGAAACTGTGAGAAATTGTGATTATTTTTATTTATCCAAAATAGTCACATTTTGAGGGTTTTCCCATGCTCCAAAACTCTTGAAACTATCAGTCCCGGCAACTAATTACATACGTCATAGTCAGTCACCGTGGGTGTGATTAAATCCCTTCATCACGTCCCTTAAACAGCAGCCACTATGGCCACTTTCATTTTTATTTGATCCAATTCACTTCAAATTTGGACTGGACAATCTTCACGTCAGGTTTGAAAAGTTTTCAAAATCCTGATTTGGCATTGATGGCCATGGCTGTAATGGGACTGCAAAAGTATCATTCGCCAAGAAAAATAAAGTTATAATGTTACACCCCTGAATAGGGGAAGACTTAACTTGAGTTCAAACAACAGTGGCTGTTCAGCTCTCAAGGCAGTATTTTATTAACGAACAGCGTCAGTTTCAGGTTCTATACCGGAAATGACATCACCAACTCAACTCCCCTGTCTGTCAAAACAAAACCACAGGGTAGTACTGTAATATAAAAAACACAATATTATTTAACAAAACATACAAATTAGGAGCGTGTTAATTTATACTGTATATAGCAACCACTACACTAACTCCACTCTACGTAGTCTGACCTGCCTGAAACTTCATTTAAGGGTTAAGTGCCCCACCCCGAACACATCCGTATTCCAATATTCTGTTTAAGTTACAACGCCAGCTACTGGCAGCAAAACGTGAACATGCCTCATACTTGAATGAACTCCTCCGAGGTGGTTTGTCTGACCTCAAACTAGGTCATCAAAAGCTTTGCTATAACTTGAAACAACTCAACTCCCCTGTCTAAATGTCCTCACAAAGCTGAAATGGCTCCAGTTTTGAAAACCCTCACGGATAAAACTCAGTACCAGAACGAAACCATATCTGCAAGTATCTGTAAATCAGACCTACAACTTCCCAGACTTGTTAAGTCCCACATATTGACCTGTGGGCTGTGATTAAACACACAGGATCCTATTAAGATATGCAAAAGAAATAATATTTATGTGTTTGAATATCAGGACATCACCAACAATCTTCAGACTAGAGCTCATTTCTGCCTTTATTATACAGACATACTCATACACTGCTACGATGGATACTATGGTCATTGAATGGGAAGAGGAATAGTGACAAACTTGTGTAAGAATAACATAGCATTCATTTTTGCTAACATTGATCATTTTAAGTGGTGGCTGAAAAGAAATCTGCAATATCTTCAGACACTTTGGTATTCATTTTCACCGTTATGCCAATGAAACACAGCTCTCTATGGCCACTAAACCCAATACAATGCATCCCACCAGTGCCTTAGCAGCTTGTCCTCATGATATACAGTTGTATGAAAAAATTTGATCACCCTTGACAAATAGCACATTTTAATGGTTTTTAACAGTCTCTGTAGGATATGGCAAAAAATGTCAATGTCACTAGCTATTGTTAATGCATAGTTACTTTTTATTCCAAAAATTGAACCAAAAATGCAAAGGTTTGGGACTTTACACTCAGTACTTAGTAAGACCCCCGCCCCCCACCACCTAGCTAAAATTCCTTAAATTCTTGTATTTGGGATATTTTCTCATTGTTCTTTGCAAATGACCTCTAGTTCTGCAATATCCTTGAACTATCTTGCATGCACAGCTCTTTTAAGATCTTGCCACAGATTTTTGATGTTTAAATCTGTGGAGTGTGAGGGTCATTCCAACACTTTCAGCTTGTGTCTCTTGTGGTACCGGTCTCAAACATTGCATATCGGTCGGGCACTACTGAATTTAAGGGGTTAAAACTGCTGTCAAAACTTGTTAAACAAGCATAGTCACTATAATCATTCCTTGAATCTGCTGCTGTTACCAACCTCATCAGATTTTTAATACCATTAAAATTCTTTGGAGCAATTCTATTTACTCACCTGACGTGGTCACAGTTGTCAGCTGCTCATTTGACATCAAGGGTATGTTTTCACCAATAAGTGATTGGTTGAGTAATTAAGTGTATAGATTGCATGTAATTCTGCGTTACTCCATTCTTTTAATTCGATAGTAAGATTCTCCCAGTCACTTGTAAAATAAAAAGTAAAAATTGATGCCTTGTCTGGAGCAACCACCCTTTGGTATCAAACTCATCAAAGGTAGCACCCCACTGGAAGACAGTGAATTTTTTCTTCAGATTTTTGGTGCTATTTTTGATACATGTTGGGCATCTTTTGGGGATTATTACAGCATGTAATCTTAATAATTTTTGTCAAATCCTCCATAAATTGTGCTGAATAAGAGTTTTAAAACTAAGAATGGCCAATTTAGTTTCTTTCGAGCTTATTCGCATGAAGAAATTGAAAGTAATCTTCAGACTAAATTCCTCATGGACAGCTGTGTAAGAGAGAGGAACAGAGACGTGAACCATCTTCTTAATTGTGCCGAGAGCGGGGAGTGGGAGACAACGGATCCCCTACATTACTTTTGAACCAGCGCGACTCATCTGTGCCTGCACTGGACCTCTGGTAAAAAAATTTCTCACTTTCCCTTTGTGGGCGGTCTTGTGTCTCCTTCGGGCTTGGGTCCTCTACCAGACGCCTGGGAGCCTGAGGGTCCTGCGCACTATCTTAGCCGTTCCTAGGATTACGCTCTTCTGGAAGGAGTTCTCGGATGTTATTCCCTTTTGGAGCCACTCTCCCACCTTAGGGATCACAGCCCCGAGTGCTCCTATCACCACGGGTACCACTGATTCCTTTATCCCCACATCCTTTCCAGATCCTGTTTCAGCCCTAGGTATTTCTCAAGCTTCTCGTGTTCTTTCTTCCTGATGATTGCGACATATACCACTACCACCTTCTTATACTGCTAGTCCACCACCACGATATCTGGTTGATTAGCTACCACCATCTTATCAATCTGGATCTGGAAGTCCCACAGGATATTAGCTCGGCCGTTCTCAATCACTTTTGGAGATCCTCCAGCCCATACTCAGCGCAGATGTTTCCGTATACTATACCATCCACCTGGTTGTGACGCTCCAAGTATGCCTTACCTGCCCGGGATATAGAACAGTGGCTTAAGTGTACAATGAAGTCTTTTCAATGTTGCCGAAAAGTCTCTACCTACTCCAGCAGTCTGGTTTTAGCAGTACTCACTCCGCGTTTTGTGTCTGCTCTTTCCCCAGAAGTTGTATTAGTGTATGACTGCTGTGGCTGTTGCTGTCGAAGGACTGATTTCCTTTGTGACTTCCTCAAAAGGAGCAAGCGGGCTCAGTACGTTCTCGATAAGCCCCCACTGGCTGGCAGCTCATGTTCTGCAGCATATTCCCCCAAAACATGGAACTGCTCCACCAGCGATTGTAGCCATACTATTCCATCTGGTCGGAACATCTTGCAATAGTATTTTACGGGGCTGACACAACTGTGCCTGAATGTCAGGAAGTCACAATAGGCAAGGGCCGAGTGTTTTAAAATGCCTGACAATCTTCCTTGCACTTGCCACCGCATCATTAATGGTTTGCCGGGACAGCAGATCTTCGTTCACAACCAGCTGTAATGTATGGGCCATGCGGAGCAAACTGACCAGGTTGCCCTCATTAAGTGCTTTGGTCATTTTTTTCTGTTGTCTTCTTCCTACGATGGACAGAGATGCAGTAGATGTCAGATGTAGAGAACAGGACGTGACAACACGATGTATAAGATGTCAGTAAGTCCAATGGTATTTGAAACATATAAATCCAAAGGTGTGTGTATATATAGTTTATTGGTATAGAAGCAGCTATAGTCTGTCGGTTCAAGTCACTGTGCTCCATGGATCCAATTTTGAGTGTTGATGAAGTCCATGAGACCAAGAATATGTGGAATCCATAAATCCAAGAGTATTTGAAGTCTGTTGATCAAGAAGCTTTTTGCCATAGCCGAGGAGGAGATGAAAAGATGCAATAAAGTCCAACTACTGTGACAAACACCCATTAACCCTCTTAGTGCCATTGCCGCACTAGTGTCAGGCAAGGGCATCAGCCGGGTGGCGGACAGCAGAGGCGTGCGCACCCACGGGGCAGCTTGCGTCTTCCTGTCCTTGACTCGGGGACAACTCCTTCACCTCTTCAGAGCCCCCCGGTTCAAAAGAGGCGCCTCTTGTGTCGCTTGCCCGCCATCCAGTCGGGACAGCACCACAGCACAAGGGTGTCGTAAGGGGACGCTTCCAGGACGTTGTGGAAGATGGCTGAGGGCCAGCGAGCCGTGGCCCTCAAACAGCTGTGTGCAGCGAAGAGCTTGTCCGCACCTCCCTTGTGAGCGTTGTAGTTGTAATTAAGTACAATGTGGTGTCTGTTTGTCGTCCTCATTCCGCCGACCTCGGCTTCTCGGTGGCGCATGCTCATGATCAGCATGTTCTTTCTCTTGTTGGGTAGGATACCAGGGTGACGCGGGGCTCGACGAATGCGAACCTGGAGAACAGCAGGGGTGTTTGGAGCGAGAAGAACTTGCAAGGCAGCTCGGGCCTGCTGGCGTGGACTGCACCCAAGAGGGCCAGGCCCCTGCAGTGAAGACGCAACGCCATCTCGAGCAAGGTTAATAAGTTGTCGCAACTTACAGTTAGTGGTACCCTGAGGCCCTGGGTGAGCTCCAGGATCATGCAGGTCCCCAGCTTGGTCCGGGGCTCCTCTCCGCAGTGGGGCTTGTTGGCTGCGTCATTGTTGCTTTTCCCCCATGTAGATCTGTATGTGCCACGCGTAGCTGGACCTGGTGTCACACACCACCCAGAACTTGATCCTGTATTTAGCGGGCTTTCTGGGCATTTACTGTCTGAAGGGGCATCAACGAAAGCTTGATCGCCCCAAGGCACCAGCTGCTCGTCTTTGTGAGAGAAGAGAAGAAATCTATCGCCTCGAGGCGACCACGACTCCCCGTAATGCTCTGAGCCCCTGGCGTCCTTGGCCTCGGCTATCGCGGAACGTGTCCTCGGACATGAACAGGGAAAAAGCAGAGTCTATATCTCCTTGTAGTTTTTCCAAAGAAGAGCTTCTTCTCCCTCTCCCTCTTCTTCCACCGCTTCTCCTTCCCTTTCCGGGTCCGAGTCCGCACTGAAACCCAAGAATGCCTCAGCCGTTGCAGAGTCCTCTGAAATCGACCCCAAAAGGGTTAAACTGGTGCAAAAACATAAACACCTCAATGCTTCCGTAACCAAGCTGACAAAGCTGTATCCCACGTACTAGCATCCCAGCAGAAAGGGACATTGTCAAAGCCCAGAGAAGCACCCTGACTTCAGAGCATGTTTATCAGCTCCTGTTCCTGTTGATATTCCTTTGCTTGTCAACATGTATTTAAACTTTGGTAAAAAGGCCAGCAACTAACAGTAGCATTTTATTTATTCTAAGAGAATGTGTTTTAATTTAACTTAAGTCTAACATTTTTTACTACATTTCTACTTTTTTTGCTGAAGAAACTGCCCAAATTTTTTTTGTGCATAAGTTGCATTCCTCAATTCTACAGCCCTTGAGTTTGCTTTTAGTGTAAATTGGACTATTATTAACTGAAATACAATATACAAGTGTATGATATCAGTGCAATATTTTGATCGTAATTTGAAAGTATATTTTTTTTTATGTTTTAATTTTCAGATTGCATTCACAAATTTTCCTGTTGAATGAGTTTTTCCTGCTTTGTTGTAAACGTTACCTCAGTTTTTGCACCAATAAAGGTTCATAAATTGAAATAAATAGACTAAAAATGTTATTTTTACTAAATAAAACAGAGTTTTACTTTGGGGATGTGCTTTGGAATTGAAACAGGTGAAAAAAAATGGAACATTTTACAGTTTATAACACCACAATACTTAAACATAAAACGTATACCAATAATGTGATAATATACAGTATCTTGATTTAAATATCGTGATTGTATTGTATTGTGTTGTGAGGCCTGTGGCAATTCCTACCCCTAGTACAAATGACAATTAACTGAAAATTAGTTGCTTTACAACTAACTTTATCTGACATATTTTACTTGATCAAAAAAAGAAGGTGTAATAGATTAATATAACAAAACAAATGCCAGATGCTTACATATTTCCAGTATGTTTATAAGTTCACCAGATAACACTGGAAATAATGGCTACTCTGTATTGTGTATTTTGGGCTGAGGTAATTTATCAATTTTCTGAATCCTGAAAATAGCTGGTCATTCAGGGCCTTGAATTCAATGAGGGCTTTGAATTCCATCAATTTCCTGATAAACGCTTTTCTCTTTTCAATGCTCATACAAAAGAAATAAAGGAGAGGCTGATAGCTTGTGACTGGCTCTGACCTCAAGCCAGTGTTGACAATAGCAGCGGGTATGGGTGGCTGTGACATTGTCTCCACTGTTGTGCATACCATGTGTGGCCCATACATAGAAGGGATCAGCTAAGAACCAGAAATATGTAAGACAGATTGGTGCAGAATAAACAAGGACATTTTTTGAGACTATTTTCTAGAGGCAGGGATTCAAAAATACCAAAAAGGTGTAGCGCAATTTCTGCTGCAGCAGACACAACTATTAATTTTAGTTTAAAATGCATAGTAATGAGTCCCTTTAAGGCCATTGCTATACATATTTCTTTTTTCATTTTTTTTACCCATACATTTGTAAATGCAGCACTTTCATTATGTGTAGTGCAAGTTATTTACATGTTTGCTCTTTGCTACACAAAACAACACTCAGCTTAATTTAAAACATGTTTTTCTGCAATGTGTTTTCAAAAAAATGCCTCTCAAGTAGTTGAGAGGCATTTTCAGTTCTTCTACTTCCTTCATATGGAGGATGGAATTGTGAAAATGTTGTCCAATGCCTTTATTAGCATGTGATTGTTGCACATTTTGTCCAATAAAGGTTATTCTAAACAAATAATAATAACTGCAAATAACATTTTGGATTTCAGCAAAGCCACTTTCACTGTTGCACACGGTTTATCTATAACCAAACTGTCTGTGTAAGGCTCAAACCTGGTTTCTTATTGTATAATTCCTTTGTAGTTTTAAAACATCTGACTTGCACACAGAGAGAGATGCAGATAGGTGGTATTCACCATAGTTATCCCCATGTGGTGTTTTGTCCTTGCATTGTATATCAGCAGCCCGCTTTAGACCCTGACTCAATAGCCGTAGATTATAGCTTATATGGATTTTGAGGTGAAGTAGTGTTGTGATCACATTGTGGAGAGAACTTCAGTGTCTGTTAGAGCATGTGAAGAGTGGGAGTAAGCAGCGAGGACTATAGGAAGGGTTTGGGTTGGAGTGTGGATTGGCATGGGGCCTGCAGGGTTTTTTGTTTATTTATTTATTTTTTTTCTGGCCCCTTGCCTCCACCTGCAGCACAGTTAAAACCCATTCCCACAAGTTTTACCCCAAAGCATTTTGCAAGATATGAAATACATAGATGCTTAAAATAATACATGGGATACAGTTGCTGCATATCACACTTAGACAGTTGAGACTTTTGAAAACTAATTAGTAGCTAAAGCAAATTTTTCTTTTTTGTTTTTGTTGTTTTTTGTTTTTTTTATATCTTGTTTCTGGTGTTTCTTTGAGCAGGTGCAGTCTTACTGTCCATCCATCCAGCATCTTTCCACTACAACCCACCCTGAGGATGGGAACCTCATTTACGCTGGCACCTTGGGAAGTGCTGTTCGAGGTTAGTTACTTCTACTTCGTTATATTGGCAAGAAGAGAATGGATCATTATTTGATACTTGTTCCATGTACAGTACATTGTATGACTGTCATCACACCCACCACTGCCCACACATTATTGAGTATCCACTACAGATGTTAAAAGGGATCAACAAGCCCATCAGATGTATACCCTTCTTGATTGATTCCAAAAAGCCGTGGCGCCATGTAACCTGCAAAGAGTGTGATGATTTGCAAATCACTGAAACCCCATATTTAATTGAAAATCACACAAAGACGACATAATAAATGTTGAAACTGAGAAATTTTATTACTTTTGTGTGAAAATTATATCCTTATTTACAAATTAAAAGTAATAAATGCAAGATTTTCAACCTCAATCGAGTGTTAAACAAAAAATTTGCTATGTAAAGATGCAATGGAGTAATGGTGTCCTTGGCACAGGTTGCAGCCACACCCGTGTTTGCTGATGGCTGAGCTTTTTAGCTCTTTGTGTCAGTTGCTGGCCTGGCTGCGTGCGCATGTGATGTGCATGCAAACCTCTCCCCATGAAACTGTTGACCTGTCCTCTAGCATAATAGTAAGAGCTTTGGGTGCGACCACAGCAGAGTTTGAATGCGAAAGATCACGGAGTGCAGCACGCAGCATTTAGTGGACGTTTAAACATCCCTTCAACCAAAGAAATTTTTTTTTTTTTTTGGCTAAAAAGTCATCAGACAAAGCCAGGCAGAAGACCAGAGTCAAAATTGGTCTAGCATTTCCAAGTTTGAAGGTCCTATGAGATGCTCATAGACATTGATCATGACATCAGAGCTTTGTCCCTTGTACTGAAATGAATGAAATCCAAGGTGGGATATAGTTCTGGTGGGGATTCATGCTGGATTGATATAGGCCAGTGACCAAACTACTGCAATTCTTACCGGTATAATGAAATGATTCTGCTGAGGTTGTAATTACTAGTTGTCTTACTTTAGCACATCATGGATCTTTTATTTTATTTAGCAATGCAAGTGGAAGGTAATTTTTGTTGCTGGATTAATTTCTGTTGGCACTAGTGAAACGTTGAACAACATTCATAGTTAAAAACAAACACATTACTTCACATTACTAATTTCACAAGCCTTGTCATAGCCTTTGTTAACAGA
>KV751329.1:6074921-6092964 GCA_001698575.1 Mola mola | reverse complement strand
ATCTTAAAACATACCACAAATTAGAATTCAGATACAATTTTGGACTCAACAAATACTAAAATTGTGTAAAAGTGAGGCGTGTCTTCACCAGATGCAAAAGTTATCAAAAATTATAATTGTCTTATTTCTCGTCTAGTGACGTTTCGAGCACACACTGCTCTTCATCAGACTCAAGTCCAGTTATACTGAAGCCCATGTCATGCTCCTGCACTGCAGGGAAAGCACTTTTTCTGAAATGACCTCCTCGGACTACATTCTGAAAGGAACTCCTTGGAAAAGCGCTATGAAAAGAGGGTATGATCTGGAAACCGAGGTGTTTATTATACAAAATTCAGAATTTTGTAATGTCTCTGTGACAATGTGGGTTCAGTATCCACTCAACCCAACACACCTCAACTTGGAGCCAATCCTGATGCTAAAGTCTTCAAAAAGAAACGCCACCAGTTGGGCTGGCTGAGGTTAAGTGCCGCGAAACTTGCGATGTTGACAGTTTTGCACAAGTCACACACCTGATCACACCTTAAGGCCAAGCCTGCTTTAAAAATTCCTAAAGTACTATTACCAGGTCCAAGGCCAACTAGCTAAAGACAAGAGAATTCTTAGGGATGGGCAACTTACTGACTCGATGCTACAAAAGTTTGATCAGTTCTATTATAATATCTACATGGATCTCTTTCTAATTTGTAAACCTTGAGATAAACTCTTGTAACATGTAAATAGTTACACATAAATTTGGATTGTAACTGAATACAATTCGTTCATGTGAATTTTACTTTTGCGTAAAATTAATTACAATCTCAAAACTGAGATAATATGTTTAGCTTTAAATTCTGCTATTGTTTTCTAATGAATAAAGAACTGGTGAATATCCACAATGGAAGGTTCTTATGGGTTTCTTCACAAATATTTTGTGTTTGAATAT
The DNA here is from genome assembly GCA_001698575.1 of Mola mola. Classification (NCBI taxonomy): domain Eukaryota; kingdom Metazoa; phylum Chordata; class Actinopteri; order Tetraodontiformes; family Molidae; genus Mola; species Mola mola. The sequence continues at coordinate 6,092,042 of KV751329.1, read as the reverse complement.
ATTGATAAAATAAGATATAAGTTTGATAAAAACTTGTCTCCTTAACATGTCCTGTCAAAGTGCATGAAAAAGAAATTACCCTCGCCTTAATGAAAAAATCCCTTGCAGCAGTCAAGTACAACTAAATAATTTCATAATTCTTCCATTTACAGTAAACCTACAGTGCCAAACACAGCCAACTACAGTAATAAATTATGCTTATCCACATATAAAATGTACAAAAATCAGATCTTTTTACCTTCTTAAAATGATTTTGGAAACAGTAATTAAGACTATTTTAACCAGCCAACAGGGGTCAAGTCTAGTTGGTCTAAGGGCAGATTTGTCACATCTGTCCAGTTTGTCAAAGCCCATTGAGATAATGTGTAAAATGTGATTTTGGGCTATACAAATACAATTTGATTTGATTTAGACCAAACACTAGGGGTCACAAACCAGTGTATTTCTGGTGCCAGTCCCAATCCCGGATAAATGGTGAGGGTTGGGTCAAGGAGGGCATTAGGTGCAAAAACTGAGCCAAATCAAACATGCAAATCACGAAAATGAATTTCATACCAGCTCTGTCAGGGCCTGGGTTAACAACGACCGCCACATGTACTGTTGACAATCAGGGTACCGGCAGAAACTGGGCTAATGGTAGTCGAATAACAAGATGAGGGACACGCCTTATGAGTCAGAGAGAGAAAAGGAAAGTCAAGATTGTAGGATTGAGAGTAGGAACTTGAAATGTTGGCATGATGGCAGGCAAAGGTAGAGAGTTGATTGACATGATGTAGTGAAGGGTTTTGTGTTTACAAGAGACCAGGTGGAAGGGTAGCAAGGCTAGAAGCATCGGAGAAGGGTTCAAGCTTTACTATCATGGTGTGGATAGGAAGAGAAATGAAGTAGACATGATCCTTAAGGAGGAGTATGCAAACCATTTTGTAGAGGTGAAAAGAGTGTCGGACAGGCTCATGAGTGTGACGCTGGAAAATGAAGGCATAATGATGAATGTTGTCAGTGGTTATAACCTACAAGTTGCCTGTGAGATGGAATAGAAATTCTGCCGCTAGTTGAAGTGGTAGAGAATATTCCCAGCGAGGAGGGAGTAGTGATTTGAACAGACTTAGATGGGCATGTTGGTGAAGGGAACAGAGGTGATGAGGTGGTAACGGGCAGGTTTAGTGTCAAGGAAAGGAACCTGGAAGGACAGATGGTAGTGGATTTGCAAAAGGAATGGAAATGGCTGTTGTGAATACCTACTTCCAAAAAAAAGAACATGGGGTGACATATATGAGCAGAGACAGGAGCACGCAGGTGTGGACTTCATCCTGTGGAGACAATACAATCTGAAAGAGAGAGTGTAGCCAGACGGCATCGAATGATGATGTGTTGGAATAGAGTAAAGTTTGAGCAGAGGATCAGATGGTGGAAGCTGAAAAAGGAAGACTGTTGTGAGGACTTCAGGGAAGGGTGAGACGGGCTGTGGGTGGACATGAAGAACTGCCAGATGACTGGAGAACTACAGCAACAGTGATCAGGGAGACAGGTAGAGAGGTGTATGGTGTGTCATCTGGACAGAAGACGGATGATAAGGAGACTCTGTGGAGGGATGAGAAAGTTCAGGAGTATTCAGAAGAAGAGGTTGGCAAGGAAGAAATAGTGAAAAAAACGAAAGAGTGGATAGGAATACAAGGAGAAGCAACGTAAAGTTGGTAAAGGGAGGCAAGTGGAACAGTGAGGTTACAGGGAGTGGAAGTGGAAAAAGGTACATGAGTTTAAGTTCTTTGGGTCATTTGTTCAGAGCAAATGGGAATGTGGTAGAGAGGTGAAGAAGCAAGTGCAGGCGGGGTGGAGTCGGTGAAGAAAAGTGTCAGGAGTGATTTGTGATAAAAGAATAGCAGCAAAAGTTGAATGGTTTACAAGAGGTTAATGAGACCAGCAATATTTTTTGGTTTGGAGATGGTGGCACTGACCAAAAGACAGGAGGCAGAGCTGGAGATGGCAGTTAAATATGTTGAGATTTTGTTTGGGAGTGATGAGGATGGACAGGATTAGGAATGAGCACATAAGAGGGACAGCACAGGTTGGACATTTTAGAGATAAAGTTAGAGAGGCCAGATGGAGATGCTTTGGACATGTGTAGTGGAGGAACAGTGCATATACTGGTAGATGGATGCTCAAAATGAAGCTACCAGGCGGAAGGTCAAGTTGAAGACCAAAGAGGACATTAATGGGTGTGGTGAGAGAAGATATGCAGATGGTGTGAGAGAAGATGTAGGCGACAGAGAGAGATGGATGATTTTGCTGTCGCGACTCCTAGAAAAAGCTGGGTAAAGTTGAAAGAGGAAAGAAAAAAAATAATATACAACTTTATCACAGGAAGAAAAATGAATTTGATTTGTATGAGTTTTTAATTTGACTGAAAAGTAAACATGAAGCAGATACTCATGACCTGTAAAGAATTCAGCCACAAGGTTCCAATCAGAATGTCAATAGAGGAGCTGTTATGTTGTCCATACTCATTTTACACTCAGTGGGCTCATGCAAGTTTTTAAACTGGTTTGTCACCTTTGATATTGAAGGCTCCCTGATTGTTCGACATTAGACCATACACAACCGAAATAGACAAGAATAAGCCTGTCTTGGATCTGATACCCTATAAGTGTGTAAATGGTCTTCGCCACTGAAACCCTTAAACGGGCAATAGCTTGTGTCTTGTGGGTGTCCTTGATGCAGAACTGAGTAGATTTCTTGAGTGGAGGGATGATGAGTGCCCCCACCTCTGACAGCATCTTCTTGATCAGGAAGCCCTCTTCCGCCATTACTCCAAATCCAGGCTTAAGGAACTTTAAGATCTGTGCCTTCTGTGTATTTCTTTATCTGAAATAGAGCCTGTGTACAATTTGGAGACGAATGTTAGCATTTAAACATAACTTTAACTGTTGAACTATCAAGGTTGTAAGGTTGTTAAACAACAGTGCTGTGATAAACATTTAAAGCATCCATCCATCCATTTTCTACCGCTTATCCTGTTAGGTTCCAGCCCCGCCCACCACCCCTATCTCAGCATCTTCGGGCGAAGGCGGGGACACCCTGGACAAGTTGCCAGTTCATCGCAGGGCTGACATATCCACACTCACATTCACGCCTAAGGGCAATTTAGAGTGACCAATTAACCTAACCCCCAGTTTGTATGTTTTTGGACTGTGGGAGGAAGCCAGAATACCCGGAGAGAACCCACGCAGGCATAGGGAGAACATGTAAACTCCACACAGAAACACCCTGACCCGAAATCGAACCCAGGACCTTCTTGCTGTGAGGCGACAGCGCTAACCACTGCACCACTGTGCCGCCCACATTTAAACATAGTTAACCATAAGTATGTGTTACAACACAGGCAGCCAGCAAAGCACATTGTGCCTGCTTCAAAAGTTGGCTAGTTTAGGCCGGGGGAGGGGCGGGTTCTTCAGGTCTAAGTAGATTATTATGAAAGCTCCCTGTCAAATGGTGAACTGAATGCTTGTTTTCCTCGGCTGAACAGTTCCAAAAAACACAAAAACAACAAAATATCAATCTATGATTAAAGATCAATCAGTGATGAAAGACTAATCAGTGTTGATCAGTGCCACAAATAACTCAAAGAAAATGCATAAAATTTAACTAACTTAATATATATATATACAGTAGTGTTCAAAATAATAGCAGTCCAATGTGACTAACCAGATTAATCACTGTTATTAGTATATTTTTTATTGCTACATGGCAAACAAGTTACCAGTAGGTGCAGTAGATTCTCAGAAAACCAACAAGACCCAGCATTCATGATATGCACGCTCTTAAGGCTGTGCAATTGGGCAATTAGTTGAAAGGGGTGTGTTCAAAAAAATAGCAGTGTGGCATTCAATCAGTGAGGTCATCAATTTTGTGAAAAAACAGGTGTGAATCAGGTGGCCCCTATTTAAGGATGAAGCCAGCACTTGTTGAACATGCATTTCTCTTTGAAAGCCTGAGGAAAATGGGTCGTTCAAGACATTGTTCAGAAGAACAGCGTACTTTGATTAAAAAGTTGATTGGAGAGGGGAAAACTTATAAAGAGGTGCAAAAAATTATAGGCTGTTCAGCTAAAATGATCTCCAATGCCTTAAAATGGAGAGCAAAACCAGAGACACGTGGCAGAAAACGGAAGACAACCATCAAAATGGATCGAAGAATAACCAGAATGGCAAAGGCTCAGCCAATGATCAGCTCCAGGATGATCAAAGACAGTCTGGAGTTACCTGTAAGTACTGTGACAGTTAGAAGACGTCTGTGTGAAGCTAATCTATTTACAAGAATCCCCCGCAAAGTCCCTCTGTTAAAAAAAAGGCATGTGCAGAAGAGGTTACAATTTGCCAAAGAACACATCAACTGGCCTAAAGAGAAATGGAGGAACATTTTGTGGACTGATGAGAGTAAAGTTGTTCTTTTTGGGTCCAAGGGCTGCAGACGGTTTGTGAGCCAAACTCTGAATTCAAGCCACAGTACACAGTGAAGACAGTGAAGCATGGTGGTGCAAGCATCATGATATGGGCATGTTTCTCCTGCTATGGTGTTGGGCCTATTTATCGCATACCAGGGATCATGGATCAGTTTGCATATGTCAAAATACTTGAAGAGGTCATGTTGCCTTATGCTGAAGAGGACATGCCCTTGAAATGGGTGTTTCAACAAGACAATGACCCCAAACACACTAGTAAACGAGCAAAATCTTGGTTCCAAACCAACAAAATTAATGTTATGGATTGGCCAGCCCAATCCCCGGACCTTAATCCAATCGAGAACTTGTGGGGTGACATCAAAAATGCTGTTTCTGAAGCAAAACCAAGAAATGTAAATGAATTGTGGAATGTTGTTAAAGAATCTTGGAGTGGAATAACAGCTGAAAGGTGCCACAAGTTGGTTGACTCCATGCCACACAGATGTGAAGCAGTTATAAAAAACTGTGGTCATACAACTAAATATTAGTTTAGTGATTCACAGGATTGCTAAATCCTAGAAACAAAAAAGTTTGTACAAAACAGTTTTGAGTTTGTAAAGTCAACGGCAGACACTGCTATTTTTTTGAACACACCCCTTTCAACTAATTGCCCAATTGCACAGCCTTAAGAGCATGCATATCATGAATGCTGGGTCTTGTTGGTTTTCTGAGAATCTACTGCACCTACTGGTAAATTGTTTGCCATGTAGCAATAAAAAATATACTAAAAACCTGGATTAATCTGTTTAGTCACATTGGACTGCTATTATTTTGAACACTATATTAAAAAAGTTAAAACTTCCAATGTAAATTTGATACAGTATTGCCTAACTGCCAATCACAAATCTTCACTTGCTCCCTCAGACTAGGTTTTTGAAAAGTTTACATTGAGTGTTGCAACATCCTATAGCTGATTGAAGTGTGCATAATACTAGTATTTGGATAGAAAATCTGTATGGAAAATTTAATTCTGCAGTGACCTTGTGTTCTCTGAATCTTGTCTTCTGTTAGGGGTGAAGCTTTTCTCCTACAGCACCAGTGTGGCCAGCGTCGTCATCATGCCCCAGATCCTGCTTAAGACCGGGCTTGGAGTCCAGAGTTTCACCATGCAGGCTGCTTTCTGTGGATTGATTACCTTCTTCACTTTCCTCACCCCTGTCCTCCTTCACCTTGTCACCAGGAGCTATGTGACCCGCCTGTATCATAACCCAGATACAGACATTTACACAGCCATCACGTACAGCATCTTCCTCACTGAAAAGAGAAACATATTTCACCAGCGACAGGTCAGCATCCCATCAGTCAGCAAAATGTTCACCACCTTCTACGCTGACCACATGGGACTTCTGGTCAACCCAGACCTCTTTGCCCTCCCTCAGGACTACAACCACCTGATGGGCTATGATAAACCGCTCGTATTTGACCCAGATAACAAAGACGGACCTGATTTGAGCTGAATGAGTGACAGCATACTATTTAATGGTGTGTATATCCACAAAAGACACCGAACTGTCAGTCCAACAGGTTAGATACACTGTTAGCTTGATTAATTATAACTTTTTTATTTTTCTCAATACCAAATTATCTCAGATAAATCCAAATTAGAGAAGATTATTTGTCAATAATTCAAATTCAGAAAACTTTATTAATCCCAAAGGTCAATTCATTTCTGCTGTCCATCCTATACATATGAATAGAATAAATAATAAACTAGTATGTGAAAATCAGCGTCAACATGTCAGTGACAAGTGAACAGATCAGTGTGTTGCAGACAAACTAAACAAATTCACCTTGTGTGGGGGATTATCTTTTTGCAGGCATGTAAATAGCATATGGGCATAACTAAAAATTCCCTAAGAAGTTCAGGATCAAGTTGACACAGTATTCCTTTTGCTCTGTGGACCACCCTTCATAAGCCTCTTCGTTCAACTCCAGGGATTTTGGAGCAGATAATATTGAGAAAAATGATTTATGCAATGTGGCCAAAAAAATTTAAAAAACAATATGGCTACAGGGATGGGTAAAGGTGTAATGAATAAATATATAAATAACCCAGTTTGGTTTGGTGTTGGGTGGATGACGTGAAAATCACTTCCCGTGGACACAAATTTCTCACAAGAAAACAGCATTCTAAAACTTCAGTCAGAACTACTTTGTGTATAAAGTATTACGAGCAGTGATAAACAGAGATGGATATTGCATCTCCACTTCACTGTGCAAAAATAAAGGCAAGACAGGCTCCACCATTTCTCTATTTTTTGCTTTAGTGGCATCATTTTTGTAGTGATTAGATGGTGGAATTGAGTCCATCCCCTTTTGCCTTCACTTTTTGGGAGCTCTTATGTTTTTATATACAGTCAATAGTTATAGATTTTAATTCAAAGTAAAATGTTTTACAATACAAAATTTATTAAAATGAAATTTATTATATTTCTACATTACATTTCAACAACAGCTAGAAAAGATTAGATGAAAAATAAGTTAAATGACCTTAGAATGGATGCATGTGTCTGAGTTTAAAGAAACTGTGTCAATGTTTTGAAAATGATCCACACGCACACTGGTCGGCAAAAATTATGACAATGCAGCTAATGATGGATTTTGTTAGCCTTTAACTTACCTAAGTGGATGGTGGCGGGCTTCAGGACGCTTCCTGAGTGCAGCGCCCAGACCCACATGCATGTATGTGTGCGTCTGTCCAGGGTCTACATGGACCTTGAACTACATTGTCCTGTAATTACCGGTCCCTGGGCTGGGCTGAGTGGCTGCTGGCTTCAGGGTGCTGGTGGTGCCCAGGGGCAACTTCGTATACACAGGACGGGTGGGGCGGATCCAGGCACCCTTGTCTCCTGCCCACCGCTGGACAGGGGCGATCTCGCCCCTTGAGTATTGATGGTCCTGGGTTGGCGGCCGGTCTTCCTTAGTCCGGGGGGGATCCCTGGGTGTTGTGGATCGGGCATGCTGGGGGCACAGCCTTTCTGGTGGTGCCAGAGTGTGTTTCAGTGCAACCCTTGTGTGTGTGTGTGTGTGTGTGTGGCACTTTGGGCGCTGACTGGGGCCTGTTGATTCATCTCCTGCCTGTGCTGGCTGGGATGGGGACACCTCTGGCTCTCCGGGGTCCTTCGTCTCCCCGCCGCCCTCCCTTGGGTGGAGACATGGCCACTCTAGGGGCAGAAAGCCCCGGGCCTGAATGGGCTGCGGGTGGCTCTGGCCACTTGCTTCGTTTCTGGTTCTTGCTGGGGTCAATGTGGCGCTGTTACAGCGCTCCACTCCAGCTTTCAATTACATTCCTTGACAGGCTTATACATGCATGCACAAATATAGACACACTAAATCACTTGTTACACAATACAGTGGCTGCAGTGGGTTTTTGTTTTTTTTGTTTTTTTTTTTGTTTTTTTTTTCTTTTCATGTTTTTCTCTTTTTGTTTTGTTTTTTTCTGGATATTTGTCTATACCCTATTTATATGCCATATTTGTCTACCCCCCCCCAACCCCCTTGTCCAGTACAGTGTAACAGTAAATAAAATCAATTTAAAGTATACAACAAGAAGAGTATCTGAATTCTTCTTGTCAAAGCAAAATGGTTGACAAAACAAAGGAATCCAGGTCCCCATTGTGGTGTTCCAATAAGCTAGACAGGTGACAGGTAAAATTAAAAAAAACAACTTAAGTTTATGTTGAAAATATGAACAAAGTAAACTGCATTTTTGTATCTACTGCTCAAACAAGTTTGTGTAGTCTATTCTAAAAACATTACTTATTCTGCCATCGTGTGGTTTCTGCTGTGACGTCAGACTTGAGAGAGGATTTCCACTCCAATCACAGGTGTGAGGAAAACCCCCAGATGGTCTGATTACGGCCTCTCTCAATATCCTTAAAAGGCTTTACCTGAAATGAAATCATTTTGGATTGCTAATAGACTACATCTATGAAGCCAATTAGTACTACTTTTTTTGTCAGAAAGTTGCATTATAGCTTCTGATTTCAGTGATTCTTTTCTGTGGTAGTAGAGCAGTGCAGCATTGTCACAAGCTAATCTTGGCAAAGTCAAGTTATTGACTAGCCTAGCCACAAATAATAAACCAAACCAAGCAAGTGCTTCTAACAGACTAAGACCATGGCAACTCAGAAGTAGGACACTGCATCATTTAGCAATGTGATGATCCTTGGATCAAATAAGGTTAATAATATGGCCTTCTACTCGTCTTTTACCCCCTCTTTGTCAGTGATTAGAGATTCCTCTATTTTAGATCAGGACGTTCACATGTAAACTGCAGAATGTCAGACCTGTTTTTCAAAGAACAAAAAATTTTATTCATAATTCTAAGACTCATTCTGATCCTATCAGGGCTGATGTTGGTTGAGATTATCGGATACAATCTGCTCTGTTAGCTCTTTAGCCAGTCAATTTTGGCCTGTAATACAGATATCTAGTCAGTAATACCAATCACAGAAAAAGTATTGGTGTTAAAACATTACATTTCAGCAATCTACGAATATATGTTGAATTTCAAACTTATGTAAATGATGTATTTTTTTCCTTCATCCCACACCATGTTATGCTACCTAAATCACCATCATACACCTCTAGATTGGTGTGGTTCTGTCCACAACTCCTTCGTTAACTCCTGTAAAAGTTGATGGGTGTTAATGACACTGTTTATCATCACCCAGGTGTGGAAGAGGTTGTTTAACAATGTTAATGACTTAGTTACTACTAAAAGTAGTATTGTATTGTTACCATCAACACTTAGAGTCTTGGAGCAGCTTGTTATGAAATCTGTAGAAATAAATGTGAATTCAAATGTGTGTGAACGTGAACTAATTCATTTTATTCTGAGTGAAATGATCTTTAAGACGGTATGTGAGTTTGCACAACAGTGGTTATTAAATCATCTCAAAGGCAGCAACATCATCACCAACCATAATTAAAAAAACAATCACATATGTATGTGAGATCCATTAAACAAGATATTCTTCTTATTTTCTCTGCCGTCTGTGTGTAACTCTGATACGGGAGAATTTCAACCTACCAGTCACGCATGATTTTGTTCTGAATAAGGGATGAAAATTATAAAGAAATTGCTAAAACAGAAACATCCAGACAGAATCATTTATAATTGTCACATTTCGATAAAACATTTCTTTTTAACCAGCACATTTTTTCTAGCCTATGCTGTTTTGGTTTAGTGGCACAGAAAACTCAGTTCAATTGCTTGTGTTGTGAATAATCTAACAATACCTTTTAGCCAATCAAATTTCTGAATTCTTAAGTGTGTTGCAACTGGAGTGAATGAGTTATGCACAAGGGAGAGATGGCAGGATGAATAGCAGACAATAAAAAATTAGAAACAAGTTCGACAAAAAGTAGAGATGAAGAGGTTTCAAGACTGTAAGAATTGTTAAAACTACAATAACTATGGTGTCTTGCACCTCGCAGTAAAGCTTTTTATGTGTGTGGTGTGTGCTTATTAAAACAAACTTGTTGCACCATCTTGGATTTAATCATCTATGTATGACTGAATCAAAGTAAAAAATGTATTAGCTTTTGTATATGAGCCCAAAAATTCCATTGACGTTCACAGTGACCGGAGAAATCCTTGTTTGCTTTTGGTTTCTCACAAGTTTTGAATGAGAGACTGACACTATGTTTACATGGACACAAATATTCGGAATAAAGGGCTGATTAGAATAAAAATGCTTCATGTTGGGAGATTCTGATCTGTTTCGGCTCATTCGGAAAGAAAATGTATTCCGATCGAGAGGGTTGGTTTATGCTGATCCTTATTCTGAACCGCGTCCATGTACACGCTTATTCCGATTATGACTTCCTGTTTGGGGTAAAATTACCCCCACTGCATATGTGTACTCATGTCTCTCCCGCTCTTTCCTCCTGTAAACACAGGAGCATTATGCGTTACTGAGCCAGTAGCTTGATCATGGAAAACAGTAGAAACAAAAGTACTGGCGCAGGTCCATTCTTTAAGAGTGCCAAGTTTAAATTGCATGGAAAAGGGCAAAGTGTAGCCACATCGGCATTTGTTTAGATTACGGGTGGAAGTACAACTTTTTCTTCTGCGGTTATTTTAAAGAAATTAGAAAAATCTGCGCATGTCAAAATGCTGTTATTTTGATTAAAGCCTGGTGCATGTATACGCATGTCATGATCAGACTATTTGATTTAGCGTCCATATAAACAGCGGATTCAGAATTTCCAATCCGTAAAATTTTTAATCTGATTAAATTTCTCACATGTTAACATAGCTACTATCTCATCCCCCTATCTGTCTCTCCCCATCAACCATTATAAATTATTTTAAATAAGTGAAATGTTACACTATAAAAACGAAAATAGTTAACAAATAAAACATTTTTTAGTTCATCTGTATTAGAAATCTAACATTGTATTATTTTGGTTTCAGTAGGCAGCTACAATAAATGTTAAAATGTACACGTTAAAAAAAGTTCAATATAAAACCCTAAGCTTTATTTGCTGAACCTAATGTGTGAAAAATGCACTTAAACATTGTATTTAAAAATGATTTTTGTCTGACTTCATCTTTTTATTGTATTGGTAATCAAAACCACGAAATTGTGGTATTCCCTCCGACAATAATTATGACGCCAAAATATATTGTAAATGTCCTGTATTTATATAGCGCTTTTCTAGTCATTGTAGACAAACGCTTTTACACTACAGGTTTTGCATTCACTCATTCATACACACATTCATATATTGGTGGCAGTGACTACCTTGTAAGGTACCACCTGGAGTGTTAACCATTCAGAAACTCAAACACTGATGGTGCAGCATCAGGATCAATTCGGGGTTCAGTTTCTTGGTGAAGGACGCTTCGAAATTTTAACTGGAGGGTCTGGGATCCAACCAGGAATCTTCTGATCCCTGGAGGACTCCTTCCATCTGTGCATCTCATCCCAGACTTTTCTCAAGGATTTTTTTGTTTTTCTTGTTTTTCTATTCGGACATCTTTGAATTTTGATTAAATACCCCTGCCTTAAACCATTAGAGTATTATTTTGTTTTTCTGTCCCCTTCACTGTTTGTGTGCATGCATATGGATGGATGGTCAATACAACCAAGAACAACAAATCCCATAGTAGCCTTAGACTTTTGGACAGTACTCTAAATTCATGCCTTTTCCCCAATTTATAACTCCACTGCACAGTCTAATGACAAATTTCCTGACATGGATGAAAGTCCATCCCGGACAGTAGTCATTCCCATAGCCATGGCAAAATTAGAGTAGAACAGCATCCCCTAGAAAATTTAATCAAAGCAGCCCTGAACTCCCTTTGATGTAAAGTTATGAAAATTGTTCGATGTATGAATCATCCCAAGATGTACAAAAAGTCAAACCACCATTGGTGTAAGGGCCCATTTTGAGCAATTAATACATGTCCTTTTGCAAACATTTATTTCATTCAAATGACTTCAAATTTGGTTTGCTATTCAAGCTTCATCAGGCAAAGGCAGGGAACGCCTTGGACAAGTCGTTAGTTCATTGCAAGGCTGACATATAAAGACAAACAACCATTTAACTCACATCCACAGGAAATTTAGAGGGACCAATTAACCTAATACTTGAAAGGTGTGGGCATGATGGCGTGGCAAATTTTGAGGTCTCTTTGTGAAGCAGGAATTTGTCACAACTCCACTATACATGATCTGCCTAAACCTTCATTAGTTGACCCAACCAATGAAGGTGTCCTGCCCTGAAGACATCCACATGCCAGTAGACCCTTTTACAGATGACGTAAATAAAAAGCTTTGTGCACACTTTGGTAACAGAAGTAGAGGTCTCCCCAATCACACACAGGAGTAAGCAAGCTGTAACCAATGATTTAGACTTTCTACAAGCACCATAATATCCAGTTGTGTCTATGGTCAGAATCGATAATCCACTGGTGGATTTAAGTGGCGTTTCTGACTACAAGCAATTTACCCTGTTGACAGGAATGAGGACACAATCAGAAATGCTTATGTTTGCAGCACACATTTTACATCAGGTACATTGTTTATCTACTCATTCGCTTCACTAGCAAGCCTTACTTCTGTTGCAAAACTACACACCAGCATACTGTGCAGTTTACTATTAAAGGGTCTATATTCCGTGTTAATTACTGGACCACCTCTCTGAGGGGCTTTATCTGTGTGACTTTGAACCTGGTCCAGTTATATACATGGAGATGAAAAGGCTTTTTCATTGCTTGCAACATGTGGCCAAGGTGGCAAAGCAAATTTGAGGACTCGCCGTGAAGCAAAAGTCATATTCAGTGTGGCTTTAACATGGCCAAAAATCATTAATCTTAGTGCATGCAACAGTCCTGGTGAAAAATTATTTTTTTTACAGTTAATGACCATGGACTCGACTCAATGCCTTGGCCTTGCCCCATTTAACTACCGCCCATCAGGCTACTTTCACTGTAAAAAATTAAGTACACATGTGCGACTGACCCAGGCCCTATAACTCCAATATACACAGTCTATTCAGTGCCAAATTTCACAACATGGATAAGAGTTTAGTCCAGAAGATTTAACAGTGGTCATTATCATGGGCATGGCAAAATTAGTCCACAGCATCGCTGAGAAAATTTCAACAAAGCACCCTCTACAGTGAAGTCAGTCAATAATTTTGTGCTCATTTTAGGCAAATTTACACACTTGTGAACTTGTCCGAGGGTGTTTGTATGAGGAAAAACTTTGTCAATGGCAGGGATGGATTTAACTTACCTACGACGTATAAACAACTTTTAGCTTCTCTGCAGCTTTACAAAATTTGGAGTCAGTTTACTGTAGATCTCTATGAAGATTCTCAGTCATCCAGGTCATGGTACTCTTGGTGTTTTTTCTGAAAGCAACTGGACTTCTTGTAGTTTCTTAAAGACATTTCGCCTCTCATCCAAGAGGCTTCTTCAATTCTACATTTCTGGTAGGGAGTCTCCAGTATTTAACCATGTGGAGGATCTCGGAGTGTTTAGTAGGAAGCAACTGGACTTCTTATCTTGTTTGAAGACGTTTCGCCTCTCATCCGAAAGGCTTGAGACAATCACCAACAAAGAGGACTTGGTTGAAAGCACCAGCCTGTGGGGGGGTTCCTCTGGCTAGGAATCATGTGAGTCGTTAAGGTCACATGAGCCCGGGTGTGAATCACTCAAGAGTGTTTGCCCCTCACCCCTGGTTTAATGTGACACCTTGGGCTCACATGGCCCCAGGTGTGTATGGGGGTTAAACCGCCTGGGGAGGGCTCCCAAGACAGCATTGTAGGTTGCAGACAAATGGTGTCTTAGTCCACCACCCCTGTTTAGAAAGTGTTTCTCCAAGTGGACATAGATGGCCTCTTTTATTCCTCTTTCAAACCATCTGTCCTCTCTGTCCAGAACGTGGACATTGGAGTCCTCCCCTAATCGGAAAAAAACATCTTGTTGACTGCTACATCCAAGACAAAACGATTAGAGCCCTATGGGACTCGGGGTCTCAAGTGACAATCATTGACAAGAAATGGTGGAGGGAAAACCTGTCAGATGTGAAGCTCAGAGATATCAAGGAATTGTTGGAAGCAGACAACACACTAGATATCACTGCAGCTAATGGAGAAAGCATGCCATACATCGGTTGGGTCGAAGTGACTTTCAGGTTGGCCTCTGAATGAGCTCCAGAGACAGAGATAGTTGTCCCCACTCTTGCCATGAAAGATGCCAGCCTTGCCCGGCCCATCATTGGCTCCAATGTAATAGGAGTCATTGTGAACAACGAGCTAAAACAGTCTAACACACCTGACAAGCACCAGCTCATCCAGACTGTCGTGGCAGCTTTTCCGGCCTCTGATACAAGTGGTATCCAAGCCTGTGTGGAACAAGTGAGTACTGAACAGACATATGAGTACATGGTTAAGACTACAAAAGTGGAACTAAATGTCCCAAGACACACGTCTGTAAAGGTGGAGTGCCGTGTGCAGACATCCCCCTTTCAGAAAGACACAGATCTTATATTTGAGTCGGATGTAAACCCACAGTAGGCAGAAGGATTGGAATTCTGTGACACCCTTGTAACACTGAGAAATGGAGCAAAGCCATTTATAACTGTTGATGTACAGAACCCCACAGACCATGATATTGTGCTAACTGGGAGAACAGTTATTGGGACAGTACAACCAGTCCAAGCCATCTACCCTGCCTCTGTGTTTGAACAGCTCCGCCCTATCTCTTCAGCTGCAGTGAGTAATGTGGATGTGGAGAAAGAAAAACTCTCCAGTGATATTTGGGACCCTCCAGTGGATTTGAGCCACCTCTCTGAGACTGAAAGAGAAGTGGTACGGACAATGTTGAGAGATGAATCAGCTTCCTTCTCTAAATCAGAAAATGGCATTGGGTGCATAGACAAGTTACAACTCTGCATCTCATTAAAAGACACTGAGCCTGTTGCAAAGACCTACCTGTCTGTGCCCAAGCCACTGTACAGAGAAATGAAAGACTATCTACATGACCTCATTGCACACGGCTGGGTGAAGAAATCCAACTCACCCTATGCATCTCCAGTCGTCTGTGTGCGCAAAAAGTGTGGTGGTTTGCGTCTGTGTATTGATTACCGTGGGCTAAACAGAAAAACCATTCCCGACCGACAGCCGATTCCCAGAGTACTAGACATTATAGATGGCCTGGGAGGTAACTCCTGGTTTTCCCTTCTAGTTCAAGGTAAGGCCTACCATCAAGGCTTCATAGCCGCGGAGAGCAGGCACCTGACTGCTTTTGTAACCCCCTGGGGGCTATACGAGTGGATCAGAATACCGTTTGGCCTGATGAATGCACCCGCTGCCTTCCAGCGATGTATGGAGAACTACCTGGAGGGTCTGAGAGATGGGATTTATATTCCATATCTTGATGACACAATCGTTTTTAGCAAGTCATTCTCAGCTCATGTGGAAGATGTCAGGACAATGCTCAGACGGCTCAGACAGTATGGCATAAAGCTAAAGCCCAGCAAATGTGAGCTGTTTAGACCCGATGTGCGTTATCTGGGGTGCATTGTATCAGCACAGGGCAGCAAGATGGACCCAGCTGACACCATTGCAGTGAGGGTTCTGAAAGAGAAAAGACCGCGCACCATTGGAGAGGTAAGAGCAATTATGGGCCTCCTGAGCTATTATAGACAGTACATCGGAGATTTCTCCCGCATCGCTGGCCCCTTCTACAATCTCCTGAAAGCTCCCCCAAATGTGCGGCAATCTGATGATCAAGAGGCAGATGCAAAACCCATGAGACAAAAATGCAAAGGGGTTCCCTCTCACCAGCCCATCAAAAGGACTCAAAAACACCAACAGATACTGGAGAGACTTATTGACTGTCTGGTAAAACCACCCATCCTTGCGTTCCCAGATTTTACCAAGCCTTTCACATTACACACAGATGCCTCCAATCAAGGCCTTGGCGCAGTTTCGTATCAGGAACAAGCAGGAAAAATTGAGTCGGAGAAGAACTATCACTTCCATTCTGGAAAACTAGAGTTACTGGCTCTGAAGTGGGCTGTCTGTGAAAAGTTTAGAGACTATCTGATTGGTTCCTCCTGTATTGTGTACACAGACGACAATCCGCTCACGTACTGTCAACAGCTAAACTTAATGCTACTGGATGTTGGTGGGTAGCTGAGCTGGTGGATTTTCACATCACGATCAAGTACCGTCCAGGACGAGAGAACATGGACGCCGACAGCCTTTCCAGAATGCCTGTTGATATTGAGACGATGATAAAGGAGTGTAAAGAGGAACTCTCATCCCGATCAGTACAAGCCACAGTTCAGTCTGTGGAGGCGCAAGAGTCTAATATCACATGGTCTATGGCCCTGTCAGCCCAGTGTGCAGTGACAAGTGAATCAGAACATCAGCCCATCCCTACTGAAGAGATTTGTCTGGCTCAAAGAGAGGACCGGTGTATTGGACCTGTGGTTGGATGTCTGCTGTCTGGCACCAAGCCAGGAAGTCAACAGCTGAAATCATTCAGTATGCAGACTAGACGGCTGTTGCGTGAATGGGAGAAACTGACACTGGATGATGATGGCATACTGCGCCGCAAACCAGCCGTAAGAACACAACTCGTCGAAAAATTGAAAAATACAGAGACAGTATTAAAAGCACTGCACAATGAGATGGGACACCCAGGAGTAGAGAGAACATCTTTACTTGTCAGGGACAGATTTTTCTGGCCGCAGATGCAGAGGGAGGTTTAACATTATGTCTTGTCAGGCTGCTCCTGTCTGAAAAGGAAGAAGCCCAGTAGAGAAACCAGAGCACCACTCACCAGTATTGTAACTACTCAGCCTTTTGAATTGGTGTCTGTTGATTTTCTGCATGTGGACAGGTGTTCTGGCGGATATGAATACATATTGGTCATAATTGATCATTTTACGCAATTCGCACAAGCCTATGCCACAACATCAAAATCAGGCAAGACAGTGGCTGACAAGATCTTTAATGACTACGCCTTGAAGTTCGGATTCCCCTTGAGAATACATCATGACCAAGGAGGTGAATTTGAAAATCAGCTGTTTGCTCAGTTGGCTAAAAACTGTGGTGTTGCAGGCTCAAGAACGACACCATATCACCCACAG
>KV751329.1:6060424-6074908 GCA_001698575.1 Mola mola | reverse complement strand
AACTGGAAGGAGTCATTAAACAAGCTCATTTATGCATACAACTGTACAAGGAGTGAGGTCACAGGGTTTTCCCCCTTCTTCCTCTTGTTCGGGAGAGCCCCTCGACTTCCTATCGATTTACTATTTCAGCTAACACCAGAGACGGGAACCTCAGACCACCGGCAGTACATAAAAAAAATGGAAAAGTGGAATGCAAGAAGCATATGAGATTACCAGAGAGAATGCAAAAAAATCTGCAGAGAGAGGCAAGAGAAATTATGACAAAAAAGTCAGGAGTTCCGTGTTGGAAGAGGGAGATTGCGTCCTTTTCAGAAACATGACTCCCAGAGGTGGAACAGGCAAGCTCAGCAGCCAGTAGGAAGACTCTATCGACAAAGACGTGCGTCAGGTAAACAAAGACCTTCCAATCTATGAAGTTGTGCCTGAGCAAGGGAAAGGGAGGGACAGTAGAATCTTGCACCAAAATCTCCTGCTTCCATGTAACCATTTACTATTAGAGATGCCTCTCAAAGTCACTAAGCAGTCAAAGAAAAGGAGCATCAGAAAAAACAAAGATGAAAATAATGCACCACAAACCGAGAGCAGCAGTGACGATGAAGATGACTGGTACTACTACTTCCCCTCTCAGCCTCCACCAGCAATGCAGTCTCAGGCAGATGAAAACGCAAATCTAATGGAAATGGATGTTAATGAGTCTGGGGAAGGACCAGCGTTACAGAGTGATGAGAATCCGAGTGAACCACACCTGCTGGATCAAATGGACGTACCAATTCAGGTGGAAACTGACTTTACCGGTGAGATTGCTTTGGAGGACAGTATAATAGCACCCTCATCAACTGGCCTGAGTGGAAATTACAACGAGGCTGTGCGGACTCCAGGGAGGCCAAGGAGAGAGAGACGGGCACCAAAAGTCTTCACCTACAGCGAACTAGGTAAACCAGTTTGTTACAGTATTGGACCACCAGCTAATCACACATTCTGGTACCAACCTTTGTCCTATAGACACAACACAGTAGAGACTCAATGGGGGAATCCTGCGCCGTTCCTCTGCCCCCAGCCAGTGTCCCTACATGGATATTGAACAGCACATATAAACATCTTATGGACTGTTTCCAGAACAGCACATATACACATCTTATGGACTGTTTAACAGCAAAAGATTCACATACCCATTTATACATTTCATGGACTCTTTTGAGTACACTTTCATCGCATCATGGATTGTTCCGAGAACAGACAATATTCATGGATATTTCATGGACTGTTGTAACAGCTGAAAATATTCATTTATGCGTTTACATGCACTGCTAAATATCTGTGAGATATTTAATATGAGGGTTAACCATTACTGGACTGTTTTGAAAAACAGTGGGTATTGTAATGCACTATGTGAGAAAAGCTAGATGTTCACACAGAAATTCATTGGTGCTATAAGAGCTATACAAGTTATGGACTGTTGGAATATTAATATGTTTACAAAATATTCGGTCTGGTTTGAATTTAACTGTTAAATGTGCCTGATAACGCTAAACCTCAGGGTTGATGAGTGTTGAAATGTTTATAAAAGTTAAATGTTTGGCAGGGGATGAGTAGTCATTTCTGTAAAGTTTGTAATAAAAAAGCTAAACCGTTGATACAGGATGTCGGGACGACATCTGTTTTGAAGGGGAGTGTGTAGTGATTGCTATATATAGTATAAAGTAACACGCTCTTAATATGTATGTTCTGTTAAATAATATTGTGTTTTTATATTACAGTACTACCCTGTGGTTTTGTTTTGAGAGACAGAGGAGTTTAGTTGCTGATGTCATTTCCAGTATTAGAACCTGTAACTGACGCTGTTCGTTAATAAAATACTGACTTGAGAGCTGAACACTGTTGTTTTAACTCAAGCTGTCTTCCCCTATTCAGGGGTGTAACAGACGGATATGCCTCCCTTGATCCGGCTATTGGTAACTGTCAGGTTGGATATGCAAATGCAAATAATGATTGGACTGTTGTTAAACAATCTTCTCTGCCTTCTCGTTTCTAAGCACAAGCAGCAGAACTTTTGACTTTAACTGAAGCATTCAGATTGGCTAAAGGTAAAACAGTCACTATTTACACTGACTCTCTTTTTGCTTTTGGCATTGTTCATGATTTTGGAGCATTTACATTTACCATTTTACATCACGATAAAGTAGACAAGACAATCTGGAAAAGGAGGAAGGGAACACGGGGGTTAAATACACGAGGGGGAGGTAGACAATTGGACACAGGTGGGACACATTAGGGAGAGGGAATAATCAGACACACCTGAGGGACAACACTTGACAGGACATGGGGAGTAAGACACAAACAGAACTTCAAAGTAAAACAGGAAACACCGAATGACCCTAACAGACAGACACTTTACACTAGCGGACCCTGACAGGGCTCCCTTTTGCCCTCTCATCCTTTCAGTTTACGCTGACTCTATGACAGACTTTTGCTGCAGCAAAATAAAGAGACACAAAGACAACTCGACTTTTACCAATTTCATTCTCTGATTCATCTCAAACAAAAAAATTGCCACAACAAAGTACACATAGCACCACTCTTAATTACCCAAACACCACATATGCAATATGAATGTGTAGGGGGATGCACAGTGTGCAGAAATTGAAAACGTGTCTGCGTATATGTTATTCACAAAAAATGACCTCAGGCCAATGAGTCTTAGTTCAAAAAAATATTAAATGCATCAGTTTTCTTTAAACAGGTCCCACAGACCCAAACATCCCCACACGGGTTAAAGGTCAGTCCAGTATTACTACACCTAAAGACAAAACTTCATTTGAATCTTTTTATTGATATGTCACATATTAAATATGATTAGTGTCTCTAAGGTATTAAGTGTTATATAAATAAACTGCATTGTCACTGCCACCAAAATTACTATTATTAGTACCACTATTGTAGGCATACCTCAGGTAAAATGATACACTGAAACTCTATCCATAGATGATGATGAAGTTCTAATACATAAACAAGTTTTACCTCAGAAGATGAATAGACTTGCATTAATTTCCAAGTCTACTAACATTGCTGTCACACACACATTTACACACTGGAGGCAGAGACTACAGTACCTGTTTGTTAGGAACAGTAACCATTGGAATAAATGTTATAAATGATCAGTCTCAAAGCTTGTGTTGTAAACAGCTTATGAGCATCCATGTCCACGATTTTACACAGAAAGGTCCTACTAACAGTTTGTCATCTCTATTGCTGTCTGTGATGCGATACATCGTGCACGTTACCATCACTGCCCAAAATCAACTGATGTCCGTGGACCTTTAAGGGCTACAGAAGCAACTGAAGCACTATGTTTATCCATTTTCCACTTCCTCTTAAATTTCAAATCTCTCAAATCCTCAGCTTTTCATTTAACCATGGCATAAAGGGAGGTTAAGGCTTCTTATACTTGTCAGGAGCAATCGATTTAAAAAAAATTAGCGCAGGAGCTGTTAAATACGTCAACCAGCTCATCTACATTGGCACCATACTGTTTACTGTAAGTCATAGAAGTTTGACAAAAGCAGGGAGGCAAGTGTGAATTTAGGGGACGAGAGCGAATCAGAGTCCTGGTTTCGGGGTCAGGAAAGAGAAAAGGAACCTGGAAGTCCACTACCATATCATCAGAGAGTGCAAAATCTACAATGCTTATGTTTTCCACATAGAGACCATGTGATAAAACCAGGTCAAGTGTGTGTTCTTTGTCATGACCGGGCTACTTCACATGTTGAATCATGCTAAAGGAATCTAAAAGTTTGATAAAATCAGAAGCTACTGAGAAGGACGAATGGCAGCAGACATGGGTATTAAATTTACCAAGAAGAACTCATATGTTAAAATAATAACTGATCAAAATTCTGAAAATTCTGGAATAAAAAGGGAAGGTAAAATTAGAGAGTCTGTCGATTAAAACACATAGAATAGGAAACTTTTTCTTTAAAATAATGCTAATACACTGAAATTATAAAAGCCATTAAGTGGAACTGCAGAACAGGTAAAATCATATCTGTGAATCATTGCAAGACCACACCTTCGACATGTCATTTTTGGTTGGAGGAAGAATTAATAATTTGGGGGGCAAGACTCAATGAGAGTGTCACACACATCAAGATTTATCCACAACTCCTTGATGATAAAAAGTCAATGTTAATAGTAGATAACTTCCTGGCAAATGAAAGTCTTATTATTTGAGTAACCTTACATTGAGCTGGCAGAAAAGAGCAGATTTAGCAGTAGGAATTGGTGAGAGGGTTTCAAATGTAACAAGGTTGTTTCTGTTTCAGTGGCTGTAGTAATTTGTGTAATTTGTTGTGCATACTAAGAATACAACCGATACGCTCAGGGTTCTCAGTTATGACAGGAATAAGACCACACAGGACACACGTCTTCTCCAGTCTGTCCACCGTAGAGGCTAAAGAATCAAGCTGCTAGTGGAGTTAGTGGACTGCCTCGACATGATGTCATTGCCACCTGATTGAGCACAGTGTGAACAGAGGGATGGATATCCAGGAAAGTTGGAATTAGCTCAATGAAATCAGTTGTCTTTCCCCCTGATACACATGTGATGGCACAAGGAAGTTTGACAAAAAGGATAATAGAGTCTACGATAGCTAGCCTGGTCTGATGCCGTGGACACTGGAAATCCGCTCTCTCAAAGCAGAAAAGGTGAGAGTACAGCTTGATAAACCAGAGTTCTTTCTTCAGCTCCATAATTACTGCATTTTGGTGGTGCCTTCATGGCCTGTGAACAACGGAGATATTAAAAGGCTGGAGGCTTAAGAACCATGTAGTTACCCTTCTGTTTTTTTTTCTTTGTTTTTTGCCATCCACTGCAATATGGAATGATCTGTTATTAGGATGAACTTTCTTCCAAGAAGGTAGTATCTGGGTGTCTCCAGGGCCAGGGTGTATCTCCCTTGGCAGCAGCTTCCAACTTAAATAAAGTACTGGATGTTCCTCATCTCCACTGATCTGGGTTAGCACAGTGGCAAAGCCAACCTCAGAGGCATCTACCTGAACCGCAAATTCTTTACTGAAGTCAGGGGCCATCAATACCGGTTTTAACACAATCTCTTCAGGTTACCATACACTTCTTCTGCCACTGGAGTCCATCTTAACATCCTTGATTGTTTCTTCATTGTCAGGTCTGTGAGAGGGGCAGCCATCATAGCAAAATAAGGGATGAATCGTCTGTAGTAATTTGCAAGACTTAAGATCTCACCTTCTTTTTTGTCACCGGTTTTGGCCAGTCTTGTATTGCAGAGAGTTTTGCCTCCTGGAGTTTGACGAGACCTCGACTGATGGCATAGCTTAAGTAGTTGGTCTCACTGCGTAAGTCCAGCTTACATTTCTGCTTTTCAGAGAGACTCAGGCACTTTTTGCACCCAAGGTAAATGGTTTTCCCAATCTGAGCTGTAAATGACCACATCATCCAAATAGGTTGATGTATATGCTTTATGAGGTTTGAGTACTTGGTCCATCAAGCGCTGGAAGGTAGCAGGGGCCCCAAGCAAACCAAAAGGCATCATCCTATACTGCCACAGGCCACCCAGAGTTGCAAATGCAGTCTTCAAATCAAATCAAATCAAATTGTATTTGTATAGCCCAAAATCACAATTTACATATTATCTCACTCGGCTTTGACAAACTGTATAGATGTGACACCCTCTGCCCTTAGACCCTCAAACCCGGTGAGGAAAAACTTAAAAAACCCTAAACAGGGAAAATAAGAAACTTCAGGAAGAACCACAGAGGAGGGATCCTTCTTCCTTGGACGGACAGACGTGCAATAGCTGTGACATGTACAGAACACAACAACATGATAATAACAGTTTACTTAGGATATTTAAAACATCCATGAGTCTCAGAGTCTGTGGAATCTATAAATCCAGATGTATGGGAAGTCTAGTGATCCAGACGCAGGTGTACTCTGTTGGTCCAGGGGCCATTATAGTCCAAGTCCGAGTCTTCTCCTTTGACTCTGTAGAAAAGGGAACTTGTCTACAATATCCTTTTGTGAGAACAAGAGTGGTTATGAAGCGTGCATTACCCAGGCTTTCAATTTGTTCATTGACACAAGGTATGGGATATATATCAAATTCAGACACCTCATTTACTTTCCTGAAATCATTACGAACACGAACTGTGTTTTCTGGCTTGGCTGTTATGGGACTCGACCAAGCACTTTGGGATGGTTCAATTACATTTAACTCCAACATTTCTTAATCTGCTCTTCAATCTGTTTCTTATGGGCCTCTGGTACCCCATAAGGCTTTTGGTTCACTACTTTCCCAGGAAGGGTGCATATTTCATGCTCCATGAGATGGATGAAGCCCAGAAGGTATAAAAAATATCCTCACGATCATCTACTAACCCTTTTGTTTCCTGAAGTTGGTGAGGAGAAAGGCCAGGCCCAAACTGCAGCTCATTGCAACCAGGTTTCTTTAACTCTCTGTGAGAACACAAGTAAACAACACCTCTCAATCATGCCATTTCTTTAAAAGATTGACAGGGTACATTTGCTCACCTCTTCTCTTGCCAGGTTTTAGTACTCTGTAATTGACTTCACCCACCTTTTCAGTTACTTTAAAAGGTCCCTGCCAAGTTACTAAGAACTGACATTCCAAAGTCGGCACAAGCACCAGGACTCAGTCCCCTTTTTTGACCTCCTGGGGCTGAGTAACTCCATTATAAATGGCACTCTGGTCTCTCTGGGCCTATTCCATGTTTTCCCTTACAATGGGGATCACTGCTGACATCCAGTCTCACATTGCCTATACATGCTTAGTCATTGCGCCGTGAAGACAGGGTTGGGATACAAGGATACAATAGGTCAGAAGGTGAGAAACCAGTAAAAGACTGAAGAACTTCTCACAGTGCAAACAAAAGGAAGGGAAGCAGCTGGTCCAAATATCCTCCATCTTTGTCAATAGCCTTTCTAAGCATAACTTTGAGAGTTTTGTTAAACCTCTCTCCCAACCCATTAGTCTGTGGGTGGTACACCGAGGTTCTTAACTGTTCATTAGCAAAATAAAGCGCAATTCTGTTACTCTAACCCTGGACGGAAAGGGGGTCCCTTCATCAGTGAAAATTTCTTTTGGAACTCCTACTCGAATGCAGAAGAGAAACATTTTGTGTGCTATTTGTTTAACATTAGCTTCTTTTGGGGGAACAGTATCTGGATAGCGAGTGGAATAGTTCACATTTACCAAGATGAATTGGTGTCTACGAGCACTCTTAGGTAATGATCCCACAATATCCTTCCCCAACCAAAGGAGTTTCTCTAATGGGCAAAGGGACCAGGGGGTTCTTTTAGTTATGGAATGGAGAAAATCTCCACTACATACCACAGTGTAGATTAAACATCGTCTTTTTCTTCTTTGTCTTTCGGCTTTACCTCTGTATTTCTAAGAGTCACCACAGCGAATCTTCTTCCTCCATCTCTCCCTGTCCCCTGCATCTTCTTCTCTCAGACCAAATATGCGTGTCCTCTCTCACCCCATTCCTAAATCTTATCTTTAGTGTTCCTCTTTGCCTCCTGGCTAGTAGCTCCATCTTGAGAAATTATGCTTTGCCTATGTTCTTCAATTGGCAAATTTCATAAGGTTGTTCCTCATACGACACGGGAGATATAACACAGGAACACAAAAGACACAAGATGTAAGTCGACTGCCTGCCAGTGGGAAGCCCCTTTCATCTTGGGTTAATACCATGGGCAGTTGCTCTTGCTGTTTTCCTTGACCATGTGACTGGGAGATCCTTAATGTTGGATTAAAAGAATGAGATTATGAGGAGTTACACGCATTCAATAAACTTTGCCACTTTGGGAATAAACATGCTGGCACCAAGAGGTCTGGGGATGGGGATGGGGATGTCTCTCCTGAGAAAGAATTTCTTGTAAGACGAGAAACATATCAAGGGAGATTTAAAAAACAGACATTCACAGGTGGATCCACTACATTTCCCTATACTTTTGGTCAAGGAATGGGTCCTTACTGTTGTTTATGCTTATGCGCCAAACAGCTGTTCCTTCGGGTGGAAGGAGCCCCTACAGCGGACTCCATTGTTCTACTGGAATCAATGCTTCAATCCTCAAGTGGGCAATGGCAGCATGATGTAGAAGACTGGATCAGGACAAATGGCCTGCCCAATCTGAACTTGAGTGGTTTTCAGTTGTTGGACTTCTGTACTAACTGCTGTTTGTCCATAACTAATGACTAAACTAATCAAGGCATAGGGGTGTCCATAAGTGTACCTGGCAAGAGGAAACCTTAGGTCGCTGGTCAGTGATCAGCTTTCTAGTCGTATCAGCTAATCTGCGGCTGTATGTTTTGGATCAGAGCTGTCAACTGATCAGTATGTTGTGGTAGGTGAATCAGAAGGCCAGATATACCTGGCAGGCCCAAAACAAATTGAGGGTCAGAATGGTTTTCAACTCCCACTACTGTCAGATTTTGGACTACATCCCAGGGGTGGTGTGGGACATGGAATGTAGAAGGGCCCTGGCGGTTATTTGGAGCTGCAGTTGCAGCGTTGCCTCTAAATAGCCGGGACAGCATCAATTTGATATAAGTATTGTCAGAGGTAGAGCTTGGTTCACATTGCCAGCAGTAAGTCAGATTTGTTCCCAGTTAGGCTTGGTCTCCACCTTGGGGCTGCCTTTTGTCACCGGCTCTGTTCATAATCTTTATGGACAGAATTTCTAGGCGCGGCTAATAGGCGGAGAGTGTCAGGTTCAATGGCCTAATGATTTTTTCTCAGCTTTTGCAAATGACATAGTCTTGTTGGGTTCATTGAACAGTGACCTCAAACTTGCATCAGGATGGTTTGCAAACAAGCGTAAAGTGGCAGGAATGAGTGGCAGCATCTCTAAGTCTGTGGCCATGTTTCTCAGCCAAAAAGAGTGGACTGCTCACTCCAAGCTAGGGAAGAGTTGCTGTCCCAACATGTCCCAAGTACCTTGGAGTCTTGTTCACAAGCGAGAGAAGGTGTAGAAGACACTATTTTATAAGTGTGTATAAGCGTGTATGTCATCTGGAATGGAGAATGCAGATTACAATAGACACTATCATAGACCTCAGCCTCAACTCATCTCCTGAACAGCATCTCTAACCCTACAAGAGAAAGATATAATCAAATCAAATCAAATCAAATTTTATTTGTATAGCCCGAAATCACAATTTACACATTATCTCACTGGGCTTTGACAAACTGTACGGATGTGACATCCTCTGCCCTTAGACCCTCGAACCGGGTGAGGAAAAACTTAAAAAACCCTAAACAGGGAAAATAAGAAACCTCAGGAAGAGCCACAGAGGAGGGATCCTTCTTCCTAGGACGGACAGACGTGCAATAAATGTCACTTGTACAGAACACAAAAACATGATAACAACAGTTCATTTAGAATGCATAAAACATCCATGAGTCCCAGAGTCTGTGGATTCTATGAGTCCGGATGTATGGAAAGTCTAGTGATCCAGACGCAGGTGGATTCTGTTGGTCCAGGACTCATTGTACTCCATGTAGGCAGATCTGGGTGTTGCTGAGTCCAAGAGTATGTAGAATCTGTAGATCCAGGGATATGTGAAGTGTAGTGGTCCAGAAGCAGGTGTAGTCTATTGATCAAGAAGCCATTGTGATTTGTGGGTCCCGATTTGCACTTGGAAATCCAGCCTAGGATCCAAGTCACAGGATCCAAGTCACATGATCTCCTTTCCTAATGTGTCCAGGAGGCATCAGGCAGGACCACAGCAGCACCTCCCTCCCACCGCGACCTAGAAAAACCGGATGGTAAAGCACAACGACTCCGGGGAAGAAGTAAAGTTAGTGTAAGGATATGGACATTTACAGGAGCAGAGAAGGAGTCGGAGTCAGAGGGGGGAGAGAAGAAAGCTCAGTGAATCATGGAGTGTTCCCCCAGCAACCTAAGCCTATAGCAGCATAACTAAGGGCTAGATAGGCCAGCCTTAACTATAAGCTTTATCAAAAAGGAAGGTTTTAAGCCTACTCTTAAAATCAGAGAGTGTGTCTGCCTCCCGTACCAAGACTGGAAGATAGTTCCACAGGAGAGGAGCTTGATAGCTGAAAGCTCTGCCTCCCATTCTACTTTTGGAAATTCTTGGGATCACCAATAACCCTGCATCCTGGGAGCGTAAGGTTCTGGATGGGCGATAGGGTACTATGAGCTGTTCAAGATAAGATGGTGACTGACCATGAATAGCTTTGTAGGTGAGAACAAGGATTTTAAATTCTATTCTAAATTAACCGGGGAGCCAGTGCAGAGAAGCCAGTATGGGGGAAATATGGTCTCTGATATTAGTTCTAGTCAGTACACGCGCTGCTGCATTTTGGATTAACTGAAGAGTTTTTAAAATTTTGTTAGGGCAACCTGAAAATAAAGAATTACAGTAGTCCAGCCTGGAAGTAACAAACGCATGAACTAGTTTTTCTGCATCTTGTTGAGACAGGATGTGCCGGATTTTAGCAATGTTACGGAGGTGAAAGAAGGCGGTCCTTGAAATCTGTTTAACATGTGATTTAAAAGACAGCTCCTGGTCAAAGATAACACCCAGGTTTCTGACAGTGGTGCTGGAGGCCAAGGCAATGCCATCCAGATTAACTATGTTGCTGGATAATGAGTCTCTAATGTGTTTGGGGCCCAGCACAATGACTTCAGTTTTGTCAGAGTTTAACATTAAAAAGTTATGAAACATCCAGTTTTTAATGTCCTTAAGACATGACTGTAGATTAGCTAACTGATGGGTTTCATCTGGCTTCATTGATAAGTATAGTTGTGTGTCATCTGCATAACAGTGAAAATGTATGGAGTGCTTTCTAATAATTTTACCTACAGGAAGCATATATAGAGTAAATAGTAATGGTCCAAGCACAGAACCTTGTGGGACTCCATGACTAACCTTGTCATATCTTGATGATTCATCATTAACATGAACAAAATTATATCTATCAGATAGGTAGGACTTAAACCATCTTAGAGCAGATCCTTTAATGCCAATTTGGTGTTCCATCCTCTGTAGTAAGATGTGATGATCGATAGTGTCAAAAGCTGCACTAAGATCTAATAAGACTAGTATAGAGATAAGTCCCGCATCAGATGCAGTGAGGAGGTCATTTGTAACTTTTACCAATGCCGTTTCTGTGCTGTGATGCTTTCTAAAACCTGACTGAAACTCTTCAAATAGACTATTATACTGAAGAAAGCCACATAGTTGTTTCGCTACTGCTTTCTCTAGAATCTTTGAAAGAAAGGGGAGGTTGGATATTGGTCTATAGTTGGCTAAAACTTCTGGGTCTAGGGTAGGTTTTTTTAGGAGCGGTTTAATTACAGCTACTTTAAATGACTGGGGCACATAACCTGTTACAAGGGATAGATTGATAATGTTTAGTAGTGGATTTCTAATTAGGGGTAAAACCTCTTTGAGCAACCTAGTAGGTATGGGGTCTAGTATACAGGTTGATGATTTAGATGAAGATAATGTTGTCGTTAGTTCCTTAAGGTCAATTGGATGGAAGCTTTCCAAACACACATCAGGACTAATAACAGCCTCTATAATTCCTGTTGCTGAACTGGAATCTGTGGAGTGTAGGATATTTTCTCTGATAAGTCTAATTTTATTATTGAAGAAGTTCATAAAATCATTACAGGTGAGGGCTCTAGGAATGCATGGTTCAATAGAATGATGGCTCTCAGTCAGCCTGGCTACAGTGCTGAAAAGGATCCTGGGCTTATTCTTGTTTTCTTCTATCAACGCTGAATAGTAGTCTTTTCTTGCTCGGCGAAGGGCCTTCCTGTATACTTTAAGGCTATCCTGCCAGGCCATGTGTGGCTCTTCCAGTTTAGTGGAACGCCATTTCTTTTCAAGTTTATGAGTTTTCTGTTTTAACTTGCGAGTGTTAAGATTATACCACGGAGCTAGTCTCTTTACTGGTTTTGTTTTCTTTTTAACTGGGGCAATGGAATCGAGTGAAGCACGTAGAGAGCCGGCAGTGAAATCGGCAAGGTGATCAAGCTGGGAGGGGCTAAATTTAAGATATGACTCCTCTGTTATTTTGGGATATGGCACTGAAATTAATGCAGAGGGAATAATTTCTTTAAAATTTTCAACAGTGTCCTCAGATATGCATCTGCTATAATAACTAGTGACTCTTGGTTTATAGTTGATGAGCAGAAATTCAAATGTTAGAAGATAATGATCTGATAAAAGCAGATTTTGCGCAGAGACATTTAAATGCTCAATTTCAATGCCATATGTCAGAACAAGATCAAGGGTGTGATTAAAAGTGTGTGTTGATTCTTGTACACACTGACAGAAGCCGAATGAATCTAATAGTGAGAGAAATGCCGTACCAAGGCTGTCGTTTTCAATGTCTACATGGATATTAAAGTCACCTACAATAATGACTTTATCTGTTTTGAGGACCAAAGCTGAGAGAAACTCTGAAAATTCAGATAAAAATTCAGTGTAGGGTCCAGGTGCTCGATACACTATAACAAACATAATTGGAGTTTTCATGGTTGGATCGGAAATGCTAAGAATGAGATTTTCAAATGAACTAAATTTTTGTTTGGGCTTAGGGTTTATTAATAGGGCAGAATTGAAAATGGCTGCAACTCCACCACCTCTGCCAGTGTCTCTGGGAATGTGTGTGTTAATGTGACTGGGAGGAGTGGATTCATTAAGACTTACATATTCGTCTTGGCACAGCCAAGTTTCAGTAAGGCAGAATAAATCAATATTGTTATCTGATATAAGCTCATTTATTAATACACCTTTAGATGATAGGGATCTGATATTCAAGAGTCCACATTTAAGTCTCTTTACTTTGTAAACTGCGACTGTGACTTCCGACTGGCGTAGCCGAACGTCATTACCGCCGACATGAATTACAATCTTACTGTATTTACGTTTACTTTTTGCCAGCAGCTTTAAATTTGATTCCACGTCACCCGCTCTGGCCCCAGGAATACATTTGACTATGGCCGCTGGTGTGGAAAATGTCACGTTTCGCAAAATAGAGCTGTCAATTACTAGAGTTGGTTTCTCAGTGGGTGCGTCACTGAGTGGGGAAAATCTGTTGGAAACGTGAACGGGTGGGTGGTGAACCGTGGGCTTCTGCTTAGGACTATGCTTCCTTCGAACAGTCACCCAACTTCCCTGGTTTACCGACTGCTCGGGAGCTGCTCTCAGTCGACCCGCACCGGCTAATGGGGCCTGGCTAGCTAGCGAAGCTACTGGTTTGGTTTGCAAGGCACGGATCGTAGCCTCCAAATCACTAAGCCTCGCCTCCAACGCAGCAAATAAACTACACTTAGTACAGGTACCATTATCACTAAATGAGGCAGAGGAATAACTAAACATGTGACACACTGAGCAAGAGAGAGGAGAACGAGAGGGAGAAGCCATTGCTGTGCGCCAGGTACAATACCTGAGTTGGTTAGCGCGACACAGAACGGTTGGAAGAGTAGCGATAAATTCACTAAAATGAGAGAGGGCTAAAGGGTGCTTAAGTACAGGGTTTACACTTTCAATACACAGCAGTTAAACAATTAATGTCGTTAAAACTCTCAGATAGTTAGCAAGGTACAGCAAGACGACCAGACACAAACAACAGGAAGTGACGCAATACGCTTACCGCCGCTTATAATCCATATTTTGTCAAGATTTTTGACAGGTCGACCTTTGACACTTGACAGGGGTCATGAGGAGGGCAGGGAGGGAGGGAGGTGTGGGAGTTGGCATATACTTAAGCAATGACATAGTAATAGGGCATTAGATATCATCCAATGAGATTAAAGTAGGAAGTGGGGCGGTTATTTCAAAAACTGTAGATAAGAAAATGAATCCAGAAGGGTTTCTGACTTTCCTGGAGTTAACATCTTCAGCCACAGCAGCAGTAGCAACTTGCCTCTAGGTGTGAGTCCTCCTTCATAGACAACTCCCTTCCCCTTCACTCTCTGTCAGTCCTTGAGACAGTCATAGAGAACAGATGGATCCTGAACAGGCCAAAGAAACTCCGATAGAGTTTTGCCTTTCTACAGGTGACCTGTGTGTACATGTACTGTAAAAATAAACAAATTAATTGCTTTGAAATTGAAATTATTGCTTAATTAGCAATCCACTACTAAATATTATCAATCTATCCCTTGTAACAGGTTATGTAGCCCAGGCTTTTAAAGTAGCTGTAATTAAACCGCTCCTAAAAAAACCCACCCTGGACCCAGAAGTTCTAGCCAACTATAGACCAATATCCAACCTCCCCTTTCTTTCAAAGATTCTAGAGAAAGCAGTAGCAAAACAACTATGTGTCTTTCTTCAGTATAATAGTCTATTTGAAGAGTTTCAGTCAGGTTTTAGAAAGCATCACAGCACAGAAACGGCATTGGTAAAAGTTACAAATGACCTCCTCACTGCATCTGATGAGGGACTT
>KV751329.1:5967356-6048101 GCA_001698575.1 Mola mola | reverse complement strand
TCCAACACATTGGCTGAGAGGCGGGGAGCTATTAATAAGCCCACGCCTGCTCTCCGCCTCTCACCTGGGACAACTCCAGCATAGAACAGAGTCCAACCCCTCTCAAGAAGACTGGTTCCAGAACCTGAACTGTGCGTTGAGGTTAGGCCGACTATATCTAGCCGGTATCTCTCAACCTCACGCGCAAGCTCAGGTTCCTTCCCCATCAGAGAGGTAACATTCCATGTTCCGATAGCCAGCTTCAGCAACCGGGGATCGGACCGCCAAGGCCCCTGCCTTTGACTGCCACCCGATCCACATAGCACCGGGCCTCTATGGTTCCTCCTGTGGGTGGTGGGCCCACATGAGGACGGACCCATGTTTCCTTTTCGGGCTGAGCCCGACCGGACCCCATGGAAAAAGGCCCGGCCACCAGGCGCTCGCCTACGGACCCCTTCGCCAGGCCTGGCTCCAGGGCGGGGTCCCGTTATCCCTCCGGGCAGGGTACCCAAGTCCTTGTTATTATTCACCATCATAGAAGTCTTTGAACCGCACTTTGTCTGGCCCCTCACCTAAGACCAATTTGCCTTGGGTGACCCTACCAGGGGCAAACAGCCCCCGACAACATAGCTCCTAGGATCATTAGGGCACCCAAACCCCTCCACCACGGTAAGGTGGCGGTTCCAGGAGGGGTATATGTTTACATAAATAAATAAAAACTTTAATGACAAAAAAAAAAATTGACTGTAATATCCCACTCTGTGGCTTTGTTATCTACTGCCCCACCAGATATCTTTCTAATATGTCAACATTAATGGCTCAGTCGATTGGCTCACTAGTGCACCCGAGCCTTTAATACTGGCCCAAGAATTACTTCAATAACTAACTTGTCCCCTTGGAAAAATGACATAATAAATTGCCATAGAAGAGAATGTTGCAAAGAAGAATGTAAATAGTTAAAAAAAAAAAAAAAAGCCTACAAGTCCACAACTTTCACATGAAAGACGTATCAACCACGTCAATCAGCTCATCAAGGATGTGAGAGCAGCATACTTGTCTGTTTTAATCAACAATAAAACAATAAAAATAACTTAAACTTTGAAGCTTATATCCATATGCTCACTAAACCCTGCTTCTTTCCCCCAAGAAATATTGCAAAAATAAAACATTTTCAGCAAAAAAATCTGTAAGTCCTGTTAATACATTACTTTTTTTCGCGATTGGATTATTTTAATTCCCTCTTCTCTGGCATTAATATTTCCTTTCTAGCTTGTGTACAACTGATCCAGAATACAACAACCAGGCCATTAACAAAAACTAAATGACAGTCCTACATCACTTCTATTCTTGCCCTCCTTCACTGGCTCCCAATCAAGTTAACAACAGACTTTAAAATTCTACTGATTACGAATGAAGCCTTAAATGGCCTGGCTCCTGCATCACCAAGTTGCTGAACACATATTCCACCTCCTGGCATCTTTGATCATTGCTTCAAACTCCTCAATCTGTCCCACGGACTGCTTCAAATCTAGAGGTGATCATGACTTTATGGCTGTTGCACAACATTTCTGACACAGCCTTCCAATTTTTATCAAAACTGCCTCAGTGATTGATATATCACTCTGTGAAAAAATAGAACAAATTAATGTTTGCTACAAGGATTGAATGTTCGTATTAATGAAGTAGGTGAAAAGATAAGATAAAGCTGATGAAACACTTACAGTCATGGACTGATCTTTACGGAGTTCAGACCTGTGATTACACACTGCCAAAGTGGCAGTATTGGATCACAGAGAAAGAAATAAAAGACTGCCTAATTCTTAAGAATTTGTAAAGTACTGAAAGAAACATAGCATAATATACCAAAGTTCAAAAGTTCAAGATATGCAGATTCCAAATGGAGGTCACACTACTGGCTTTTGCCTGTAATCCTGTATTTTCCCCTCTA
Organism: Mola mola; assembly: GCA_001698575.1. Lineage (NCBI taxonomy): Eukaryota > Metazoa > Chordata > Actinopteri > Tetraodontiformes > Molidae > Mola > Mola mola. The sequence goes on along the minus strand of KV751329.1, from coordinate 6,046,174 downwards.
TTGCTGTAAACATTAGTGGGGATGAAAAAAAGAAAAAAAAAAGCTCCAGTATATTAACAATACCCCCCAGAGAAGAGTGAAAGCTAAGTAAAATGGTAAAGTATCTTAATACTTGATGACAAGAATTAGAATAAGAATTAGACTCAGATTTATTGCCCAGATTTGTGCATACAAACAAGGAATTTTTACTCTGGTTCAACTTCGCATTTAATGTAAAAAATACCTAAAATAGAATAAAGTATAAAATGAATAAAATAAATACAGAAAGTCTGCGTCCAGTGCAATATAGGATAGGACTAGTGCAATCATAAGGAGTATGTATTTCATACAGTAGATACAATGAAGAGATGTGGAAATATACATATGAGATAGAGTCTTTGCAAGAAGTTTTCCTGATGGTCTGTGACTGGTAGGAGTTCATCAGAGTGACAGCCTGGGAGAAGAAACTGTCTCTGTGTTGCGTGGTCTTGGTGTACAGTGCTCTGTAATGCCTACTAGAGGGGAGGAGTTTAAACAATTTGTGTGTGGGGTGAGAGGGGTCCACAGAGTTGCTACGTGCCTGTTTCCTGACCATGAATTGGTACAGGTCCTGGATGGAGGGCAGGTTGGCCCTGATGATCCTCTCTTCAGACCTGATTATCCGTTACAGTCTGTTCCTGTCCTGTTTGATGGCCGATCCAAACCAGACAGTGATGGAAGTGCAGAGGACAGACTGGATAATGGCAGTGTAGAAGGCGATGAGCAGCTCCTGAGGCAAGTTAAACTGCCTATGCTGTCCTAGGAAGTATAACCTCTGCTGGGCCTTCTTCCGGAAAATATCTACGTGGGAGGTTCACTTCTGGTCACTAGAAAATGTGGATCCCAGAAGGTGTCCACAGTAGACACTGTGTTGTTGAGAATGTTGAATCACTTACGTGTTTTCCTGGTAAGCAAACTGCAGGGGATCAACCAGGGGGCCTGTGATGTCCTTCAAGTGGCTCAACACCAGTCTCTCAAAGGATTTCATGACCACAGACGTCAGGGCAACGGGCCTGTAGTCATTTAATCCTGTGATGGAGGGCTTCTTGGGGAGTGGGATGATGGTGGAGTGCTTGAAGCAGGATGGCACTTCACACAGCTCCAGAGATCGGTTAAAGATCTGGGGGAAGATGGGCGCCAACAGGTTAGCAAAGACTCAAAGGCAGGATGGGGACATACCATCAGGTCCTGGAATCTTCCTGATCTTATGTCTCTCACAGATCTGCAGTGCAGGTGGAGGGTCTGAAGGGAGGGGGGATGGGGTTACAGGGTGTGTTGGTAGTCCTTTTGTGTGGATGAGAGGTGTGAACGAGTGCTTCTCAAATGTACAATGTAATCTGTTCAGGTCGTCAGCGACGAGGTTGGGGGTATGGTCTCCTGTAGTTGGTGATGTGCTGCATGCCTCTCCAGACTGAGACAGAGTCGTTGGCTGAGAAGATGTTTTTTAGCTTCTCACTGTAGCTCCTCTTAGCTATCCTGATCTCCTTACTCAGCATGTTTCTGGCATGCTTGTACAGGGCCCGATCCCCACTTCTGTATGCCTCCTCATTGGACTGGTATAGCTTCCTGAGATTCAGTGTGAACCATGATTTGTTGTTGCTGTATGTGCAGAAGGTCTTGGTCCATACACACATGTCCTCAAAAAAGCTGACGTATGATGTCACAGTGTCAGTGACTTCATTGAGGTCAGTGGTTGCATCTTCAAAGATACTACAATCAGTACAGTCAAAGCAGCCCTGTAACTCTGGCCATTTCCTCACAGTCCCTACACTAGGCTTAGAAGTTTTTAATTTCTGCATGTACGTCGGAATGAGATTAATCTGACAGTGATCAGAGAGTCCTAAAGCTGCACGGGGAAAAGAGCGATAAGCGTCCATTAAATGAGCGTAGCAATTGTCTAGTATGCTAGTGTCCCTCCTGGGAAAGTTTATGTGCTGCCTGTATTTTGGGAGTTCATGGGTGAGGTTTGCTCTGTTAAAATCCCCCAAAATCATGAGCAGGGAGTCTGGAAGTTTTTTATCCACGTCTGTTATCTGGTCATAAAGCAGCTGTAATGCCTCCATTACACACGCCTGAGGTTAAACGTAAACCCAGACCAGAGCAAATGAGGAGAACTCCATCAGTGAATAAAATGGTTTGCAGTTTATGATCAGAGTCACCAAGTGAGGGCTGCACCACGTCTTCAACACTGTGACATCTGCTAACCAACTTTTGTTTATGTAGAAGCATTTGACCTCCCTTCATTTTTCCAGAGAGCTCTTTGAAAAACTGGAATCCCGGCGGCTGTAGCGCGCTGTCCGGGATGTGGTCAGCGAGCCAGGTTTCAGTGAAGCACAGGGCTGCGGATTTGCCAATGTCCAAGTTTTTTAAATTGAGAAGCAGCAGCTCCTCCATGTTATTTGCCAAGGAGCGGATGTTTACCAGGTGAATAGACGGGAGCAGGGTATGTAAACCCTACTGCCTCAGTTAGACGAGCGCTCCTGCATGCTTCGCCTGTCTGTGTCTCCGGCAAATCCTATAGAGGGCTGTGACCAAAATCTCCGTAAAAATTCCTGGTTCGATGAAAATTGGAGAAAAAGTACCAGGAGAGACGTGTTGAATGTTTAGAAGTTCCTCTTTGGTGAAAGTGTCCAGCGGGGAGCAACAGAAGACTGAACAGACACATAAAGATATGCAAAGTACCAAGGCAGCCATCCGAAATAGTATGTGGCTTTTGTGGATGCTGCTACATTTGTACACTACACGTAAATCAACTTTGCTACAGAAAAGCTATTTGACATTACCAGCATACTACTAACAAAACACCACTGTTGGGTTTACATTTTGGCACCAGGACAGTTTTGTATACATCTTGGGAATATAGCCAGAAAAGAATAAAACAGCCAGCCACTCACCCAGAAGCTACTTTTGGCCACCATAAGGCCATGGAAAATCATTGCTGTAAGGAGCTGTGGGCTGGAGAGGAGGACAGAAAGGCCGCACAGTACAACAGACTGAACCCTATCAATGTAGGCTAAAGAAACAAAACAACTAGACCAAAAACAAGTAAGTCCAACACAGTCATATTAAGCCAAGGCACAAAGCCTTGCCTAAACAACTGACAATATTGTGGCTGGGGTTGCAATGAACCAGGGCACAGGAGAATGGTATACGCATTCATTCAATGGGTCGGATCTGTAGCAGAATGGCACCAAAATTATTTTCTTGTAAAAGTAAAAACTTTAGAATCAAATATTTTGAATGTGTGCCTCTTTGAGAGACCATGTTTTTTTTTTTTCTTGGTTCACAGACTTGGTGTGATAAAATAACCAGTGATAAAAGAAGAATTAAAGAGATGTAAGCAGTAACCAGCAGTTACTCTACATATACACATTTAACTTTACAGGGAGTTTATCTGTGTCAGGTCCCATTAATAAGTCTGCCTGTGACTAGTTTTTATTTATTTTCTACGTTCTGTTTCGTGTTCATCCTCAGCTTCCAGTTTAGAGTTCCCACCTTGTCAAGGGTGCCACATGTGTCTTGTTGGTTTTTCCCTCCCCCTTGTGTATTTTAGCAGTGTTTCCCCTTTCTTCTGTTCCAGATCATATTGTCATTATTGTGAGCATTCCAGCATTTTAATAGTGTAGCAATTATATAACCTTATGCCTTTTAATTTTGACCACCGTTTTGAGTTTGCCCGGTTCTATCTGCCTTCCTGTTTACTGACCTGAGCCTGATTAAATGTTTTGAGAATTATTCCCCATGCCCTTGTCTGCATTTGGAGGCCAGTCATTTTTGAGACTTGATAGCACAATCCAGCCAAAACATGGATTCTGCAGACCCGGTTCAAATAACCCTTCAGAATCAAAGGCGGACACTACACAATCAAGAAGAACAGCTTCGTCTCCTTCAGCTGGAGTTAAACCTTGATGATTCCAATAATTAATCTGCGAGAAGTAGTGAAGGCATTGATGTCGCTGAGGCAGGGACGGCACTCAGTTTTGAACTACGCTGTCGATTTCCAGATGCTGGCTGCAATGAGGGGGTGGAATGGACTCTCATAAATGCGGTTAAAGATCAACTAATATCTGTCGAGTTCCCTGCTGAATTAAATGCTTGTATTGCTTTGGCTTCTAAGATTGATAAAACACTTTCTAAGTGTGAGAAGAGCCACAGTCGTAACCAGCCCAGACCAGACCCAGCCAACTCCATGGGGAGTTTCCACTGTCTACCCAGATCAGTCGCAGCTGGTTATCTACAGAAGAATGTCAACGTTGTATGAATGAAGGTCGGTGCATATATTGTATTCAACTGGGCCATTTCATGGCAACCTGGCCATTACGGAAGGACTCTAGACAGATATGTCCTTAAGCTTTAGTGATCCAGCGTCTATTTCAAGATTAACCCGCCGACAGTTAACTATGGTCACTTCAACTTCCAAGAAGAGCAAGAACACTCTTCCAGACTGGAACCCCTAATTGATTCAGAAGCTTATGATAACTTTTGGATTTGTCACTAGCCAGTAAGTTTGGATTAGCTATGGAGCCACTTGAACAACCATTGAATGCCACTGCTTTGGATTGCAGACTGCTGTGCACCGTCATCAATCATCAGGAAGAGGTTAGTTTTATTCTGTTTATCACGTTTCCCTTCACCCCGTAATTGCTGGATATCAATGGTTAATCAAACATGAACGATATATAGTGTATATTGTACTCGAGGGTGATAAATGTAAGGAGTGTTGTTTCTAGGATAGCTTTGCCGGGGCTCAGGTATGTTGACAGTGTGGCTGTCATCATACAGCCCACCATTTATGTTAACAATACAAGGCGACATGGTTGAATTTGGATTCTAAAATTAATAGATAATTATCATAGATAACTAATGATTATTAGAATAAAATATCTCATTTACAGAAGATTATCTTAAAGAAGGGAAGAGATAGCCAATTTAATTAATCAGTGTCATGAAATCAACCAAACTGTGAATTTGGAATTACGCTTGATAATTACTTAATAATTACAACCAACATTCCCTTATTAACAGCTAGTTGGTGTTCTTGACAGTGTAGAGGTTGGCAAAATTCACTCTTGATCATTATTAAACACAAGCCATGTTTATCCAAAAGTATTTATTCAAGAATGAACAAGAATGAAACACCAAGACCCTGAGTCTGTTTCAGCTAACTAACCTTAGTTTAGAACTGTGGCTAATCGACATTAATAACCTGACTACAGTCACAACAATACCGTTCAACAATGCAAGACAACATACTTTTAATAATTTAAAATCAATTATACGTTTAGCCTTGCTGTGCTGAGTTGATGTGCCCTGGTCAACTTTACCAGTCCCTAAAAGGGGAGAGATGTTCTCCTGGTGAAGTGATCCTTGTTTGGAGAGTCCAAGTTCAGACCCCTGCAAGGAATTCTTCTGGAGAATGCTTCTCTTGATGTTCAGTCCTGGTGCTGGAGGAAATCCGTCGCTCTTTTGCTGCTTGTAAAGTTAGCAGGTGTACTTCACTCTCCAGTAACTCCCTATGGTTAGCCTGCAGGCCTGGTTTCTGATGCTGGTCAAATTTGAGCTTGTTGAATACTCAGCAGGAGCTCTGTGGCTCCAGCTCCGAGGAGAGCAGATAGAGAGAGAGGAGAGGAGGAAGAGAGTCTCTCTTAGTATGCCTGCGCCCTTCCCAGATGCCTGGTGGCCAATAGTTGCTCTTGGTTCCATCAGTGAGGTATTTAGCACCAAGTTGTAAAAAGTTGGGGGCTGGGAGTGCTGGGACAACAGCTTTAATAACATTGACTGTGATTCTGATTTGCCTGTTGCCTGAGACTTTGCATGAGTTATTGTCGCTGGTGGAGAATTCGTCATTTTGTGACCTGTCATCTGTACCTTCTCAAAACCTGGAAGAGGTATTTAATAAAGCTCAATTAAAATCATTGCCTCTTCAACGCCTATATGATTGTGCCATTGATCTGCTGGGAACATCACCTCCTAAGGGTCGCCTATACAACCTGTCAGTGTGGTAGCGTCAAGCAATGGAGGAATACATTAACAACTTTTTGAAAGCTGGAATTATTCAACTGTTCTCTTTCCTTGCCAGTGCATGCGTCGTCTTCGTGGTAAGAAGGACAGGACGTTGAGACTTTATATCGATTACAGAACACTGAACAACGTCACAGTCAAGAACAGATACCCTCTCCCTCAAATTTCCTCCAGGTTTGACTTGTTATAAGGGTGTAGAATCTTTACTAAGCTTGATTTATGTAATGCTTATCACTTAGTGAGAATAAGGGAGGGGGATGAGCGGAAAACTGTGTTTAACACTCCTAGCAGTCACTATGTATTAGGTTTGCCATTCGGCCACACTATTGCTCCAGCAGTTTTCCAGGCTCTTATGAATGATGTACAAAAAGACATGTTGAATAAGTATCTATTTGTATATCTGGATGATATTTTGATTGTATCACCTGATCTTGATTCTCATGTGAAACATGGCAGGTCAGGTCTGTGTTACAAAGATTACTGAACAATCAACTGTATGTGAAGGCAGAGAAGTGTGAATTTTACAGATCGTTTGTGTCATTTTTCAGGTTATGTTAAACCCGAAAGAAGGGTCAAAATGGAGCCAGTTAAGATGCAAGCTGTTTTCAACTGGCTTACTCCAACCTCTAGACATGATGTTCAGAGATTTCTGAGATTCTCTAATTTTTATACAAAGTTTGTCAAGAACTTTAGTGTTGTCCCTGCTTCCTTACATACCCTAACTTCTAAGTCACAATTCTCCTGGTCCTCCTAGTACCTCACCTCATCTTCTGTCCTAGCTCACCCAGATCCTACCTGCCAGTTCTTATGCTTACAATCTGGGTATTGGGGCAGTGTTGTCGCGGAGGTCAGTTTCATGAACTGTCTGCAGCTGAAAGGTCCTCAGACCGGCTTAGGTCCCTCAGAGTTTATCCAATATTCCACGTTAGCAAGGTGAAGCCAGTGATAGAGAGTTCAGTGGTGTGTCCATCCAGAACAACTCCAGCCCCAAAGAGAGATCATGGATCCTGACCTCATCAGAGACTTCCACCATCTGCATCCTCACGATCTTGGGCCGTCAGGTCCTTTTAGTCTGTGTCTGGTTAGTTTTTATGTATTTTCTGCTTTCTTGTTTATTGTGATAATACCTAGTCTTGCCACCTGTGTCTCCTTTCTTTTTCCTCCCTCTCGTGTATTTCAGCAGTGTTTCCCCTTCTTTGTGTGCCAGATCTTCTTGTTCATTTTGTTAGCACTCCAGCAGTTTCGTGTTGCTTTGTAAGTTGTGAGTTTTGCCTAGAACTTTGGATTTGTTTCTCAGTTCTCTCTTCCTTCCTGTGTACCAACCCTGAGCCTGATTACATGCTTTGAGAATTTTTCCCTGTGTCCTGGTCTGCAATTTGGAGTCCAGTCATTTTTGAGCCTTGACAATTAGGATAGCTAATAAATGCCATGATCAATGTATAGCTCAAACTGTGCTGTTAGATAACTGGGAACTAACACAAATGGAGTTTACACACAAACACACAAAGCCAATACAAGTATCAGAAAGTCTTTGGTCAAATCAGACAACAGATTTAGACCTATTTAAATCAACACAACCTGTGGAAATGTAAACCAAAACCAAGGGTACTCATGTAATCATGCACGTCATGTTATTTTTCAGCTGAGTGCTAATCTTCAAAAGTGATCTTTGAGGCATAGCCATGTTCAACAGTGTTCGGCCAAATTGACAAGATCAAAGCACTAACTGCAACCTATAAACCAGTAGCAGGAGAACATATAAACATACTATAAATCATTCTGCCGATAAGTATGGGATTTGCCATTGTCATGACCTTGCTCAGGAAGCAATGACAAAAAGTGAGAAACACAGGTTGTTATCGAAGAAAGGATGTAGTTTATTTAACTTCCCAAACCAAGCGAAAAGAAAAATAATGAGGTTTGGACATCAGTTAAAAATGCGGTGAGATGTTGGTGTTGCATGAGTGTAAAATGTAGTCTAGTGTGTGTGTGTGGTGCATCAAAGAAAACCAAAAATTGCACTAGAGAGGAGCGGAGCAAGCTACCCAATCGACTGGCAGGAAGCATGAGCCTGAGTGGAAGAGAACACGCAGTAGGGAAGGCAGGACTTTATAGGGGAGGAAACACTGGGCCCAGGTGTCTCCCCTAGGAACAGAACACCACCTACCCGAGCCAGAGCCATATTAGAGTTTTGAAATAGGTTTTCAAAGAGCTCATAATAGACTGCAATTCTGCAACAACTGGAAGCCGTACACTTGCCACTTGTCAACATAAAAACTGACACAGACAGCAAAACGAAATAATTTTGCAGAAGAAGTACTTTCAAAAACAGCCTTACTCAGAGGTGCTGCATGCCAGCAGGCAAGGCAGGCAAATGATTGGGGCCCCAGGCCAGAAGGGGGCCCCCAAGAGCTGACCAACTTTCAATCACTACAGCAGTGACAATGAGGAGAGTTTGCGATGACAGTGGCGGGTGCAGAACTTCTCAAAGGGGCCCCACCTCCACCTCTAACTCTAGCAAGTACCAGTACATTTCTTATGTAAACAAACAAGTGAGAGCGGCTGTATCAAAATGAAGTGAAGTTTTCTCCAGCAGTCACAAAAGAAAGAAAAAAAAAAGAGGAAGAGGAGAAAAGAAAGCAAGACATTGGTAAGTAGTGTAGATAATTACAGTAGTTAATTTACCTCAGAGCAGCTTAGTGTGTCCTTCTCTGATGGTCCTGATTTGACAGTGTTGAGTACCTGCTATAAGTTACACTGGTACTAGTTTGCTCAGCTAGCAAGTGTAAAAATAAAAACAGTAAGCTGGACAATACTTTTTCTTTAGTTATGAAATGGAAGCTGTGTCCTACAATGTACACTTTTGAAATACATTTTTTTTTTTACATTTCTTATTTTTTGTTACTGTCAGATTGCTTATTAAATAAGGGTGATGAACGGTGGTTGGAGGCACCCCCTGTGAATTTTTGCAGAGAGCCTTAAGAGACTCTAGAATCACCTCTGACCCTACTGCAGTGTCATGTTACCTCTCACATGGACCCTGTATATAAAGTCGATGAAATGGATAATGTTACTGAAATAAGTACAGCAAAGTGATTGGGTGTCAGCCAAGGTTTTTCTGGGAGAACCCAAAATTTTGCACCTTATTTAGTCACAAACTACTTTCATGTTTGCATATATGTTCCTTAAAAAAAAAATAGACAGAGGTGAAAACTATACCCTGTATACTGGTTTTGCCATGCCCCAGGCATTGATACTTGTAAGATTAATCCTTCAACTGTAGATGTTAATGCTTTATCATTATGTATTTATTTCTGTATTGATTAGCGGTCTGAAGGATTACTGGACAATAATAAGCGAAAAAAGTGTGATCCTTGTTTGGTTTCAAAAGTAAGGTTATGGGTCATAGTTTAGGGAAGATATATGGTGCACTGGGGTTATTTCTGCTCTTTATTTGATGTGGTGCTGTAGCTGTGTTGTTTCAAGGAATTCATGGATATCAATATCATATTCATAAAATGTAAGTCTTTTGAATGAAATGTGCATGTTTTAACTGTTTAATTCAAATTAATATATTTTCATTTTTTGTAGACCTACGTAGTGTAAACTATAATAGCTATAATAGCCACAAGCTATAGTATAATGGGATTGGGGTGTGACATTATTTAGCACCATGTTGGTTTTGATCATTTCAAAAAAAAAAACAAGACACTTTTTGTGTTTTTCTGATTTTATAATTGGGACCTTGAGTTAATTATTAATGAAAAACTTATATAAATTTATCTTGAAAAATATAACCTCTTCAAAAAGATTACTGTATCATCTATAGAATGATTCCCTCACTGCAGAGTGAGTGTTTATAGATAATGATATGTTAAAAAATACCATTATCTATAAACATTCACCCTACAGAATAGACACTCTATAGATATCAGACATTCTGTAAACTCTACAGACACTTGCAATTCTATAGGCAGTTTGTTGGCAGTTTTAGTTTCACAATACAACACTAACTTAATAGCTTCCCTGGTGTCTTTTGTGCTTTCTCATTTCAGAAGTCCCCATGGATTACGATTGTGCTATTACTGCTATCAGTGACATGTCAGTGAAATGTATATCTGTTTATTTCTAGCTTTTACAATACTTATGTGTCCACCCCCTTTCCCCCTTGTGTCTCTTTCTCTCTTCAACCCAGCTGGTTAAAGGAAACGATTGCCCACCTACAGCCAGGTTCTGCTCTGAAGTTTTTGCCTTCTTAAAAAAAGTTTTTTTCTCCCCACTGTGGCAATTTTCCCACTTGTCGTATAATGTTGGGTCTCTCTAAATTAACAACTAAACGAACATATAATAAAAGAGTTTGGTCTAGAACTTCTCTATATATTAAATGTCATGAGATGATTTTTGTTGTGAATTGGTGCTATACAAATAAAATTCACTTGACATCATATAGATAAATAGATAGACAGATAGAAAGATAAAATTGAATGATCCTGTTAGGGAAATTGTGTCACAGCAGCATGGTCAGCAACAAACAATAAAAGAAATAAGAGTACAGAGGCCTGCAGTACTATAAATATAGATACAAAAATTCAATACTAAAAATAAGACCTAAATTAAAAGGATATTCCAAAGTAAAAACTGTGAAAGATAGCAGAATTTGACATATTATAAGATTATAAGACATATGTGCAGACTGGATTAAAACAGAGTGCAAACTGTTAAAAAGAAGAACAAATGTGCAAACTGCAGAAGATGTGCAAGTTGGATTAACAAATGTGCAATATGGAAATATATGGAAAAATAGTTAGAATGTTTGGTTTTAATCGTAATAAATATAAATAAACAATCTTGCAGACAACAACGGATGAACTTCTTGAGTAGGAGTAGGAGTACTCCTACTTGTCCTACTGTAGGAGTATAGAAATAAAAAGGTGGGGCTGGTGGTCTTTACGCTGCATCTGGCCGCCTGGCACCAGGCAAGGGCAGGGACAACTGATTTTGAGTTATTATTTATCTTTAGAGGATGACTTGGTTTACGAAGCAATTATTTATAACTAAATGTGACACACTGTTAAATATGGTAAATATTTAAAACAATGCAATCACTTTGAATATCAAATCAAATCAAATTTTATTTGTATAGCCCGAAATCACAATTTACACATTATCTCACTGGGCTTTGACAAACTGTACAGATGTGACATCCTCTGCCCTTAGACTCTCAAACCGAGTGAGGAAAAACTTAAAAAACCCTAAACAGGGAAAATAAGAAACCTCAGGAAGAACCACAGAGGAGGGATCCTTCTTCCTAGGACAGACAGACGTGCAATAGATGTCACTTGTACAGAACACAACAACATGATAATAACAGTTTACTTTGAATATATAAAACATCCGTGAGTCCCAGAGTCTGTGGAATCTATAAATCCGGATGTATGGGAAGTCTAGTGATCCAGATGCAGGTGTATTCTGTTGGTCCAGGAGTCATTATAGTCCATGTAGCAAGATGTGAGTGTTGCTGATGTAGTCCCCGAGTCCAAGAGTATGTGGAATCTATAAATCCAGGGATATGTGAAGTTATCCAGAAGCAGGCGTAATCTATTGGTCCAGATGCCATTCTAATCTGTGGATCCAGATTTGCACTTGGATGTCCAGCCAAGATCCAAGTCACAGGATCTCCTGTCCTAATTTGGGCAGGAGGCATCAGGCAGGACCACAGCAGCAGCTCCCACCACAACCTAGAAAGACCTGCAGGATGATAAAGCACAACGACTCCGGGGAAGAAGTAAAGTTAGTGTAAGGATATGGACATTTAGAGGAGCAGAGATGGAGTCTGAGTCAGAGGGGGCATAAAACCATGTTGCATTGGTCTTATGTCATTTTTGTTAAAGTTAAGGGACTAACCCTAACCCTACACCAATAAGCAACCACAACTGGGGATGCATGCCTCTACACTACTTAAGAGGGCGCCGTGACAGCGGCAGGCTGTTGCAGCAACTCCCGGTGACTAGTGTGATTTTTATTGTGTCTTTTATGCTGTTTTTCTTTTTTCCTGTGCACTGCACAATGTACCTGGAACACAACAAACCCATGGTTGCGCTTCAACGTTTTTCACCGTTTTTTACATGGCCAGAGCGACAATACCTCTTGCATCATCTACAAGCGGGATCAGCTGATTGCCCTGAGATAGTCGGCTTTCACTGCCGGAGAGAAGCCATGCATCCCCAGGGTGATTTGGAGGCGATGCCATGGCTGCAAAGCAGGGGTTAAAGTCAGGATGAAGAACAGGAGGTTTAAATCCTGTATCCCTGCATTCATCGTGGGAAATGTAAGATCCCTGGCAAATAAGATGGACGGACGATGGACCAAGTGGAAGCGCTCACAAGGAGTCAGAGTGAGTACAGGGAGTCCAGTATTATGTGTTTTACGGAGATGTGGCTGCAATATCTGATACCAGACTCCACCGTGACTCTCAATCAACAACAATCGGTGGTGTCACCCTGGACACATCACCGTGAAAGAGACTGGACATCGAGCTTCTTGCCATTGGTTTTCATCCATATTATCTGCCACGGGAATTCACCAAAGACATCGCCATTACTGTTTACATTCCTCCACCCGGGAACGCAGAAGCTGCGTGTGATGTCATCCACACCGTAACTGCAGGGCTTCAGACTAAACACCCTGGAGCCTTCATCACCATAACTGAGGACTTCAATTGTGCCTGTCTCTCCTCCACCCTCCCCACCTTTCATTAGTTTACTTCATGCACTACTAGAGAAAATAAGACTTTAGACCTGCTGTATGCCAATGTTAAGGAGGCATACAGCTGCACTGCCCTGCCCTTACTCGGCAGGTCAGCTCATAACCTTGTCCTACTCTCTCCATCATATAAGCCTCTTATTCAGCAGCAACCAGTCACAGTGAGAACAGTGAGGAAGTGGTCGCCTGAGGCTATGGAGGCACTGAGAGGTGCACTGGAGACCACTGACTGGAATTCACTGTATGAACCTCATGGTGAGGACATTGATGACATTGTGGACTGTGTCTCTGAGTACATCAGGTTCTGGATGGACAACACCATTCCCACTAAAGTAGTCCACTATTACCCAAAATACAAACCCTGGGTAACCAGTGACCTGAAGGATTTTCTCAACAGGAAGAAGAGGGCTTTCACGGTGGGGGACCCGTCAGAACTCAACAGATACAAAGGGAATTCAAACGCAGACTCAGAGAGAGTAAGGATGCCTACAGGAAGAAACTGGAGGAAAAGCTGGGGAGGAACAAGGCCAAGGATGTTTGTAGTGGAATGAGAGATCACCGTCTTCCACAGGAAAGGTGGAGGAGGAGCAGTCGAGGGGAACACACAAAGGGCAAACGAGTTGAACAAGTTTTTGAACAGGTTTGACTCCAGCCCCCCCGACACAAACCTCCAATTCAGACACCTCATTGCCCCATCACAGCCAGCCCCCACCTCCACCTCCCAGGATGGACTAAACATCACAACCCGACAGGTGAGGAGAGAGTTGGAGAGGCTCTACCAGGGAAAAGCTGCTGGACCAGATGGCATCAGTCTTCGAGTGCTGAGGACGTGTTCCAGCCAGGAGAGCGGAGTGCTCCAGCACCTCTTCAACCTGAGCAGGCACCTCCAGGGAGTCCCAGTGCTGTGGAAGACATCCTGCCTGGTTCCAGTGACCAAGACGAGTCGTCCAACTGCCCTGAACGACTACAAGCCCATAGCACTGACATCACCACATTATGAAGGTCATGGAGAGGCTGCCTCTGGCACCTCTCAGACCACTGTGTGTGCCCATCACAGGACCCGCTGCAGTTTACCTACCAGCCCCATGTCAGTGTAGATGATGCCATCATCTGTCTGCTGCAGAAGCCTGGTGAAAATTCCACAAGGTCACAAACTCTACACTATTCACCCCAATTTGGAAAAACCCTGACTTCCTCAGCCACATGAAACAACTTCACTGCACATGGTCAGAAAAAGGGATAACACACTTAAACACATCTTTAAAAACAACACACTGGTTTCATTCCAGGAGAACAGCATCAACAGCAATTCATTTCTTGAATACAACTAAAATCATCAATTCAAGCCACATGTAACATCCAAGAACCTAGAGCTTCCCCCAACAAGCTCAGACCTAATAAAGACCCATTCACCAAAAGAACCCCTCCAAAATATATAAATCTTTTTCACAATCAGATAAAACACTCCATACTAACAAAAAAAATGGGAAAAAGACCTGTCAATCGCCCCTAATGCTAACTTCTGGAACCAAATCTTTCAAAACATATATCTTGTGACAAAGAATGCAAATGTAAAATTGTAAAATAATAATTACAAATCTAATGTAAAATTATTAGAAAGCACTCCATACATTTTCACTGTTATGCAGATGACACACAACTATACTTATCAATGAAGCCAGATGAAACCCATCAGTTAGCTAATCTACAGTCATGTCTTAAGGACATTCAAAACTGGATGTTTCATAACTTTTTAATGTTAAACTCTGACAAAACTGAAGTCATTGTGCTGGGCCCCAAACACATTAGAGACTCATTATCCAGCAACATAGTTAATCTGGATTGCATTGCCTTGGCCTCCAGCACCACTGTCAGAAACCTGGGTGTTATCTTTGGCCAGGAGCTGTCTTTTAAATCACATGTTAAACAGATTTCAAGGACCGCCTTCTTTCACCTCCGTAACATTGCTAAAATCCGGCACATCCTGTCTCAACAAGATGCAGAAAAACTAGTTCATGCGTTTGTTACTTCCAGGCTGGACTACTGTAATTCTTTATTTTCAGGTTGCCCTAACAAAATTTTAAAAACTCTTCAGTTAATCCAAAATGCAGCAGCGCGTGTACTGACTAGAACTAATATCAGAGACCATATTTCCCCCATACTGGCTTCTCTGCACTGGCTCCCCGCTAAATTTAGAATAGAATTTAAAATCCTTGTTCTCACCTACAAAGCTATTCATGGTCAGTCACCATCTTATCTTGAACAGCTCATAGTACCCTATCGCCCATCCAGAACCTTACGCTCCCAGGATGCAGGGTTATTGGTGATCCCAAGAATTTCCAAAAGTAGAATGGGAGGCAGAGCTTTCAGCTATCAAGCTCCTCTCCTGTGGAACTATCTTCCAGTCTTGGTACGGGAGGCAGACACACTCTCTGATTTTAAGAGTAGGCTTAAAACCTTCCTTTTTGATAAAGCTTATAGTTAAGGCTGGCCTATCTAGCCCTTAGTTATGCTGCTATAGGCTTAGGTTGGTGGGGGAACACTCCATGATTCACTGAGCTTTCTTCTCTCCCCCCTCTGACTCCGACTCCTTCTCTGCTCCTGTAAATGTCCATATCCTTACACTAACTTTACTTCTTCCCCGGAGTCGTTGTGCTTTATCATCCTGCAGGTTTTTCGAGGTCGCGGTGGGAGGTGCTACTGTGGTCCTGCCTGATGCCCCCTGGCCACATTAGGAAAGGAGATCCTGTGACTTGGATCCTAGGCTGGATTTCCAAGTGCAAATCGGGACCCACAGATCACAATGGCTTCTGGATCAATAGACTACACCTGCTTCTGGACCACTACACCTCACATATCCCTGGATTTACAGATTCTACATACTCTTGGACTCAGCAACACCCAGATCTTCCTACATGGAGTACAATGACTCCTGGACCAACAGAGTCCACCTGCGGATCACTAGACTTTCCATACATCCGGACTCATAGAATCCATAGACTCTGGGACTCATGGATGTTTTATGCATTCTAAATGAACTGTTGTTATCATGTTTTTGTGTTCTGTACAAGTGACATTTATTGCACGTCTGTCCGTCCTAGGAAGAAGGATCCCTCCTCTGTGGCTCTTCCTGAGGTTTCTTATTTTCCCTGTTTAGTGTTTTTTAAGTTTTTCTTCACCCGGTTCGAGGGTCTAAGGGCAGAGGATGTCACATCTGTACAGTTTGTCAAAGCCCAGTGAGATAATGTGTAAATTGTGATTTCGGGCTATACAAATAAAATTTGATTTGATTTGATTTGAAATCTACAATATCTCTAAGAACTAACTACTCTGGACAGAAAATGTTTAAAATGAGACTCTCTCACCACAACCTTGTACATACAAAACAACCCAGACACCTACATTCACACCTTCTGGCACTGCACCCGTTCATCAATTTTGGAGCGAGGTCCTGATGTCACGTTCTGCTTTCCTCAGCTATCACATGCTTTTACCCCCCTCCCTTTGTTTACTTGGTGACAAACAAACAACAAACCTGACAAGTCCAAATAATAAACTTCTCCTCATAGCCTTAACTATCATCATGAAAACTATCCTCATGAGCTGGGAATCGAAATCCAACACAAACATTGTAAAGTGGAAAAAAACTTACTAATGGATCACATCTCTACAAATAACTCCATTATCATATAGTTATTGTTGCTGTATGTCACTATGGCAATCATCATCATCATCATCAATTTTATTGTTGTTGTTATTACTGTCTCAACCAATATTAACAACACTACTGTAATGTTCTATAAATATGATATTACTGCATTACTTATTGAAAATATATCATGTACTCAACAACAAAACACTTGTGGTAGTAATGATAACAATAATCTTGGTGCACTTGTGAAAAAATTAGGACACCCCGTTAAATATTCAGTTCTTTATTAAGAAATGTCCACATATCGATGTCTAATCTTGTTTTTATTTATCTCTGGAAAAGAAAGTGATTTAATTGCCGGTGTTATCTTTGACCAGGAGCTATCTTTTAACCCTCATGTTAAACAGATTTCAAGGACTGCCTTCTTTCACCTCCGTAACATTGCTAAAATCCGGCACATCCTGTCTCAACAAGATGCAGAAAAACTAGTTCACGCGTTTGTTACTTACAGGCTGGACTACTGTAATTCTTTATTTTCAGGTTGCCCTAATAAAATTTTAAAAACTCTTCAGTTAATCCAAAATGCAGCAGCACATGTACTGACTAGAACTAATATCAGAGACCATATTTCCCCCATACTGGCTTCTCTGCACTGGCTCCCAGTTAAATTCAGAAGAGAATTTAAAATCCTTGTCCTCACCTACAAAGCAATTCATGGTCAGTCACCATCTTATCTTGAACAGCTCATAGTACCCTATCGCCCATCCAGAACCTTACGCTCCAAGGATGCAAGGTTATCGGTGATCCCAAGAATTTCCAAAAGTAAAATGGGAGGCAGAGCTTTCAGCTATCAAGCTCCTCTCCTGTGGAACTATCTTCCAGTCTTGGTACGGGAGGCAGACACACTCTCTGATTTTAAGAGTAGGCTTAAAACCTTCCTTTTTGATAAAGCTTATAGTTAAGGCTGGCCTATCTAGCCCTTAGTTATGCTGCTATAGGCTTAGGTTGCTGGGGGAACACTCCCTGATTCACTGAGCTTTCTTCTCTCCCCCCTCTGACTCCGACTCCTTCTCTGCTCCTGTAAATGTCCATATCCTTACACTAACTTTACTTCTTCCCCGGAGTCGTTGTGCTTTACCATCCTGCAGGTTTTTCTAGGTCGCGGTGGGAGGTGCTGCTGTGGTCCTGCCTGATGCCCCCTGGCCACATTAGGAAAGGAGATCCTGTGACTTGGATCCTGTGACTTGGATCCTAGGCTGGATTTCCAAGTGCAAATCGGGACCCACAGATCACAATGGCTTCTTGGTCAATAGACTACACCTGCTTCTGGACCACTACACTTCACATATCCCTGGATTTACAGATTCTACATACTCTTGGACTCAGCAACACCCAGATCTTGCTACATGGAGTACAATGACTCCTGGACCAACAGAGTCCACCTGCGGATCACTAGACTTTCCGTACATCCGGACTCATAGAATCCACAGACTCTGGGACTCTTGGATGTTTTATGCATTCTAAATGAACTGTTGTTATCATGTTTTTGTGTTCTGTACAAGTGACATTTATTGTACGTCTGTCCGTCCTAGGAAGAAGGATCCCTCCTCTGTGGCTCTTCCTGAGGTTTCTTATTTTCCCTGTTTAGGGTTTTTTTTAAGTTTTTCCTCACCCGGTTCGAGGGTCTAAGGGCAGAGGATGTCACATCTGTACAGTTCGTCAAAGCCCAGTGAGATAATGTGTAAATTGTGATTTCGGGCTATACAAATAAAATTTGATTTGATTTGATTTGATTTGAAAAAGAAAAATTTACCTTGTTTTACTCATTAAGGAAAAGATAAACAAAAATGCATATTCTAACTGAAGAAAAAGTTAATAGCTAGTGTTACACCATGTGGCTGAAATTAATTTTGTGAGGTGCTTCTTGTAGCCATCTACCAGTCTCCGACATTGGTCTGAAGAAAGTTTGCCCTACTCCTCAACGCAGAATTCTTTCCTCTGTGATATGTTTGAGGGGTTCCTTGCGTGTACAGCCCGTTACGAGTCACCCCACAGCATCTCAATGGGATTAAGATCTGGGCTTTGACTTGGCCATTTTAGTACTCTCCATTTCTTATTTTTCAGCCAGTCCTTTGTCGATTTACTGGTATATTTTGGGTCATTGTTATATTGCAGTGTCCAGTTCCGCTTCAGCTTTAATTTTTTTTTACAGATGGTCTCACATGTTCCTCTGCTACACAGTAGAATTCATGGTGGATTCTATGATGGTGAGCTGTCGAGGTCCTACTGCAGCAAAGCACCCTCAAACCATGACACTTCATGGTCACTCACTCTATTGTTATTTATGGTTTATTTGTATTTTATTATTTTATTCATGACTGCTACAGTGCAGAAACTGGGAGGGGGAAAGTGAGGAGCAGAGTTGTTTCCTTATGAGTTTCACTGTCAGATCTAAATAGAGAGATTACACAATTTAATTGACATTAATGGAGCAGCATTAAATTGGTTTAAGTCTTATTTAACTGACAGAACTCAATTTGTACATGTTAAAAATGACTCTTCTATGTACACCAACGTTTGCTATGAAGTTCCACAAGAATCAGTATTAGGGCCAATTCTTTTCATCTTATATATGTGTCCTTTAGGTAACATTATTAGAACACGATATTAATTTTCACAGCTATGCAGATGACACCCAGCTATATTTATCCTTCAAACCTAACGAAACCAACAGACTAGCTAGATTTCAAGCCTGTCCTAAAGATATTAAAATGTGGATGACTTGCAATTTTTTGCCACTCAATTCAGATAAAACTGAAATTATTGTCTTTGGTCCTACACACCTCATAAACAAATTATTGAATGGCTTAGTAACTCTGTACGACATCTCCTTAACCTCTAATAGTGCTGTAAGAAATCTGGGAGTTGTCTTTGATCAGGATCTGTGGTTTGACTACAGCATAAAACATATCTCTAGATCTGCCTTTTTTCGTTTATGTAAAATTGTAAAATAAGATACTTTCTCTCTCCAAATGATGCAGAAAAACTGGTCCATGAGTTTGTCACTTCCAGGCTTAACTACTGCTACTCCTTATTATCAGGCTGTACTACCAAATCACTACAGACCCTCCAACTGATTGAAAAAGCTGCTACTTGTGTACTCACTGGAACACAAAAAAGAGATCATATCCCTCCTGTTCTAGCTTTTCTGCATTGGCTTCCAGTGAAATCCAGAATAGAATTTAAAGTTCTCCTCCTCACCTAAAAGGTTCTAAATGGTCAGACACCTTTGTCTCTTAAAGAACTTACAGAGCCTTATCATCCAATTAGACTGCTGCACTCCTAAAATGCAAGCTTACTAGTAGTTCCTAGGATCTCTAAAAGTAATATGGGAGGCAGATTCTTCAGCTAACAGGCCCCTATTCTCTGGAACCAGCTCCCAGTTCAAGTCCGTGGGCCGGACACCCTCTCTGTGTTTAAGATTAGGCTTAAAACCTTCCTTTTTGATAAAGCTTATAATCAGGGCTGGCACAGGCGAGCCCAGTTATGCTGCTATAGGTCTAGACCGCTGGGGGATTTCCCATGATACACTGAGCCCCTCTCTTTCTCTACCTTGTTCTCTCCCTACTTCCTTTACTCTCTACTCACTCATGTCCCAGTATTTGTGTTACTAACTTCACCCTCGGGAGTTTCTCCCCAGAGTCCCTCTGCCGTATCGTCTCTCATCCACCTGGTGACGTGCAGATGGAGACCCAACACTCCCTCATGAGCAAGCATGCTGTGACAGTGGTGAGGAAAAACACCCCTTTAGGAGGGCAGAAGCCTCAGAGAAGACCCTGGCTCATTTTATTGCTAGTTTTCCATGGTAATTACTATTATTAAATAACACATTTTCAATGATCAATAATTTTCAAGATGTAAAGCCACTTTTTCTGACTTTTGGCCTAATTACTTCTTTTTACATTACTCTAGAAGATAAGTGAACCAAAAACCTTGATTGTGTTACACTTTTTCAAGTAAAACTTTTTTTCAGAAAGTGAATAAAAAAAAACATGTAAGTGAATAGCCAAAAATAATTCCTAGGCTGTAACTGTACTATATATATTGCTGTTGCATGTTCAATTTAATTCATTCAAGTGTGTTTAAAGCAAACTAAATGAGAAACAATGCAGAAATGCTGTGTGCTGGCCTATGTATGTGTGGCATCAACATACTTATCAATGTCAGTATCAGTACAAAGGCAAATGGAAGTCAGGAACAGCAGACCATCTGGTCAGTTTTCAATATAAAAAATACCCTGTGCAGATTCCTGGTCATATATTACAACAAAACAGACAACAAAGGAAATCACAGTATAGACTGCTCAACCCACAGAGACATATAAACTAAGAAAAAATTAACAATTCAACAAAAACAAATCAAAATGTATTGTAATGAATTGTACTGTTGTTATTTATTTTATTATAAGTTTTATTCCGTGAACAAGACAGCAGAAATTTTATGGAAAGATCTGACTCAAGCCTATAGTGTATAGTGTACTTTTTGATGATGTCAAGTTTAAGAAAAAAAAAAAAAAAAAAGAAGCTGTTTATACCAGAAAAAATGGGATTACACATTTCAACAGTGAAAACCACAGGGAAATGGAAATTAATTGACAATCAAAAAACATTTTCAAAAAAACTTTTAAGAAAAGCGGTAGTAGTTCAACCTTCAAACTATTTTTTAAATGTAACTCCAATCTTTAATTTTTTTCATTACTCTTGCAAATACCAATCATTGATTTCAATAATGATCAAAGATGTCCTTCAACACTGACTGATGCTTCACTATGATTTTTCAGTGTGAAAATTTGAGTGGAAACAGAATCCCGACCATAAGTCTGGTTGCTGTGTAAAACATAACAGAATGTGATCATTTGTGGATCACCAAAAACATTTAAAAGGTTGACTGGTAACAGATATCGTATCATATCATGATATGTCATCTTTGAAAGACCCACAAATAACAACGTGCTGAGGTTCACCACTGTGTCAAGCTTATGTTTACTACATGGTGAGAACATGTAGAAAACCTTGCAAAACTGTTTATGTTAAACAATGTTGATGTGCAAATGACTGCATTCTGTTTGTGTAACACAGCATCCCAACCTTCTTTTGGAATCAGAGTTTGTGAAAAGACTTTAGTAATGCAGTGATGCAATACAAAATGTTTCAAAATGCATTGATCAAAGTTTTCAAAATTAAAAGGTTTTACATTACTGTTAGACCGTTTTGAACTTATAAGCCCTATGCACTTGGGTATGTAACTTACATACATTTTGCTCTACATTTCAACATACATCATTTGTGTCTGATATGAAAATGTCATATTTTAAGATTTACATACTAATATGTTTGAAATCATTTAAAATACATTAGTAATAATGATTGAAAACAAAGTCAGATTTGTGATATAATGATGTGCTATTAGTGGTTTCTTCAGATCATATGCATATATGAGTAAATTTTATGATTTCATGCATTGAAAAACTGTTCAAAACATAACACAATAATTGACTGTTCACACACTTGTGACCAACATCAGCCTAAACTGATATGACTGTTGATACGTCATGCATCCCTAACTTTAATTTTAATGATCAACAATTAAGAACATTTATATTAAACATGAATTGAGTTATAAATTTATAAATGCTAATCGAACCACTGATAAAAAGGAGGAACTCATAAATCTCAAATGAAAATTCAATCATGGCTACTATAGTCTGTATTATTAGTAGTTGATGTGAATGACTTAAATACATGCCTCCCTCAATTTCAGTCATACTTCCTAGTTGTTTTTCTCCTCTCTCTTCAGTCACTGCTGTTTTGTGGAATGTCCCCTGAACTTGTCCATGAGGTTGAAAGCTCCAAGATACTGACCCAGTAGAATGCCCAGCTTCATTGGCATGATGCTGTGGAGATGAACAAAACAAAACATTTGCTGGTCATTCAGAGCTGTTTTGAGTCTTTCTTGTGTCTTTAAAATTATAGTTTTGGTTTTTTTAGGAACTTGGGTATACATTTAAAAAGAAAATCAGATGCCTGACTATCAATCAATCAATTAATCAATCAAATTTTATTTGTATTGCCCAAAATCACAAATTAAAAAGAAACCTTAGAAAGAACCACAGAGGAAAGTAAAAAAAACAAAGCGTATTGACAATGTTGCTATTACATATTCTAAAATATATGTCCATGAGTCTAAGAGCATGAGAAATAAATCAAGAGTATGTGTAATCTATATATACTGTATATATATACTGTATATATATGTACTGTAGCTGGAATGACCCCTTAAGATATGTCTCATTTTAGAGTCACTGATAAATATAAATTTCCCAAATAGCTCCTAATGGAAAACTACATTTTGTGCTAATATACAATACATCCGCTTCATGTTAAATAATTTGTTAAAAGCAGATGAAACAGCTTTTAGATGACCAAAAATCCCTTAACAATGCATGTCTTCAAACAGTGAGCAGACACAGGAGTGGATCATTCAGCAACACAATATTAAAAGCTTGAATACAATTGTTTTTATGTAATATGTAATATGTATCAGGTTTTGGATCAGGAGGATTTAAAAAATGCAGAGACTCAAGAGGGGCGATCTTAATCAAATCCGTTTTAAACAGGAAATGTGTCAATACTGGGAGATCACACTAGCAAGGGAAGGTACAGTTTAAGGGAGCAGGCAAACTCAGTAATCGAGAGACAAAACAAGATCAAACACGAGGAACTCGAGAAAATTACGCTGGACTGCTCACTGGAAAGACAAGACAATCTGATACAGGAGGAAAAGGACAGGGTTTTAAGTACACAAGGAGGGGGTAGACAATTAGACACAGGTGAAACACATTAGGGAGGAGAAGCAATCACACACCTGAGGGACAAAACTTGACAGGGTATGGGGAATAAGACACAAACAAAACTTCAAAGTACAACAGGAAACACTGAATGACCCTAGCAGAAAGACACTTAACACGACTGGACACTGACAGTAACCCCCCCCCCCCCCATGATGATACCAAGGGTTAGGGTTAGGGACCATAGCCCTCCCAGTCCACCAAGTACTGTGTTCCTCGTTCCCGATGACTTACAGCCAGCAGACGTCGGACAGTGTAAACTGGTTCACCGTCGATGATATGGGGAGGGGGAGGTGGTTTAGAGGCTCGAACGAGGGCACTCTCTTTAACCGGCTTCATCTTGCTCACGTGGAGTGAGGGGTGGACTCGTGAGGACCTAGGAAGTTTGAGCCTCACAACAGAAGGTTTAATGACTTTTGACTCAAGGAAAGGACCAATTCATCTCAGGGTTAACTTACGTGAATCAGTTCGAACTGGCAAATCTGGTTGAGAGCCAAACTTTCTGACCAGGGCCATAGAAGGGTGCAGCTTGTCTCTTCCTATCTGCCGCCTTCTTGCCAACAATCTGATGAGCTACGACCTAGCCCTGGACCACATTCGGCAACAGCGACGGACCATAGCCACTGCTGATGGGAAGTTTACCTCATGCTCCGTCTTCGGGAAGAGGGGAGGGTGGTACCTGGACACGCACTGGAACGGTGAGAGGCCGGTATACGAGGATGGCAGGGTATTGTGAGCATATACCATCGACAAAAGTAGCTTGGCCCAGCTACCAATACTGGGATCTTGGGAAGCGAGGCAGCAAAGTCCAGTCTTTGGTTCTTGGTTTAATCTCTCAGTTTGTCCATTTGTCTCTGGATGACATCCAGAGGTCTGACCGTGGCCCCACTTAACTTACAAAAAGTTCTCCAGAACTGTGCCACGAACTGCGGCCCCCGATTGGAGAGAATGTTTTTAGGCAAAACATGGACCCAAAAAACATGATTCAAGATTCCCTCCACTGTCTCCTTGGCGGAGGGCAACTTAGCAAGAGGAATAAATTTAACCATCTTAGAAAATCAGTTGACAACTGCTAACATGACCGTGTTACCATCAGAGGAAGGTAATCCAGTGATAAAGTCCAGAGAGATGTCCGACCAGGGGCGCTGTGGGAAAGGAAGCGGCCGGAGAAGACCTGTGGTAGGTGTGTTGGAGGTCTTATTTTGCGTACACACAGAACATGCAGCATCATATTCTGCTACCTCCTTCCGCATGTGTGGACACCAGAAATGTTCATCTAAACGGGAGATAGTTCTGTGAACACCAGGATGGCAGGAAATTACGGAAGTGTGTGCCCAATGGATCACTAAACCACGTAACTCATTAGGAACGAACAAACTGTTGGGAAGAGTACCAGGAGGATCCCACCCCACCTGTAAGTCCTCCTTAACCTTCCTCTCAACCTCCCAAGTTATAGCCCCCACAAAACAGGTAGCAGGTAAAATGGGGGCAGGAGGCTCAGGATCTGACTCGGGCGAATCTAGACGAGACAGTGTGTCTGGTTTGACATTTTTCGAACCAGGGCGATAAAATAGAGTGAATTTAAACCTAGAAAAGAATAAGGCCCATCTAGCTTGCCTGGAATTCAGTCTCTTAGCGTTTTTAATGTATTCCAGATTCTTATGATCTGTCAGTGTCTCCACTCCTCCAAAGCTGCTTTGACAGTCAACAGTTCCTGATCTCCAATTGAGTAATTTCTTTCTACTGAGGAACATTTTCTTGACAGGAAAGCACAGGGATGAATTGTATTATCTTTAACTGAACGTTGTGACAGGACAGATCCTATTCCGGTGTCTGAAGTATCCATCTCCACAATGAACTGGTTAGACCGCTCAGGGAGACATAGTACTGGAGCAGAAACAAAACTCTTCTTAAGTTGTTGGAAGGCC
The DNA here is from genome assembly GCA_001698575.1 of Mola mola. Lineage (NCBI taxonomy): Eukaryota > Metazoa > Chordata > Actinopteri > Tetraodontiformes > Molidae > Mola > Mola mola. The sequence goes on along the minus strand of KV751329.1, from coordinate 6,020,886 downwards.
GCATCAGCTTGAGGTGACCTAGAGAACTGTGTCTTGGAGGAAGTGAGAGCATGGAGAGGAGCAGCTTCAGAACTGAAATTTCTGATAAATCCTTGGTAGAAATTGGCAAAGCCGCAAAAACATTTTATATCCTTTTGTGGGGACGGAGTTGGCCAGTCGATTACAGCCTAGACCTTCTGTTGGTCCATCTTAATTTGACCTTCTGAAATTATATACCCCAGGAATGAAACTGAGTCTCTATGGAATTCACACTTCTCAGCCTTTACATATAACTTATGTGACAATAATCTCCAGAGGACCTCCCGTACAGTTGCCACATGAGAATTGAAGTCGGAGGAGAAAATCAGGATTTCATTTAGATACTCAAACACCTTATGATTAAGGAGATCTCTCAATATCTCATTAACAAGGTTCTGGAAAACATCAGGTGCGTTCGTTAAACCAAAAGGCATCACCAAAAACTCATAATGTCCAAGGGGAGTATTACAGGCTGTTTTTCCATTCATCTCCCTCTCTTATTCTAACTAGATGGTAGGAATTTCTTAATTCAAGTTTTGTAAAAACCCTTTCCCCCTGTAAATAGTCAAATACCGTGGAGATTAAGGGAAGAGGATATCGGTTCTTAAAAATGTTGCCATTTTGCTTGGCATAATCTATGCAGGGACAGAGTCTCTTATCCTTTTTCTCAATGAAGAAAAAAACAGCTCCTGCTGGAGAGGAGGATGGTCGCATTTGACCTGACTGCAGGGATTTTGTGATATATTCCTCCATGACCTTTTGCTCAGATGCAGACAGGGAGTAAATCTTCCCCTTAGAATAGGAGCCTCAGGAAGCAGGTATATGGCGCAGTCATACGTTCTGTGGGGATGAAGTGAAGAAGCTTGGGACTTACTGAACACCTGCTTCAAGTCCCAGTAAGCTTTGAGGAATGCCAGAGAGGTCTGGATTGTCCGCGATCTCAGAAACCCCGTCCTGTGGAGGTTTGTCTGTTCACAAAGCAGTGTATAGCACAGTTCACTCCAAAATTCTTCCCGTGGACCAATCTATGTGAGGGTTATGCTTTAGCAGCCATGGGAGGCGTAGAACGAGTGGGTGATGGACAGACTCGTAAAGAAGAAAGTTTACTTTCTCCTGATGGCCGTTGTCAAAAACTAGCATCCCTGGGGATGTTTGATGAGTTACTTTACACATTAACCTTCCGTCCAAGACTGATGTAGAAAGAGGTTGAGGAAGTTCTTCTTTAGACAACTGAAGTCTCTTGGCGATTTGGTAGCCCATCAAATTCGTGTTCGCTCTGGAATCCATTAATGCTTGAAAGACTAGGGAATCAGAATACGATCAGTGCATTACTCTGGTTAATTGTCTCTTGGATATACCAGGTAATTTGGTTGGACTCACTAATGACGAAGGTGTAGAGTTAGATGTTGCAGACCTAACTGTGCAGGAGGCGATGAAATGTCCTAACTGTGCACAGTAAATGCACCTTCCCTCCTTCACTCTCCGCTACTGTTCCAGGGGAGTGAGACAGGTCCGGCCGATTTGTATTGCTTCTGCCGGCTCACTTAATTGTTCCAACTTGTCGGCTTGAGTCCTTGCCGGAGCCAGATACGGATTGCAGCTAGGGAGCTGGGAACGGAAGCAAAGCAGAACTGATTTTGCTGAGTTCGAAGTCTTTGAAGTTCCATAAGTCTCTTATCTATTTTTGAGGCCAAATTAATCAATGCCTCAAGATTCGCCGGTAGATCAAGTGGAGCCAAATGGTAGAGCCTCTGACAAGCTGTTCAGGAAAGCATCTATTAGCGCAGGTTGATTCCAGCCGCTGTCAGTCGGTATGGTGCCAAATTCAATGGCGTAATTGATTACTGAGCGCATGCCTTTTCTCAAAGATACCAAAGTTTTGGTTGCTTCTCTGCCTGGAGTCGTCGACTGGAATATCTGTGTAAATATTTTAAGAAATTCTGCCAAGGAATAACACTGTAGCCCAAGATCTGGCTCGACCAGTCAGATCAAATCAAATCAAATCAAATTTTATTTGTATACCCCGAAATCACAATTTACACATATCTCACTGGGCTTTGACGAACTGTACAGATGTGACATCCTCTGCCCTTAGACCCTCGAACCGGGTGAGGAAAAACTTAAAAAAAACCCTAAACAGGGAAAATAAGAAACCTCAGGAAGAGCCACAGAGGAGGGATCCTTCTTCCTAGGACGGACAGACGTGCAATAAATGTCACTTGTACAGAACACAAAAACATGATAACAACATTTCATTTAGAATGCATAAAACATCCATGAGTCCCAGAGTCTGTGGATTCTATGAGTCCGGATGTATGGAAAGTCTAGTGATCCAGACGCAGGTGGACTCTGTTGGTCCACGAGTCATTGTACTTCATGTAGGAAGATCTGGGTGTTGCTGAGTCCAAGAGTATGTAGAATCTGTAAATCCAGGGATATGTGAAGTGTAGTGGTCCAGAAGCAGGTGTAGTCTATTGATCCAGAAGCCATTGTGATCTGTGGGTCCCGATTTGCACTTGGAAATCCAGCCTAGGATCCAAGTCACAGGATCTCCTTTCCTAATGTGGCCAGGAGGCATCAGGCAGGACCACTTTCAGATAGGAGATTATAAATGCGATCTTAGGTCGGTGTCAAGAAAAGGGGGAAGCGTTAAACTCGAAATGTGGCTCACATTGGGAAATAAAGGGACAAGAATCCCCAGGCTCGTCAGATAACGTTCAGGGCTAGAAAAGTGGAGAGAACGCGAACTGACGGGAGAAACCAGAAACTCAGCCACAGCTTCCAAACCCTTAGGAGCTATTTGTGAAGCAGACGGTTGCTCTTATAACTGCAGACGATCAATAATGAAAATTAATTGAGCCGAAAAAGTCACGCAAGAGCTTTCAAGGCTGAGCGAACTGGGTCCAAATCTGCTGAATCCAGTCTTGGCCAGATTATACTATAAGGTACAGGCTCAGGATTCAAAAATGCAGAGATTCAAAAGGGGTGTTCTTAATCAAATCCATTTTAATGAGGAAATAGGTCAAAACCGGGAGATCAAGCTAGCAAGCAAGGATGGGGTAGACAATTAGACACAGGTGAAACACATTAGGGAGGAGAGGCAATTACACACACCTGAGGGAGAAGAGTTGACAGGACATAGGAATTAAAATACAAACAAAACAGGAAACACAGAATAACCCTAATAAACAGACACTTAACACTACCCGACCCTAACAAAGTTAAAAGAAGTGACAACGAATTTGTGTGAGCCATGTTCCAGATATGAAAAGCATACTAACACAAAATAATAGCTTTGTTCTCAGACAAATGGACTAAAGAAAGAGAAAGAACAATGAAAAAATATTTTGTTATTGACCCAAATCAAACAGCAACATAACTTAGCAGGAACATTCAGGATGTTCATCATTGTGATCACAGACTGACGTCATGGCACAGATATTAGAAATTTTAATCCTTCTGGCCAAGGGATTCGAGGTTTACACTGACCTCCCTCTCCTCAAGCCCCAAGGTTGAGCCCCATGTTTGAGTCTTGGGAAATGAAGGAACCATAAAGCCTATAAGGGAGAATATGTTTTTCACTACAGAGTGAACCAGTCCAGACTGATAATTCTCAGTGAAGCTGAATTCAGGACACAGAATTCATCTTCTGACTGAAGCATCAGCTGAGCTCAGATTTCACCACAGCTCTGCTGCTCAATGAATGAGATCCAAGATCATGCATGCATCTCTGATGGTTTTGTTAATATAAGATTGATGCTGTACTGAGACGAGTGGTCTGTTAAATGATTCGACAGAGAGACCATCAAACATATTCTATCTCTGTCCCATGGCCTCCATGTAAAACATCTGGTAGCCATGGTAGCCAAATGGCCACATCATCTTCTTTTAACAGTAAGCATACTTGTCAAAATATTAAAGGTTTTAAATTAATTAAAAATTACAAAAATGGATTTTGGGCTCCCCCTTTTAGATTAATAATAACAACAACAACAATAATAATAATAATGTTATTGTTATTATCATCATCATCATCATCAGGGCCTTTCTGTGTGGAGTTTGCATGTTCTCTCTGGGTACTCTGGCTTCCTCCCACAATTAAAAAACATGCAAGGAGGGTTGGGTTAATTAGGTTAACTTTAAATTGCTTGTAGGTGTGAATGGTTTGTCTCTTTATGTCTGTGATGAACTAGTGACCTGGGTCTTACCCTGCCCATACCCCTGGGTGTATCCTGCCTTCACTCAATGATGCTAAGATAGGCTCCAGCCCCTAAGTGGTAGAAAGTCAATGATTGGACTTTAACATTCTGGGACCTGAACTTAACCAATGCATTAGCAGAAGCTCTCTGGCATACTGATACAGTATCACGTTAACTAATTAAACTGAACGAGTTAGACTTTAAGTCCTATAAGTCCTGTATTTATATAGGGCTTTTCTAGTCATTTTGACTACTCAAAGCACTTTTACACTACAGGTTTTGCATTCACACATTCATACATTCAACAAATGCAATTTGGAGTTCAGTGTCTTGTTCAAAGACACTTCAACATGTAAACTGCAGGGTCTGGTATTGGGCCAGGAACCATCCGATCATTGGACCACCGATTACATCTATCTTTTATCATTAGTTTAACTCCTCGCTTCTGGAAGAGAGGCTGTCCCATGACTTGTGAGTGTGAGTGCGTCTAAAGAGTCTCTTATTTCCCCTCCCCCTTGAGGCCTACATATTTCACATATATAGTTCCATTATCACTTTGTATCATCTTCAGAGACATAGACAGTTCTCCTGTTGGATACAAACTCTGAAAAAAAATTACTACGAAGAAGCGAACACACTTCACAGAAGATTTTTTTCAGGATGACAATGAAAAGGACCACATTAAAATTATTTTTACTTTTATGAAATGCCTAATTACTTCAAGATTCAAGATTTTTATTGTCATTATGTTTGCACATAACGAAATTTCTTTTGGTAGCCTTGGAACAGATACAGTAAAAAGACAATCAAAATCTCTGTGAAATCTAAAGATTTACAAGTGAAGCAATATCAACATGAGCAGCAGATGATGTAAAGTGCACAAATTAGAACCAGGTGCATCACAGAAATGTAGACGTAAACATAAACAACCCGGTCTCCCAGTGCGTTTAGTCTGTGTGTCTGTGGTGGGGGAAGTGTGTGTGTGTTTGTGTGACTGCAGGGGGAGAGACTGCGTGTGTGTGCCTGTGTGCAAAAAGGGGGAGAGACTGCTTTCACGGCTCTGGGGAAGAAGCTGTGCTTCAGTCTCTTTGTCTTTGTTTTGATGTTGCTGTACCTCTTCTGGGATGGAAGAGGCAAAAAAAGTCCATTTCCCTGGTGGGTGGGATCCACTGCAATACAGCTGGCCTTCATCTGATTACTGCCAGTATACAGCGAGTCCAGATCTGGGAGAGGACATCCCACAATTCCCTGAGCAGTTCTCACCACCTGGGATAAGTCTTTTCTGTCCTGAGCCGTGCAGCTGCCATACCACACAGTGGCACTGAGACACAGGATGCTCTCCACTGTGGCCCTGTAAAAGTTCACCAGCAGCTGAGAGGAGAGTCCAGCCTGTTTCAGTTTACTGAGGAAGAAGAGTCTTTGTTGGGCCTTCTTCACCAGGTGTCTGGTGTTCAGTGACCAGGTGAGGTCAGAGAAAATGCGGCTGCCCAGTAATTTGATGCTGTCCACTACCTCCACCACCTCCCTGTGTATGAGGAGAGGGGCATGCTACGTCTTCCTGGACCTCCTATAATCCAAGATGACCTCCTTGGTCTTGCTGGTGTTCAGAACCAGGTTGTTGTCTGAACACCAGCATGTCAAGTGCTGGATCTCCTCTCTGTAGTAGGCGTGATGAGACCCACCACGGTGGTGTCGTCCGCGAATTTGACGACCATGAGTCTTGTGAAGAGTGTGAAGAGGGCTGGAATGGAATCGGGTTGGACGATGTGCGGTCCCCAATACTCACCAGCTGAGACCTGTTGGTGAGGAAGTCCCTAATTCAGAAACACAGCGATGCTGACATCCCAAGGTTGTGAGGCTTCAGGTTCCAGCTTGTCTGGAACAGTGTTAAAAGCTGAACTGAAGTCAGCGAATAGCATCCTAACATAAGTGTTAGGATGCTCCAGGTGGCTCAGTGCTGAGTGGAGTGCTAAAGAGACTGCATCCTCTGCAGATCGGTTCTCCCTGTAGGCGAACTGCAGATTGTCCAGGTCTGCAGGGACGAGGTCCTTGATGTGTCTTAGACTATCCTCTCAAAGCACTTCATGATCACCGGGGTCAGGGCGACCGGGCAGTATTGAGGCAGGTGACAGTTCATTTCTTTGGTACAGGCACGATGATTTGAGGCAGTCAGGAGCTGTTGCAGCCCCAGGGACAGGTTGAAAATGTCCAGGAATACTCCAGCCAACTGGTCAGCACACAGTTTCAGGGTCCAGCCTGACACCTTATCAGGTCCCGCAGCTTTTTTAGTGTTGATCCTCCTGAGGCGGGAACTCACTTGATTAAGCTGCAGGATGAGAGGCTGGTGCTGCTCGTCCAGCCGAGGGAGATGAGCAGTGTCTCCGCCGCCGGGTGTCTCAAAGCGGGCAAAGAAGCTGTTCAAGGTGTCAGGGTGCGTGGTGTCATGGCTGACCTGCTGGTCACTGTGCTTGTAGTCTGTGATGGTCCTGATGCCTAAACCTCCTTGTCTACGTTTAGCAGAGGCTGCAGTCCTGTTCGGCCTGGAACACGGAGCTGCGTACAAGGCCCACCGCAGCATCCGGGATGTTATTGTTCAACCAGCTCTCTGTGACAACAACGACACAACTATTCCTCCTGCGTGAGACAATCCTCAGCCGAATTTCGTCCATCTTGTTAGCGAGTGACCTGGCGTTGGTGAGGAAGAGACTTGAGAGCTTGTAGCCTAGCACACAAGCAGCTCCGCTTGCCCCGCTTTTGTTTACGTTGTCTCCTCTGTCGCCGAGGCGGAGGGAAATGGTGAGAGCCCCAATAGTCCGCTGGATCTCTGGTGGTATAAAATCCATTTTTGGGGATGCCTGATATCCAAAGAGTTTACCGAACTAGTGCTTGATAGAACTGGATGAAGAAAAGCAACATTTGGATGAACAGAAAAAAAAAGCCGAGAGCTCCGAGCCGCTGCGTTCGCTTGTGCCGCCATCTGGTTTTTCCTTCCCTTTTACTGCCCAAAGCTCAGTTATGCACAGAGAAGGACATAAACAGTACATTCAACTATTATGGTCATCAAATGTGCTTAAGAACACTCTAATCTATACATTGTGTTCCAGTATATCAAGTATGTACCACAATTCTGACAATATCATATATCTCGTGGTTCATGGCCAATAGCTTTTTTAGGCATTGCAACGGTCACACCTTTCAAGTTAATTAAAAAAAGGAGGAAAAAAACAAAAAAATTTTCATTGTCAATGTCGTTAATACAAGTTGACCATCAAGGAAGTTGTTTAATGCCTAAATTAATCCCTGGAAGGAGTTTGTAACAGCACGGAACATGACATGAGATGGATGTGAATACTACTGGTACGCCTTCATCTGAGTTACACTCACTCACTCAGAACTTCATTTTTCAAATGTCAAAATTTGTTGTGCTACTATGGAAATGTTCAACAAAAAACTACCTGCATAATAAATCAATATTGAGGTTTTAAATCGAAATGTGAAATTACTTGGGACCTTACACACAGCTGTGTTCTGAAGTTCTATTTTAGTCTCATCACTGAAAAATTAGAAGAAAGTCTACAGTAAGTTTAAAGTCTCTCAAATTTGTGTTCATCTTGTCTTTATAAAAAAAGTAGCTCAACACAGACAGCACATAGGGATAAAGAAAAATGTGTGGAGAATATGCAGAATAATACACAGTAAGCAGCCATGTTGGTCTTACCTAGACCTCCTTGTATCATACAGTTGATGTAAAATTTCCCTTAATGTATTTTACAAACTCTAAACAGCCAGTTATAGCCTATATCAAATTTATACCTTACAAAGGAGCAATACATTTTTAGATTAAAAAAAACCTTTTATTAATGACACATTTGTAACACCTTATTGATCATATTCTAATTCACCTTTTAATCACTTTCTGAGCTCTAATCATGATGAAAACATGAAATAAACATGTCAAATAAAAATAAGTAAAAATAGAGTAAAACATGTCTGACAGTTGCAGGCAGGAATAAAGAAAAAAAGGATGAAGAATGATGATATGGGAAAGTGGTGAGGAGCAGAGGTAAGTGAAAAAACATTGATGAAAAGGAAAGAAGACATAAGGACAATTCAGTAAGGAGTTGCAGAAGTGCGGCAGAGATGGAAGCAGACATCCAGTAATCAGAAGGCCATTATTCACAGTGTAGTGTTTCAGAGGAACCTGACACACAGGTAGAGGACCTGTGTAAAAGCTTTTCATATCATTGCACTGCTCATCCTGCATTGAGCAAATCAGGTTAATGACACACACACACACACTTATATACATATATAAAAATCATCTCAAATGTATTACACAAAACAGTTTTAGGGTTACTATGTAGTTACAAAAGCCCGAATGATTTATACTAACTACTATTAGCATATCACATGAATATTATTATCGGCATTATTAATACCCGGTATGTGTCAATCTAATTAATTTTGTTTTACAGTGAAGTTATGAACAATATTACTGTTTAACATACCCATAACATTAGCTATTTTACAGTTCCTACCTCTGTCCAGCAGGGGTCTATGTGCTCTGTGCCTATCAACGTTGTACCTCTCCAAGAGCAAGCATTGACCGGAGGATGACATACTAAAACTGTAAAAACATCTTACCTCCACTATATACAGTTAATTCCACAAGTATTTGGACAATGACACAGTTTTTATCATTTAGCCTCTATATACGACCACAATGGATTTAAAATTTAAAAAAAATCAAGATGTTATCCAACTGCATCAAAGTGAATTATGACCATTTTATAGAGTGCTTCCATTTTCAGGGCTGAAAAGTATTTGGACAAGTGACTCACAAGCAGTTTCATGGTCAGGTGTGGTCTGTTCCCCTAGTTACTTCAAGACATATGAAGTAGATAAAAGGTCTGGAGTTGATTTCACATGTTGATTCGGCATTTGGCAGCTGTTTGAGTGGAGCTATCAAGATGAAGTCCAAGTAGATATTAATGCAAGTGAGGGAAGTCAACAATAGGCTGAAAAACCAAATAACTCTATCAGGGTGACAGCAAAAACTTTACAATCTTGACAAAAAGTCAACAATTCGGTACATTCTTTAAAAGAAAGAGTGCACTAGTGAATTCTAAAACATCAGAAGGCCTAGAAGACCACAGGAGTCAGCTAAGGTGGATAATCACAGAATCAAGAACATTCTGAAGATGATAGGCTTGTCTTTGACAAAGTTTACAATGAAGAGATGCCTTCATGAATTTAAATAGAGAGGGTTTAAAACAGGGTGCAAAACACTGGTAACATACAAAAACAGGAAGGCCAGATTAGACTTTTCCAGAAAACATGCAAGGATGCCTCCCAAGTTCTGGAAAAAAACATTTAAAATTCATACCAGTTGCCGTACAAATATTTGCAGCATCCCTACAATAACCGCTGTGACTTTGTGTCCTCTGACAGCAGGATCGATGGTTGAATCCCTGACCAGTCAGAGGGTGCACATGTCCACATGGGTAGATACTGATGGTGTGGCCATTGGTGTACTGCTCTTAACAACTTAGATCTTAGTTTCTGCCAACAGTTTATGAATGTGTGTGGATATGACAAATGTAAAGCACCATAAGGAGTCAGTGGTGTTAAAAAGGCACCCTCTAGTGGACATTGTTGCATTGGCCCCTTTGCTCTCTGCTGGGTCACCTTGTCATTATCAGTTTCTGCTCTGTTGTGATTTGATGTAGATCCATCCATGCATTTTCTACCGTGTATCCTGTTAGGGGTCGTGTAGCTAAACGTCAACCCACGTATTAACTGGTGTGAAGTGTGTCTACTTCAAGTGAGTGAGAAACTTAGATTCTATATTTATTCAGTGTCAGATGTTAGGTGTTTAGTAAGTAAATGAAGCCCAGGTTCATGTTTGGGTCAGAGAGTGACTACATATGAATGTAGATGTAAATTACAAATATAACAGACAGGCTGCTTATGTAATTTGGAACCTGTTTATATGCATATTACTGCAGGTGAAGTAAGTAAATTCTAGGTTCCATGTTTTAATAGAATACTACAATCCACATTATATAGTACATATGTTCTATGGTGTTTGTTATGACAGACAGACAGATAGACCGATAGATCCTTTATTAAGCCCTATGTTTACATGCACAGCATTACTCTGATATCAACCTGGATAAGATCATATTCTGAAGAACACATTGCCCCTTAAACAGAACGTTCTGATCACCAATATTGAACTAAGGTCATATTCAGAGTAAACCAGTATTCCGATCTTAGTTCTCTTATTGAGACATGTGTACTCCTTAATCACATTAAATATTCTGAAGTTTTTTCAGCATCCTTAGGCAGTTTGCAAAGCGAGCCCTGTTTTAAAGGCTATTATATTACTTGCCATTTCTTTAAATTTTCATCTGCTATAGAGCATTTGAATGAGAATGAGTGTTGTCAATAAACTGCGATGTAAAACAGCTTAAAAAAACAAAAAAAAAGAAACAGACCAGAAGACAGTGTTTGTTCTTCACTAATGAGATGGGATTTTGGCTTCAATAGAACTTGCCTGACTTAATGATGCTGCTCCCACTAGTAGTGTACATAGCTGATTTATTCAGAATATGCTAGACGGGAATTCCACACACGTAACTGTAAATTTTATTCAGAATACAGAATACCAAAGTATGGACCTTAAATGGAGTATTCTGTGCATGTACACATAGTTAGTGAGGGGCAGCTAGACATGTAATGACCACAACGCATCTTTAAAATGGGGTATAGAATTAAGTGACTTTTCTGTAAAATACTAACAGAATCTGTCAGACAGACAAGTCCTAGCCTTGATGTGAAACTAATATTGCAAATTAATTAGATGCAAGCTTTGGCTTTATTGTAAACACATAATTCACAATTATTTCAAAATTAATAATTTTCTTCATTCAACAATTCTCAGTATCTGTGCTTATAGAAACAATGGCAAACTATGCACAATCATTACTTGAAATGTGATACTGGCTGATGAGATGCTGGAAAAATAAAATGAAAAATAACCTTTATTCAACAAACAACTTTCAATCAAAAGCAGTTTAGCAGAGTCCATAGAGTCCAGACAACAATCACTTGGAGCTCAAGACACCGACTGATCCTCATGATATGTGAGCTTAAACATCCAGAGGAACCTGCCCAAGTATAATAGTTAGTTCATTCAAGATTCCACATAAGCTGTTTTCTCACACTTTTTCTCTCTACGACATTACAAACAGGTCCTCTGTGGTGTTGGACAGTTAAATGCTGTCAGATCAGTGAATTGATCCAGCACTTCTACAGAGAACATAATCCAAGTGATGAGACCCCTAGGGCCAAAGTAACAATAACAATATTACAATATTACCACGACTTGGTCTGTATTCTATATGTTTGATCATTAACAATAATAATAAGATACTGCAAATCTATGAACTTTTCATTTGGACAGATCTAAATACCTGAATAGTGCTTCATAATCATATCTATATTAAAAAAAAATACAACAGTTATTATGTGCACAGGGTATTGAGATATTTCAGGTACTGTACCTTTAATTTTACTGTTACATTGAATGAACTGTCAGCTCAAATGATTCTGTTTCTTAGTCTGTCAGAATTCATTATAGAGATGCTAATGGTGAAATCTGCTAAATTAAGATGGGAGTGGAAATAAATAAGAACTCCATTTTAAGTCAGTCAACTTAGTAAAAGATAATGCAACCAAATATAAGTAACACATTAGTGTTACGTCTGCTATACATTCAGCTGTGTCAATCAGCAACTCTAAATGCAGAGCAGAACACTGTAATGCAATCTTCTGCTTTACATTTTTTAAAAGTGTCAGAAATGTAATTTGATAGACACAATGAAGCTATTGCTCATAATGTTGAACATGTACTAATGCAGTCTGCAAAGTGTATTGAGGTTAGCATGGAAATCTACTTGGACTGACAATCCCAGGTAAGAGCCGAGGAGGGAGGTCAGCTTCCACTGAAGAACACTGGAGAGGGATGAAGGGACAGGATGAGGGTGATGAAAAAAAAAAAAAACCCAGAAAACTTTGATGCTTCTTTTTTCATAGCTGCAGGTAGTACAACAGCATCTACTGTTATATCAAATAACATATCTGTCAAACAACAGTGGAAGTACCTGCTACCTTGACTACTTTCAAATTGACACCCTTTAACATTTTTCTTTTTAAAATTAAAATCAGACACTTCGCACATCCTTTTCAAGCTTGTGGCTTTTTCTGAATCTTTCCATCTTACTAAACCTAATATTTTTGGTACACAGGTTTAAAATTGTCTGTTTGTCAGTGAACCATGCTTGAATTAAAATTTCAGCAGTGAAAACAGGATAGTTAGATAAAGCTTACTTACTGTTGCCTATAGGGTAATGAGTACTCCACCTAAACCCAATGGAGTGTAACGACCTACTATAAAAAGTACATCTGATGATCACTTCACAACTTTCCGTTTCATGGCAAATAATGAGTCACAGTATTTGACAAACTAAAAACTAAATTATACATCAGCAAAGCCACTTTCAAGGGGAAATCAGAAGAAAAAAAAAAAAAAAGACACTGAAGCTGTAGTATTCAAGATGTAAAACAGAAGAGGTCAAGGACCACAAAAAGAGATTGGAAGGCCCTTTTAAAATGAATTTTCTTATACTGTCTTTTATGAAAGTTCAGAGGTCATGGCTCCAGGGGACTTTTTGTACATCTTGGAATGCTGTACATGTCTATGAATTTTAGAAGAAAGTAGAAGTTCAGATTGTCCTGACCAAATTTGAGGTAGATTGGATAAAGTCCATAGACGGAGTTAGGCTAGTATTCCCAGAGACTATTTTTGTAGATCTAAATTTGATATGGATGTATAAAATTTTGAGTATATACATGAAACAAGGCCTAGGGGCAGCAGTTACAGTTGGATGAGAATCTGAATATAAAAAATGAACATGTCTGCGAACTGTTGAAAAGAGATTTGCTATGCAGTAAACAGAGGGTTAGTTGTAATTAGAGCCATGAAAGAGGTTTAAATTTAGAATAACCAAACAAAATTGAATGGTTAGCATTAGTTATATAAGTGGTCTAAACAGAACATCTGATTGCCTCAAACATAGTATTAATCAAAATATTAATTACAAGCCATGCCTAATTTAGCTTTTATATCACCTATTTCTACCTGAAGTCATTAAAATTTTATTTCATTTTATTTTTTATTTTACAGAAAGAGGTTGACATGGTGTGATTTATAGTTGTAAATCCTAGCAAAAGACAATACTGAAGCAGGACAGTGTGTCACTATTGAGAGTTGCACAGTATCCGTGCCTACTGTAAAATGGTCAGACTCATTTACATGGGATTCAAAATAATGTCAAAAAACACTTTCGCATTTCCATTCAACGGGAAGGTGTGTCAGTGAATTCTTTGTTTATTCAGTTCAGTTCTGGGTCTGACTGAATGTGTCACAAGGTTCGTTTCTCTGCAGACATGAAAACAAAAACATATTTCAAAAACTTCCTTAAACATAAAATCTTTTTGAAGTTATTTTGTGCTTGTTTGTTTTGTTATTCAGATTATTTTCAACCAGATAATGCAGCATAGATGAAAATTTTTCTACCAACACAATATAATTAAAACTGCAAGTGCAGTGTTGAACATATTTTCGTAGCTCTACTACAAATTGGTCTGCAAGGTCTGCTGTGGTGAAATCTGTTTCAACTCTGTGGACTAGAAGAAAGTATGAGGCCAGTCATTTACTGTTGCCAGTAGGTAGCACTGTAACTTTAACTGAATATTGGCATGTTGATGTCTTCTGAGTGGGACATTTATCCATCCCATGAAGTTCAGGTAGATCAGATCATGCAGAATGGAGTTATAACTATTTGATTTTTCACAGCAAATGACAGGTTCAGCCACATCCATTAATGAAAACTCAGGATTTTGATAGCTTTTCATCCCTGACCTATAAGGATTGTTCAGTTTAAATTTGGAATCAATTGTATGGAATCTTTGTACAGTGTCTGCAAATTGATAAAAATGTCAGCAAAATTTAAAATGGCTCACTTTCTCTTTGATTTAGGTCATGGCACCAAGAGACGTTTTTGTGTGTCTAGTTCTGTTCTACATGTGTACCAACTCTCTGACATGACAGTGAAAGCAGCCAGAGGGGCTGCAGTTTAAGGGCATGGCTACACCATTTTGCAACGCCCATAGTGAACAATTGTAAATAAAGAATTTTTCCACCAGGATTGATTCATGATTGATTCATGTGTCAAGTTTCATGACTTTTCTTCACGTAAAAGGCCCCAAAAAACTGATTCTTGTAAGAAGGAAAAAAATAAGAAATCCCAGTAATCCCAATAGGGTCCCTGAACCGTCTTTGGTACTCAGGCCCTAGTAAACCTCCAGCCAATCGCCACCTTAGCACAATAGAGGCATTTGTGTGTCCCTTTGATCCTAAGAGCTGTGTTGTCCAGGGCAATATACCCTGGTAGAGTATCCTATGCTAAATGATCTCAGGGGAGGGGACAGACTAAGAGTGATTCAAAAAGCCTGATGAATCGGACTTCACTGAGCTGGAGCATCTTGACCAGCACAGGGAGACTGGCACTTACTCCTAGAACCACATCTGGGAGGGGCGTACGCTGGTGCATGTGGCCTTGGCCCGTGGGACTTGGAGTGGCAAAGCCTGGAAAAAAAGCACAAGGACTCACCATCCAGTGGGGCCTTCGCCTGCAGAAGACATCGGGGTCAGCTGCTTTGGGAGCTAGATGTGGCCCGCAATGGGGGGGGCCTGGGTGTGCTGATGTCGAGCAATGCAGACCGACTTTAAGGACATAGAGAAGTACTCGTTCAAACCTCTCACCCACATAAAAGGACTACCTGCACACCCTGCAACCCCCACCCTGCTCACTTCAGACCACCACCTGCAATGAATATCTGTGAGGAGGATGTGTGTCAGCTCTTTCACAAACAGAAGATCAGGAAGGCTCCTTGACCTGATGGTGCGTCCCCCTTCTGCCCGAGAGTCTACGCTAAGCAGCTGACGCCTATCTTCACCCAGATCTTTAACCGATCTCTGGAGCTGTGTAAAGTGCCACCCTGCTTCAAGGGCTCCACCATGCCAAGAAGACCTCCATCACAGGATTAAATGAACAGAGGCCTATTGCCCTGACTTCTATGGTCATGAAATCTTTTTAGAGACTGGTGTTGAGCCACATGAAGGACATCACAGCCCCCCTGTTGGACACCCTGCAGTTTGTCTACCAGGCAAACAGGTGGCTGGATGATGCATTCAATGTCGGACTACACTACATCCTGCGTCACCTCAACTCCCCAGGGACGTACAACGAGGATCCTGTTTGTGGACTTCAGCTTGGCATTCAACACCATAAACCCTGAAATCTCCACTGGAAGTTCACACAGCTCACAAAACCCAAATCCACTTGTCAGTGAATCACCAACTTCCTAACTGACAGGAGACAGCAGGTGAGGCTGGGGAGCATCACATCCAGCATCTGGACCATCAGCACTGGTGCCCCCAAGGGGTGTGTCCTCTCCCCACTACTCTTCTACCTCTACACCAATGACTGCCCCTCAGGGGACCCCTTAGTGAAACTCCTGAGGTATGTGGACGAAACCACAATCATCGGTCTGATCCAGGACAGAAAGCATGTGCTCAACAAGCAGTGCTAGTGCTTAAAAGGTTACCCTTGAGCATTGGGATAGAGTTCCCCTGTTACAAAACAAAGTTACAAATTAACCATCACTAGATGGTGCCAATGCACAGAGCTGTCTGAAGACAACATTGAACTAATCTTTTTGTTATAGATAAGAAAGGCAGAAGGCCTGTGCCATAACTGGGGCATACACAATTCACGCCATGCATGCACCCAGGGGCCCTTTATGAGTCCACAGCTGTGCCCGCAGAACAGGCTGCTGGTCCCCTCTTTCTATCCTTGTGATGGAACTGGCATGGGATTCTAACCCCAAGCATCCTATAGGGCAGGGGTGTCAAACTCAATTACACCCTGGGCCACATCAGCATTATTGTTGCTCTTAAAGGGCCGGCTATAACAGTAAAACAATATAAATGTATCCACTCTTTCAATAGATTGCATCATTACCTCTGCATTCGATTACTACTTACTTGTTTTGTAATAAAACTTAATACCTAGCTGTGAAAGAAGAATCCCAGGACAAATAATGGAAAAGTTCATTCAAGTGTACAACTATTGTATAATTGCTTTTGAAAAATAAATTCTGCAACAAAAACACTTGCTTGTGCTTGTGAGCTCACTGTACTCAGATTTCTCTGCAACATTCTAAATCAACTTATAAAATTAAAAAAAAAAATGTTACTCATTAATCAAAGAGCAACATTTAAAAAATGAGTGAAAAATAAAGTGCATTTTTACCATAATAAAAAACCCCAAAACAAACCACATGCATTACTTAACTTTTTTTGGTCATAGTTGAAAGAGACAAAAATATGGTACAACAAATAATTGTGGTCTGATGTGAAGTGCAGTCTCTATCATATAATTTGTTTTTTGTTCCAAAAGCTAATTTGCTGAGATTATTTACAACAGAAGGTTTGATTCATTAAAAATAGATGTCTGCATAAACATCATCACCTGCACATACTGAAAGCATGTACAAAGATAATGTTATGTAGTCAAAATAGAAATAAAGGCTGTTTCAGTCCAGTTCTTAAATATACTGGTCAGGTTCTGTTTGAAGTTGATAAGGT
The DNA here is from genome assembly GCA_001698575.1 of Mola mola. Lineage (NCBI taxonomy): Eukaryota > Metazoa > Chordata > Actinopteri > Tetraodontiformes > Molidae > Mola > Mola mola. The sequence goes on along the minus strand of KV751329.1, from coordinate 6,003,891 downwards.
GATGCTGCCCTGGCCTGAGCACACAACATAAATCCTTTCACATACAGACTCACCAAGTAACACACCATCGGCGTCCACTGATCCTTCTCTACATGTAACAAACACAAACAAAATCCTAGTGCAACAATTAGGATGGGCAAACATCATATTGCACCTATTCTAATACATTCCATGATATTGTACGCCTGAAATTTAACAAATGCTTATCTATTCATTTTCTGTTAAGTAGGTTTCCTATTTGTTGACTGACACTGTTTTCCTGAGGAGTCCATTTATGTCAGGCTTGAGTTCTTGTGCGGTAGCAATCCATAAAACAGTGTGAAGGGTATCATCAATGATGCGTGATCTGTGCTTGGTCTTATTCAGATTCATGATGGAAAACATCAGTTTGCACAAGTGGGTGCTTCCAAACATGGACAGAACATGGGTAGCTTGAAGTTGGAGCCGTAGCATCAAAGCAGGGGTGGGGGAGACGGTAAAAGTCCTCAATTATAGCATCCTGGAACTTTTCTTTTAGGCTATCGTTGCCTGAGAGAATCTGAAGGTGGTGCAGTGCACTGTGAACATCGGTGTTGAAAGGATTGGCAAAGATGGTGAACATTAGTTGTTTTAGTGACGATCAAATTCATCAATCAGCCGGATCACTTATGTAGTCAATCAGGCACATGAAAAAGCACCCAGGAATAAGTTTGAGATGCTCTGACAGACAGGAAAGTGGGTAACGTTATTCTGTTCTGGTTGGGATCTCCACAGGCACAGTTTCAGCTGAACAGCTGTGATTGCATCATACATTCCCGTTATGACTTGCTTATGCCTCTTCTGATTCAGTCAAATGCTCTGTAATGTCACACAATATGGCAAAATCACACAGCCAGTTTGGATCCAATCCATCCAGATAGTTCGGGTGTGGGTTTCCCTTTACTTTGCACCAAAAGAACAATTTCTTCCCAAAGCTCAAAAACAAGCTTGAGGAAAGCATTCCAACTCAGCCATCTTACTTCTATATGGTACAGCATTTCTTCCTATTCTCTCCATCAAAACAATTTGAACTGATGGTGATTCAGGCCCCACGTCCGATGAATTTTCATGACAGTGGTCATTATATTATTCAGTTCCAAAATCCCCACCAACTTTTCCCAGAACAAATTAATTTCACTTATGGACTTCTCCACTGCATTGTAGATGCTCATCTTTATTTTCATCCCATGCATGGTGATCACATCCAACATCTCCTCGCTGACAGACAAGTCTGCATTCACCTCTCAAAAAAAATAGATACGGCGTATCAGTAATGTTGGCATTTTCATCAACAGCAAACGAAAATGCCAGATAACTGCATGATTCTTCAGCCAGCTGCCTGGTCAGATTTCCTGCTAGTTCCCTGACTCAGTACATGATTGTATTCCTTGACAAGCTAACATTGTTAAACGCGTGTTTCTCATCAGGGTACACCTGCTCACGAATACGTAGCATACACTGCTTTAAAAATGGGCCTTCTAAAAAAGCCCTAGAAGCCTTGGAATTTCTTCAGCCACGATAAAGTTGGCTTTCACTGGTACATCATTTTTTGCAGAAACTTTTGCAAATAAATTCTGTTGTTTTTTTGTTAAATTCTCCTACCTTTTGTTGCTTTTCTTTGTGGCTAAAGCTAGCATACTTAGCTCTGTGTCCAAGATCTCGGTGTTGAAGTACCAATGTAAATTGTGTTCTTTGAGCACGGCCACTGCCTCATAACAAAGAAGACACACCAGCTTGTTTCCATTAAGAACAAAGAAGCATTCACTCTTCCATCTCTCATTAAATAGCCTGCCCTCTGCATCAATTTTTCTTTTCATTGACATGATGGATCTTTCTGTATTTTTTATTCAAATCCCATCACTCCACTAGAACGCTGCTGCAGGAAAAGTCAGATATTGAGACACTGCTATGTAGTGGCTGAATGCCTTCATCATGCAGTTAGTAAAACTGAGATGCATTTAAGTAAAATTCATAATAACAATAATATAATTTGAAAGCTCTTATGTGCCACATAGAATGAGGGAGTGGGCCGGATTTGGCCCCTGGATCTTGAGTTTGGCAGATGTGCCTTACACAATGCTTTTGATAGGATTTTATCGACTTAGTTTCTTCTAAATTGAACACGGAAAAAAAATAAGAAAAATAAAGCAAATAGGGAAGTGTCAAAGGCTTAACAGAAGGTGTATGATGATCTGTATCATCTGGCATGACAGAGGGGTTGATTTAGGGTGATTAAGGACAGGGATGGAAATGTACTAACAAGTAAAGAGAGCGTGTTAAGATGGAAAGAATATTTTGAAGCGCTGATGAATGAAGAAAGTGAGAGGGAAAGAACGGTGAAAGATGAAGTGAGAGAAGTGAGAGAAACTTTTAAGAGTATGATGAACGGCAAAGCAGTTGGTCTCTAGGATATAGTGGTAAAGGGATGGAAGTGTCTAGGAGAGAGGGCAGTGGAGTTTTTGACAAAACTGTTCCACATGATCTTGGACAGTGAGAAAATGCCTGAGGAACGGAGGAAAAGTGTACTGGTGCGGATCTTTAGGAACAAGGGTGATATGCAGTTTGTTTTAGCAACTACAGAGGGATAAAGGGACAAAGGGACAAAGTGATTTTTGAGCATTTTCATACCAAGAAAGAGCACTACAGACGCAATATGTGTTTTAAGGATGCTGATGGAGAAACAGAGAAGGTCAGAAAGAGTAGCATTGTGTCTTTGTGGATCTAGAGAAAGCCTATGACAGGGTACCAAGTGATGAATCGTAGTTCTATATTAGCGAGTCTGGAGTGGCAGAGAAGTATGTTAGACTGGTGCAGGATATGTATGAGACCAGTATGACAGTGGTGAGGTGTGCTGTAGGAGTGACGGATGACTTCAAGGTGGAGGTAGGACTGCATCAAGGATCGGCCATGAGCCCCTTCTTGGTTGCCATCTGGTGATGGACAGATTGACAGATGAGGTCAGGCAGGAATTTCCCTGTGTAGACATTTAGATTTTTTTTCTTGCGTGTGCATAAAAGTGTTTGGTTCCTGGGGAAATTCCTGAGATAGTGACCTGGATAACGGTCCAGTTCTTGGATTCTGCTCTTTAATAACATGCTCCTGGACTCAGTTCTTATGTTTTGGCATCCATAGACTCTAATATTCCAATATACATCAGCAGAACTCATTAATCCATTCATTATTTGATGACTGTCACATTGTTGAGCTCTACTTATGAGACCAATTGCACATCTACCCATCTTAGGGAGAGGGATCCCTCCTCTGTGGTTCTTCCTGAGGTTTCGTCTTTTTCCCTTTCTGCGGTTTTTTGGAGTTTTTCCTCACCTGGTTTGAGGGTGTAATGGTAGAAGGTGTTGCATTGTACAGATTGTAAAGCCCTCAGATATCAGCTTCCACAGACTCTCCAGAAAAACGCTCAGGGCTAGAAAGGTGTAGAGTGTGCAAAATCACGGTAGAAACAGGAAACTCAGCCGCAGCTTCTGAACCCTTATGAGCTATTGGAGAAGCAGACGGTAACTCTGAGATCTGCAGTCGATCAATAATGAAATTTTATTTATCCGACAATGCCGCCGATTTATTGTGTATTGCTGCTTCTAAGATTTCCTGAAGAACAAATTCCAGTTGCTCCTCTTGCCAGTGAAGGCGTGCTTCTTGAATCTTCAGGGCTGTGAGAACTTGGTCTGACTCTGCTGGATCCATTTCTGGCCAGTTTATACTATCAGGTTTGGGGTAGAGAGGATCCAATAATGCAGAGACACGCAGGGAGCTTTCTGAATCAATGTTGTTTTACTTAAAAGAGGTTTAAACCGGGAAATCAACTAGGCAGTAAAGGTACAGTTAAGGATTAGGCAAACTCAGTAATCGGGATATGGAACAAAGATCAAATAAAAGGAACTCACTTGGAAGACACACTGGACTGCTCACTCGGAAGACAAGACAGTCTGGCACAGGCGGAAGGGAACACAGGGGATAAATACACAAGGCAGAGGCAGACAATTAGACACAGGTGAGACACATTAGGGAGGAGAAGTAATCACACACACCTGAGGGTCAACACTTGACAGGACGTGGGCAATGACACAAACATAACTTCAAAGTAAAACAGGAAACACTGAATGACCCTAACAGACAGACACTTGACACTAACGGATCCTGACATCAGAGGCAAATTGTTATTTGTGATTTTGGGTTAGACAAAATTAATTTGATGAATTGATTGATGAGGAGTTTTGTGCACGGATACACATTGCTGGGTTTACTGTGTTGCAAAGCTGAATTGAACTTCATAACCAATTTTTCCAGCTTGGGTTAAGACAAAATGCGCATGTAACTGATGAGACGTGTAAAGGACCAATGGGTACCCCATGGTAAATGTGGAAGTCTTTTTCCAAGCAAGCACAGCACATCCCGGACACCATATTACATCTGCCGGACTTTCACCTCCTATGGGAATACCAGATAAGAGACTTGGTCGGAAGACAATGTCACAGAACAAAACATGCAGCCCTCACACACAGAAAAATTACATTGATCGTAAACCACTTCATTCACCTTCAAAGTTTTCCCCGTTCATTCTGGTCAGTGTTTTAAATCCCACCTCAGGCCTGTGTTAAGCTTTGCAATACCTGGCTGATGAGATTACTGAAACTGAGACAAAACACCCAGACTCGCTGCATATTGTTCTGGGGGACTTTAACAGAGAAAATCTACTGGGGACAACACACTGGACCACTGCTACACAGTATTAAAGGACCCACATCGCTCTGTTCTTCATGCAGCCTTGGGGCCCTCTGATCACTGTATGGTTCAATTTATCGCATCCTGCAGGTAGAAATTAAAATCTGCTACGACTATGGTTAAAACTTTGAACAAATTGTCCTCTGAGGAAAAGCAGAAATCACAGGCCTGCTTTAGTTGGACTGATTTGAGTGTGCCGATGAAAACCTTCGTTTACGACCACACTTAGACACCTCCAGAAGGCCAAGGAGGAAGTTTTAAGAAGCTGGGACAAACTCCTGTATAATCAGGCCAGGAACACACTGACAATGGAGATCAGGGTAGCAAAGAGGAGCTAGACTAAAAAGCTGAAAGAGGCTCAGCTAATAACCCTGCATCAGCGTGGAGAGGACTGCAGAACCTCACCAACTACAGGAGGCCATCTCCCTACCTCCCTACCATCTCCCTACCTCTACTGAATATGTTTGACTGTAGATTTCATCAGCCCCCATTCACACCCCTCACCAACCCAGACTCTGTTATCTAAAAACCAACAACACCTCCTTTACTTGCTGTAACTGCAAGCTTGCATTTTTTCTTGTGAGATAAAAGATCAGTTTCTTTGTCCCATCTCCTTGAGGATACTCTAGTAATGTATGCAAATTTACCTGTATATCACTTAATCTTCCTGGGTATGAGAGTAATGCACAGCCATGGATTCCCTGTTCGTCATTGTATTGCATAATCTAACAGTAGCACACAAGCTGGTTTTAAAGGTATAGTTACCTCTGCACCAGAATTATTGGACAATTGTGACAGCACTTCATATGATGTCTAAAGGGTTCACCAGATTCTCATTACTTACTCCCATAGTACACTTGGTAACTCCTCCTGCACTTCCTTAAAGTTATTTGCCAAAGTGTCTGATTGAGCTCTTGTGTGCCAATGTTCAATTCCTTCTTCATCCACATGTTTTTTCTCTCCAGAAATGTACTATTATCCCATGTATTTCTATATCTCCTTAAATATAATGTTCTGGCAAGAAAATCTCATCTTTGCTACTATCACTGTCATCCATTTACATTATTCCCATTCAATTTTTGACATATTCATTTACATATGCACAATGGATAATGAACTTCTACGATTTTCACACACAGTAGAGATATTAGAGGTTGAAAATTATATTAAGACTAAAGATTGGAATTGCAAATATTAATATATGCTATTTTTTTGTTACTTCTACTTATAATAGTATTTATGTACTATTTACACTTTTGTGTAATAGTGTAATATACACTTTTAGCTGAAATGTTGCTGGCTCACAGAGCCCTTAGCGACTTGGACAGTTGCTACCCCAGAGCAACTTCTTTAACTGACTCTGACCCACACAGGTCAGTATTTTTTGTGCTAATTATTACAGCTCCTGTCCAACCAGACCTTTGATTTATTCCCTGAAAGCAGTACGACAGGGTCTCTTAGTGTCCTGCCTGCCTGTCCCTTCCGCCACTGTCAGGTGCCAGCACACAGATATTTCACTTAAGTGACCAAAAGCAGTATCTACATGCTGCTATGCCAGCTTCAACATTTCCCTTCACTACCTTATTCCTGGTATTAATAAAAAACTTGCCAACTTTAATAAAGACTGCCAGTTTTAACAAGATATTCTACTATTTTTATCCGTGTCTTGTCATACCTTAGTGTAACATACAGCTTTCCATTCATTTATACACCCATCCATTCATTTACCCTCTTTACTTTACAGTCCACAACTCTTTCAATTTATTGCTTAGCTTGCATAGAGGCTCATATTACTGGCCAGATTATTCCCCCATCAAATATAATGTGGCAAATAAACCGTCTTTCATAAGCAGTGTTTCACTCACTTGCTCTGCACCATGGTCCATGAAGCATGCATTACTATAAGCTAGACACACAAAAAATAAATCACCATTGGCTTAAACGCTCTAGTAATTTTTAATTCAATTTAATAGTTTTAGTATCCTTTCACTGTCTTTATTTGCATTTGATAACTAGCTAGGTTATTTTGAAAAGAAAGAATCCGATTTATGCTTACCTGAGCAGAGACCTGCAGTCAGACACACTTTAGCAGAATTCTTGCAGAATTCTAGCAGAAGTTAGCGGATCAAAATAAATGAAAAAATAAATAAATCTGCTAACCCTGTAATGCAGCCACTGTCCTGAAAAGCAGGCTGGTCTACCCAGGCAAGGTCAATCAGATGTCCTAATCTCCTAGCCAGGCTCGCCAACTTTAATGTTGGGGGGTGAAAACCCAGGCTGGGGGCCAGTATCACCAAAGTTGGGTTTTCACAAAAACAGAGAAAGGGTCTGACGCGTGCTCCCAGTAGTAAATATTGGTGTCTTAAAAGGCTCAAAAAAATTACTGGAGATTACCAGAGTTCAAGGCAGCAGAGTGTGTTGCCACAGCAGGTCATAAACCGAAGTCAGTTTCAGAACTGGACTGACTCTACATAGCAACGCATTGTCATACCCTACTGTTCCCACGCCTATAGGCAACAACATGGCCTATTTTAAAAAAAAAAAAAGAAAATACAAACTTTACCCAACATGATGGTGTCACAAGCATCATATTTGGTGACTCGCTGCCCTCTCCATGTCTCATAGGTTCATTTTTTAAGCAATTTCATTGACATCAAACTTTGGCTGACCCTGGCCTTTTTAGGCCAGCCCCAAACGGTTCAGGCTGGTTTTGGCAGTTCCAATGGTGTTCTCCTGAACTTTTATTAAGATAGTAAATGAACCATCTCACATTTTAACCAACAGGGGTGCTGGTGCAATATGCTGGGGTCTCATGTTACATCAGTGTAACTGCAAGTACTATAAACAACAGTAGCAAGATGGCAACGGCTAGTGAAAATTCACAACTTGAATATACCCTTTTATTGTTCAAGTGGGCAGCATGGCAGTATTTTGGCTTCCCCTAAGACTGAAACATAAAGACATTTGAGTATAACTGAAAAGGCAAAAGTGTTGTGCACATATTGCAAGAAGGCAATGGTTGACATGAATAGCACAAGCAATACGCATCATGTTAAATGATGCCACAGAGAGACGCTTTGGTGAAGTCTTGGTAAGCAACAGAAGCTATTAAAAAGCCAAACCAGACTACTGAGTGGATTTGCAGTCCCACTCACAAGTCCCTTTTACACAAAGAATCGCCTTATCCCTGCATTGAAGGTTTGTCAATTCTATGCCCCTGTCAGTTTTTACAGAACAGAGCAGTGCAGCAATTAGAGGGTTCAGTGTAGCTGTTTATAAAACGAACCTGTCTTAAGGAGATAAAGGTCTAAAGAGGTGTGACTAGCGTGACATGTAACAGAACAATGTCAGCTTTTTGAATGAAGTGTTAGTCATGCGTCAGGATGCATCATCATCAAAACAAAGAAAACAGCAATGGCAATTAGGGTTGGAGCATCCTTGTAAATTAGCTAGGCAGCTGCCTGAGGAGCTCTGTCGCAAGGCCATTGAAATGCAGGTCAAAGGAGAAAGATATGGAGAGTGGCAGGCTTGCTTATGTTGTAAACACAAGGAAAGGCTGAAGAATATGTACCTCACACACACTGTGCCTGCATTCCCCCCTATTGCCTCCAGCTCTCATCAGCTAACAGTAGACTGACCTATTGACATCAAATAGATTGTCGACAAACAACAGTCAGAAATGTCAGGGTACAGAGACATTAAAAAGGACTATATTTTTAAAAATCAAAAAAATTGTATTAAACTATGCTTAAGTCTGCGTTTTCCACCATGTGCGGCCCGAAGACACGGTTATACATGACTCACATTAGACTGACGCACGTCTCTGTCTTGCTCTCGTGAATATTTACATGGTAAATTATTTTTCTATTATTTTTCTACATAATCTTCAAATCACTTCACAACATTTGTCTGATTCACACATTCATGCATTGGTGGCTATATTAAACATGTATGTCCAGCACCCAGACCATCAGCATTGGGGCCCCCCCAGGGGTGTGTCCTCTCCCCACTGCTCTTCTCCCTCTACACCAAAGACTGCACCTCAGGGGACCCCTCAGTGAAACTCCTGAAATATGCAGATGCACCACAGTCATCGGTCTGATCCAAGACAGTGATGAGTCCGCATACAGAAGGGAGGTAGAAAAGCTAGTCCACTGGTGTAGTCAGAACCACCTGGAGCTGAACCCGCTCAAGACTGTGTAGATGGACTAAAGGAGAAGCCCCCACACACCACCCCACCTCAACATCCTCAACAACACAGTGTCTACTGTGGACACCTTCAGGTTTCTAGGGTCCACAATTTCTCAGGACCTGAAGTGGACCTCCCACATAGACACTGTCTGGAAGAAGGCCAAACAGAAGTTGTACTTCCTTCGACAGCTCATGTTTAACCTGCCTCAGGAGCTGCTGATCACCTTCTACACTGCCATTATCCAGTCGGTCCTCTGCACTTCCATTACTGTCTGGTTTGGACAGGAATAAACTGCAATGGACAATCAGGTCTGCAGAGAGGATCATCAGGGGCAAAATGTCCTCCAACCAGGACCTGTACAGGTCCAGGGTCAGGAAATGGGCAAGTAACATCTCTTTGGAGCCCTCACACAAACTTTTTAAAGTCCTCCCCTCTGATAGGCGTTATAAAGCGCTGTATGCCAAGACCATGAGACACAGAGACAGTTTCTTCCCCGAGGCTGTCACTCTGATGAACTCCTACCAGTCACAGAATGTCATGCTGGACTCTTTCTTTTTAATGATGGCAGGTGTGGGGATGCTCACAAACCCCCGGCTGCCAGGGGACTTCATGGACATGGATTGCTGAAAACAAACACCATCTTTAATTATAGGATAATTCTTATGTGGTGATCCCAAGAATTTCCAAAAGTAGAATGGGAGGCAGAGCTTTCAGCTATCAAGCTCCTCTCCTGTGGAACTATCTTCCAGTCTTGGTACGGGAGGCAGACACACTCTCTGATTTTAAGAGTAGGCTTAAAACCTTCCTTTTTGATAAAGCTTATAGTTAAGGCTGGCCTATCTAGCCCTTAGTTATGCTGCTATAGGCTTAGGTTGCTGGGGGAACACTCCATGATTCACTGAGCTTTCTTCTCTCCCCCCTCTGACTCCGACTCCTTCTCTGCTCCTGTAAATGTCCATATCCTTACACTAACTTTACTTCTTCCCCGGAGTCGTTGTGCTTTACCATCCTGCAGGTTTTTCTAGGTCGCGGTGGGAGGGAGGTGCTGCTGTGGTCTTGCCTGATGCCTCCTGGACACATTAGGAAAGGAGATCATGTGACTTGGATCCTGTGACTTGGATCCTAGGCTGGATTTCCAAGTGCAAATCGGGACCCACAGATCACAATGGCTTCTGGATCAATAGACTACACCTGCTTCTGGACCACTACACTTCACATATCCCTGGATTTACAGATTCTACATACTCTTGGACTCAGCAACACCCAGATCTTGCTACATGGAGTACAATGACTCCTGGACCAACAGAGTCCACCTGCGTCTGGATCACTAGACTTTCCATACATCCGGACTCATAGAATCCACAGACTCTGGGACTCATGGATGTTTTATGCATTCTAAATGAACTGTTGTTATCATGTTTTTGTGTTCTGTACAAGTGACATTTATTGCACGTCTGTCCGTCCTAGGAAGAAGGATCCCTCCTCTGTGGCTCTTCCTGAGGTTTCTTATTTTCCCTGTTTAGGGTTTTTTAAGTTTTTCCTCACCCGGTTCGAGGGTCTAAGGGCAGAGGATGTCACATCTGTACAGTTTGTCAAAGCCCAGTGAGATAATGTGTAAATTGTGATTTTGGGCTATACAAATAAAATTTGATTTGATGTGATTTGATTTGATTTATGTCTACCAGAAGATCTGGTACCAACTGTACTTGGTACCGGATCTTCAATACTGCAGGTCTGGTACATACATACAGTTAACATCATTTATATATACAGTATACAAATATATTTACAGCTCATCAGAATGCAAGTATAGAGGGGCAAATAAATTGAATCCATAAAAAATGATCAAGTTCAGTCCAGATATTGCAATAACGGACCCCAAGAGTCTTCCCATTTATGTTCATAATTCCAGCCATTACATTGCAGTTGCTGCATGTGAATTACCCAAACAAGATCATGTAGTCAGTTTCTGAAGCACGGTGGATTTGGTGCCTTCCAGCCTTTAAGGATAAGTTTTTAAACTAGTATCATTCCAATTATTAAAACAGTTTGGATTTGAGGAGAAAGAGTTAGATGGCTCTCTTTGGATGCTCAGAAGACTAAGTCTCTGTCAGGAGAGTCTCCTGTGATAAACCCCAGTTTTCTAGTATTCTAGTTTAAAATACTTTCGCAATTCTGACATTTAGCCATGGGGTTGCTAATACCAAGTTACTTAAACATTTGTGGTCTGCAGAAAATTGTACACACTCACATAAATAATAAGTGATGTGATCGGGGTAATTGCCAATCCCCGATCAGTTGAAAAAAATGCCCATATCAGGCTCCAATGCGATCTGGGAGATCAAATCAGGACGCTCCTAGATTTAAGTGACCCTTATCTTGCGGTTCTGTGATTAGGACATCAGATCATCTACATTCATCTGCTATAAAACCAGAAATAACTTCTTTATAAGTAAAACTAATATATTAGGTGCTGTTCTTATGCCTTTAAAGCATAAATTCTTTGGAAATGTGAAATGATTTTTATCATCATCTACTTCGGAAAGGCATGTGTTAGAAAAACTGTTTCATATAATGATAAAGATTTTAATTTTAAGGCATGTCATTTTTTTTTGCTTAGTGCCATTTGGGCTGGTCCTGCAGCTTTGTGATATTATGATATTATAAAGCATAAAACAAAGGGTTATTTCTATGTTCTAATTAGAATAGGGTTATATCCTTAACTGAAAATTCTTTGACATTGAATGAGAGACAATGTTAAGGAGTAACACAAAAGTAATGCAACAAGTAGTGTAACTAATTATTTTCTAGTGGGAACAAATCATTTTTCTTTTTCTTTTGGAAAGTCTTGTTTTTTCACCCATTACATTTTATGGAGAAAATGGGAGATCCATTTTCCCCCAACATATTTGTTTCATATATCAGTTAATGCATGGGCAAAATTCTCGTGGTGTATCAAGCAATGAGTACTGTCTGCATTAGTTCTCATTAAGTATAACCAGACTTTTGAATGTTTCACTCTCTGTCGTTGCTGCTTGGAACAGGGAGGATGGCTTGTCCCGCCCCCTGTACAAGACAAGGTTTTGACACAGACATGTCTTTCCATTTGTCAAATACTATTAGCAGAACAGATAATGTTGGAGCTTATTAATACTATGGACTTTCTTAAATTTAGCCCATGTATGCATGAATGCATGTATGTATGTATAACACAGTTTTTATTTGGAACAAATAAACATCAAAACACCAAAATGCCAAATGGCAATGAGGCGCAGCCAAGCAGAAGGCCTGTTCCCCCTCAGTGTGCAGCTTAGTCATTGGTATATGGAGAAGTCTGGTGTTGCCGGACCACAGATTACAGACAAGAGATTTGAGGAGCAGGAAGTTCTCTGAGGTATGCTGGAGAATTTCTGTGGAGGCATGGTGAGGAGACAGATTTTGAAAAGTGATCCCGGGGATACAGACAACCAGCATAAGGGACAAAGGGCAGGGGTGATATCGTCACATTTACACACCCTTATGCCCTTACTGTGCACTTTTCCTGAGCATTTACGCAGTTTTTGAAGACTCTGGCTGGGAACCCCAACAAGGAGTGTGTTGCACAGATATTTGATTAGGGTGTCAAAAGTTAGGTGAGGGTTGAACCTAACTCCCAGCTTGGTGACAGAACGAAATGTCCTTGTTGGAAAATGTGATATGAGTTATGGGAGATGATTGGATCTGGTTTGGGGTGCAAACAAAAGTAGTCTGAGTGAAGCCAATCAGCTGCAGGAAGTTGTGATTCATCTCGACCTTTATCCCCTCAAGGCAGGTAGAATTTATAGATGATAGTGTAGCATGGGTTGGGTCCATTTTGAGATAAAACTGTGTCATCACAATTGCAGCGTAAAGGTAGTACATGCTTGCTAAGGAAATTGGCTGGGGGAAGCATGTATATGTTGAACAGGATGGGTCCCTTTGGGACACCACAGGTGATAGGCAGTATCCAGGACTTGGCATTTCCTATTGACACATACTCTACTATGTCAAGCAGGACTCAAACTAGGAAGACTCAGAGAGGCCAGTGGTGGCGTTAAGGCAGTTAAGGAGGATTTAATGGTCAACAGTGTCAAATGCTGCAGTCAGATTGAGGCGGATTAGCAGAGATGGAATACCAGCATCAGCTTGCATCAACAGATTGTTTGTGATCCTGACCACAGCAGTTGCAGTGCTATGGGTGGAACGGAAACCATACTGGAATTTCTCAGGGAGGGAGTGTTCATGATTCAGGTAATCAGTGGTTATAAGGCATGGATGTTTTTCATAAGGGTAGTTGGAAATGGATCCATGGCACAGGTGGAAGGTTTCATCTTTCGGATGATTTTCTCAATTATTTGCTGTACAACTTCAGTAAAATGACAGAGCTGCTGGGATATCCCACACTGTGGGTTGACAGTTGGAGCAGGAAGAGAGAGGGAACTGGAGAATAGTGAGTGGACTGTGTTGATTGTGGCCTTGAAGAAACCCATGAAATCATTACACGTTTTAACTGTAGTTACGAGATTGGGGCTGATTTATGGTCATGAAAAGCTCCATGTAGTTGTCAGGACATTTGTTGATGACGCCTGAGTAAAATTGTGACCGTGCTGCTTTGAGGGACTTAGCATAAAACTTTTGTTGTTCCTGATAGCTATTTTGTGAACAGTGAGGACCAAAGTTTTAAGATGCTGCTCAAGTGCACGGCCAGCTGTTTTCATTTCCTGTAGCTTTTGAGAGAAACAGGGAGTAGAGAGTGAGAAGGTGACAGTTCAAGTCTTCAATGGGGCATTATGTGTTTAAAAGTTCTGTTGTGGAGTTGGCTGGAGCAATGGAGTCTTTGTACAGGCGGCAGTAGTTTAAAATCCACTCCATGTTTTTTTGTCCAACTTGGTATCCGGTGGTCTTGAGGTGTTTCCTGAGATAGCACTGCAGAAAAGATTGGTTTTGTTTTCGCTGCTAATTCTGTGTAAAACAGTGCTCTCATAATGCCATTTTGATGATCCAGTGCATTTCACTAACCAGAGAGATGGGATGGTGCTCCCTGACACCATAACTTTCACCAAGAACTCCTGTGAATGTAACATGGACAAGACACCCACAGTTGAAGATTTGAGGTCGTTTGGACTGTTAAAGTCATGTTGGGGAGAGACTGGGTATCCCAAGGCTGCCAGAAGGCTGGCTGCAGGCTGGCTTTAACAGACTGACGGCTGCGGTCAGCGTTTCCAAACCAACAGAGGCTAACCACACTGAGACAGCAGGACTTCTGCTGAGTCTCTTTTCAATTAACACAAAAGGTTAAAGGAGAGCTTTCCCCTTATACCGCAACCAGGCTATATTATTTTTACAATAATAAGCTATAGACTGCTTCATTTTTGGTAACAGCTAAATATAAAGCTGTGTACTTGATTTAGTTGTGCCACACAGTGTGTGATGGATGTGTACGAAGGTATGGCATATGTACACACACAGAGGTTTTCCACAAAATGGGCAGAGTGCAGAAAGGGACAGAATGATTGCCAGTAAAGAACAAGGATGACTTTCATTTGCAATGTCTAACACTGTTCCAGTTACAGAAACATTACTGCACTCACACAAATGGGACAAGGAAAAAATATCACACACTCCCAAAAAAGGTTGCATATGTGATCGTTTTAGTCACAGTCTGGAGCCCTGAAGAGTGAGGAGAATCGTGACCTTGACTGTTTACTTCTGTTATGTGTGTTGTAGCTAATACAAACATTATATGAACATGTCAACAAGGTCAACATGAATTTCATTAAAAAACGGTATTTAAAGCTGCTATCAGTTGGAGGAGAGCAGATGTAGCCAGATAAAAATTAATAAAACTAAAAAATATTGACCACTGGTGTCACTGAATACAACCTACGTGCTGATATGTGGCCAGTTCAACACTTGAAGCTCTTTGTCCCATTCATCTGGCAGTTCCTGAGAGGAATGTGGAGTGTGGCAGCATTCATTATTCTGCAGGGGGAATGTAATCAGGAGGTATTGTTGCCATGCGGGGTGTGCTTGGTTTGCAGGGGTGTTTGGAGTAAAGCGGAATCCACACAAAATAATGCTCAAGAGTTTCATAGCAGAACAATGGACCGTAGTGAGATTATTAATTTTAATTTTAATCACTTTACCTTTCTGTGGTTTGTGTCGGTATGCGTCATGTCATGTAGAGAGATGTGTTTAAACTAAGTGTAATTGTGAAAGAGAAAAGAAAGGTAGACAAACTTTTTGAGAGCCGCAATAAGGTACATGCTTCTGGGTAGCAGCAGGTAGACCTGGTCTGTGAGCACAGCATGGATGATCTTCTTAGCTACATAATCTGGATTCAGGATGGGCAGCAGTCTTGGCCACCTGATAAGGACAAAAATAAATGAATAAATAAAGATACATCTAACAGTAATCAATACTTGATGGTGATCACATTCTGCCCCTTGTGAGCCCTTGTGAATTGGGATTGGCAGATCTCTGTAAAAATGCATTCTTTATATTAGTCATGAATGTATTGGTTTAATGATTTGGGATTTCATTTAAAAATTCCACTTAGTTTTATTATTTATTTCTATTTGACGAGAAAGACATTTCAATAACTCAAATAAATGTGAAACATTCTTTTGCTTTGTATAAACATGTCTCAGTTTCTGCCTTAAAATATCTTGAAGACAGAAATTTGCATTGTTTTGCATTTTGAAAGGTTTCTAAACTCCATAGTCCTTACATACAGTTAAACTATACACCAATAGTCACTAGCTGTGATATCTGAGGACACTGTTGAAAAATTTAAAGAAATTATTCCCTCTGCAATAATTTCAGTGTCATATCCCAATATAACAGAGGAGTCATATCTTAATTTTAGCCCCTCCCAGCTTGGTTCCTTTGCTGATTTAACTGCCGGCTCTACGTGCTTCACTCGATTCTATTGCCCCAGTTATAAAGAAAGCAAAGACACTCAAGAGACTAGCTCCATGGCTTAATCTTAGTACTCGCAAGTTAAAACAGAAAACTCACAAACTTGAAAAGGAATGGTGGTCCAGTAAACTGGAAGAGTCATGCCTGTTCTGGCAGGATAGCCTTAAAGCAATACAGCAATACAATACATACTTGAGCCTTCGCTGAGCAAGAAAAGATTACTATTCTGCGTTAATAGAGGAAAACAAGAATATCAGGATACACATATCAGGACTTATTAGTCCTGATATGTGTTTGGAAAGCTTCCATCCAATTGACCTCCATGAACTAACGACAACATTATCTTCATCTAAATCGTCAACCTGTATACTAGTCCCCATACCTACTAGGCTGCTCAAAGACGTTTTACCCTTAGTTAACACTGATACTGAATATAATCAATCTATCCCTTGTAACAGGTTATGTGCCCGTCTTTAAAAGTAGCTGTAATTAAACCTACCACAGGCCCAGAGGTTCTAGCCAACTATAGACCAATATCCATCATCCCTTTCCGTTTAAAGATTCTAGAGAAAGCAGTAGTTAAGCTACTATGTGGCTTTCTTCAGGATGATAGTCCATTTCAAGACTTCAATTCAGGTTTTAGAATACATTACAGCACAGAAACGGCATTGGCAAAAGTTACAAATGACCTCTTCACTGCATCTGATGAGGGACTTATTTCTGTGCTAGTCTCATTAGATCTTAGTGCAGCCTTTGACACTATTGATTATCACATCCTAGTAAAGAGGATGGAACACCAAACGGCATTAAAGGATATACTTTAAGATTAAGGAGTTGCCTGCACTCTCCTCTCTATTTTTCTAGTTACCTACTGTTGCTGTTATTTTTGTTATACCATTTCTGTTAACTTTCTAAGAAGTTCAAGGATGAGGAGTTGCCCAGTTTCTGGCAAAAATAAAATAACTTGATTTTTTTTCAGAAGTGTTTTTGTCATATCTTTATTTTCTGCACCACCTTGTAAAGAGTAATATCAATAAGCCTATTTATCTGTAACAGTATCGATAAGTGGCATCTAATAAAATTGTAATGATACTCAATACTAACTGCGACTTCACAATATGTAAGATTGCATTGACCTCTGTCCTCAAAAATGTAAAGAATTCACCCTTGAGTCCTAATGTATGTTCAGGGTTTCTTCTACCATTGTACATCAGGACAAACATTTTTTATATTTGCTTAATACTGTCATTTTTTCACCCAAGTGTCGGGCTGGGTGATATGACAATATATATTTTGGAACGAGAGAAAATGTCTATCAATAGATATTTTCCTCTACTGTTATATATCCATTCTAGCAAAGCGACAGCTGTGACCTTACTCACGACAGCTTTTTACGTCATTCACGCTGTCTCAACTGTTTTGTTTCAGAAACCCCCGCAACAATGCTTACAGTGTTATTTTCATTGATGAAAAGTATAATAAAAATGTTTGTCAATGACATTTTTGACAAAGACGATGACAAGCTAAAAATAGACCATTGAAAACAAAAACTATTAACAACTACGAGACGAGACTAAAATAACAGCAGTTAAGGAAAAATCATTCAGAATGATGACATTCTCCGTGTTTACGCTGTCAGAATGTGAGCAATGAGTGCAGATGTCAGTTTTGGCGTTTTCCTGCTCTGTGTCTGTGTGGGAGCAGCATAATGCTTGCTCTCTCTTGCTCTCACGCATTATATGTATCACTGACACAAGGTGAAGACAAATATGTAGCTAACAGAGATGGGTTGTCCATCATTTGTTCATATTTTTTTTTTTTTGGGGGTGGGGACGGTCGTCACCTGCATCAAATATTTCATCCTGTAAAGAGCAGTCCTTGTGCATATTTATAACATAGAATTTAGAATTTGAATTATTTGCATGGAAATGCAAATATTTGGATCTGAATCAATCAATAACACTACTAAACACCCAAGTATATTGTTCTTCAACTGACTTGGGGTTTAGATAATCCACAGAACTATCAAAAATAATCAGTTGTTATGAGGTTCGTGGTTATTTTCTATAGTCATTATTTCATGACATTTACAGAAAACAACCCAAAGACGAGGTGGGGAACAAGGGAGAGGGTCAAATTTTGGTGAACAAATGAGACAAATTTGGTAAAACTCCAAGGTGAAACACTGATATTAGTGCTACAAAAAAATCCCACGGTACATTCATACATATATAGTGCTCATAATATTTCAGGTCACAGTGACCATGACCTCTGATCTTAAAAAGTCAAGGTCTTTTAATCAAAGCCAATTGTCTGCGAGTTTTTTTTTAATTTTCAGATGTGTGGCCCACATGAGGCCACAGTGACCTTGACCAGTGGCCTGTAACCTCTAAAATCTAATCAGTTCATCCTTAAATCAGCATGGACATTTGTGCAATGTTTAAAAAAAGCCCTCAAATCATTCTTGAGATATCATGTTCACAAAAATGGTCTTGACAGACAGACAAGCAAAATCATCGCTGGCACAGAGACATAAAAACATCTATCTTAAAGCTCGGGTTTGTAACTTGTGGGAACCAAGTATAAAAATCAACTCCCACCTCCCTATTTCTGTTCCATAGCTCTGCCTCACCTTTTTAGGGTGCACACAGTCCAGATTGTTTGACTAGTGACCACTCTGCACCATGATCAAGCAACTGCTAATTCACAACTGTGAAGTCAACAAGATATTAACAATCAAACATAAATAAATGTACATCATGTTCAAAATACAACTATACTCCTTTTATTTTGTAGGTGAATGCTAATTTTGCCCTTCATTGTTGGTGAACAGACGTTTTCGAGAGATGTGAGTTAGTTGTTAGCATGATGATCATTTATGTTGAAAAATATGGATGGAGAATGCAGAGTCTTCAACAAGACATGGATTTCTAAGTATTTACTAACTGAACTCAAAAGCAAAGTGGTGTGCTTACTGTAGTTTGTGAAGAAGACGTCACTGTGTTTAGGGATTACAGTTTGAAAAGCAATTATGAGATTAAACCGACTGAGAAATAAAAAAAATTGACTGATGCAGAATGAGCAAAGACATATCCCAGAAAATCACAAAAAACAGTAAGCCATTCTATGATGGGGAGTTTATCAAGGAGTGTTTGGTGGACTCTGCAGCACTTATATGCCGTGACAAAAAAAGATGTGTTTGAGAATGTGCCCCTCTCCCAGGCGAACCAAAACAAGATGGACTGAGGACATTGCAGGAAATCCGGATGTTCCAATGCAAAACAAAGTGGACAATTTTAGCTGTTCCTCCATAGCTCTGGCTAAGATCTGCAATGTTGGGGGCTTAGCCCAGTTACTCATCTTTATGCATTGGATAACAGAAGAGATTACGAAGGCCCTGGTCAATATAAAGGGACTACAATGGGGTATTATTTGTTCGCAGCAGTAAATGCGTGCTTGGACAAGTTGGGACCAAAATGGGACAAACAGGCAGGTATTCCAACTGATGGTTGTCCAAATATGACGGAAAAATTTCAAATGCAAGATAAAGTGACTGAAATGAAATGAAATGAAATTAAAGTGGTGTTTTTCATGTATTATACATCAGGAAGTGTTAAGTCAGTGCTAAAAATCAATCATGTTACTGATGTTGTAACTAAAAAAGTTAACTTCATTAGGGCAAGTGCATTGAATCACAGATAGTTTCTTGCCCTTTTGGAGGAGCACAAATCAAATCAAATCAAATCAAATCAAATTTGTATAGCCCAAAATCACAATTAACACATTATCTCACTGGGCTTTGACAAACTGTACAGATGTGACATCCTCTGTTCAAGACTGAACTTTGTGACTTATGCTTTTCACACACGTGCCAGATGGCTCAGCCAGGGCAAAGTGCTTAAAAGAGTATGGGACTTAAGAGCACAGATAGGTAGTTTTGCAAAAAGAAAGCCAAGGACAGTCCAGACCTCTCATATGCAGTCTGGATGATCTTTTCTTCTCCACTATACATGAGACTGCACAAATGTATGAACTAAATACCAAAGTGCACGGCAAGGGCCTTTTTGTACCTGAAATGTACAGCCTGGTGAAGACTTTCATGAGAAAATTGCAGTTTCTTTCAAACCAAATGAAAGGGAATATTCTCACCACATGCCAACACTAAAAGTCACATCTCCTCTCCTTTCAACTTGCAGTGTGGATAACGCACCCAGTGATGTTCAACTTGAACTCACTGACCTGCAGTCTGATTTACTAGTGGCGGAGCACTTTAAATCAGTATCACTACTGGATTATTTTGGAGGGAGCTTGTGTTTCATATGATAGAGTGGTGATCAGAGGGTTTCCTGGTTGTCATTGTCAATTGGCAGACTTTCTGGGGAGCACCTAGTCTAATTAGAAGAGACGGAATCCATCCTGCTTTGAAAGGAGCTGCTCTCATTTCTAGAAATATGGCCAGATTTATTAGTCAGCCAAAATGACAATTTAAAGTTAAGGCCAGGAAATAAGAGTTACAGTCTTACATGCTTCTCTGCACTTCCTTTAGAGACCAAGTACAACCCCATAGAGACTGTGTCCATCCTCCGTCCACATAAAGTCAGTAAATAAAATACAAGAGGTTCACACAAGAACTTCAGAAAAATTCAACACCACAAATGAGACAGTTTACAAAATACAGAGAATTAAATGTGGAATCTTGAACATCAGATCCCCATCATTTTCTTCCTCTTTTGTCTTTACCTAGATATTTCTAGGAGACGCCACAGCAAATCATCCTCCTTCATCTCTCCCTGTCCTCTGCATCTTCTTCTCTCACACAAACTATCTCCTTAATTCTATATTTTCAGGCTGCCCTAATAAGATTTTAAAGACCCTTCCGTTAATCCAAAATGCAGCAGCACGTGTACTGACTAGAACTAAGATCGGAGACCATATGTTCCCCCCCTACTGGCTTCTCTGAACTGGCTCCCAATTAAATCCAGAATAAAATTTAAAATCCTTGTCCTCACGTAAAAAGCTATTCATGGTCAGGCACCATCTTATCTTAAAGAGCTAATAGTACCCTATCACCCATCCAGAACCTTACGCTCCCAGGATGCAGGAATATTGGTGATCCCAATAATCTCCACAGGTAGAATGGGAGGCAGAGCCTTCAGCTATCAAAGTCCTCTCCTGTGGAACCATCCACCAGTCTTGGTATGGGAAGCAGACACACTCTCTGCTTTAAAGATTTGGCTTAAAACTTTCATTTTTGATAAAGCTTATAGTTAGGGCTGGCCTATCTAGCCCCTAATTATGCTGCTATAGGCTTAGGTTGCTGGGGGGGTCACTCCATGATATACTGAGCTCTTCTCTTCTCCTCCCCATCTGACTCTGTTCCTCTAATTATCCACGTCCTATCAAAACATTAGACCAACTTTACTTTTTCCCCTGAGTCTTTGGGCTTTATCATCCTGAAGGTTTTCTAGGTCACAGTGGGAGCTGCTGCTGTGGTCCTGGCTGACGCCTACTACCCACAATAGGACAGGAGATCTTGTGACTTGCATCTTAGGATAGATTGTGCTGCGTAAATCTGAATCACTGGATTACAATGATTTCTGGACCAACAGACTATACCTGCATCTAGATCACTCGACTTCACATGCCCCTGGATTTACAGATTCCACATTCTCTTGGACTCACTGACTTCATCAGCAACACTCAGATCTGGATACGTGGACTACGACTACTCCTGGACCAATAGACTACACCTTCTTACAGGTCAATATATTTCACGTGAATCTGGACTATAGATTTATGAACTCATACAATCTTACTTATCTTTTATTGTCATGTTGCTGAGTTCTGTACAAGTGAAATCTATTGCACGTCTGTCCATCCTAGGAAGAGGTATCCATCCTCTGTGGTTCTTCCTGAGGTTTCTTACTTTCCCCTGTCTAGGCTTTGTTAAGTTTTTCCGCACCCGGTTCAAGGGTGTAAGGGCAGAGAGGGTGTCACATTTGCACAGTCTGTGAAAGCCCAGTGAGACAATTTGTAATTTGTGATTTTGGACTCCACAAATAAAATTTGATTTGATTTGATTTGATCCCAGACCCTTCAGTTAACATGCTGTAGTGTCCTTGAGCAAGTCACTGAACCCCAAATTGCTCCTGATGCTGCGTCATCAGTGGTATGAGTATGTGTGAATGGTTAATGCTCATGTTGAGTAAATGGCACCCTGTGGGTTAGTCATGGCCACCAGTGTATGAATGTGTGCGTGAACAGGTGAATGAAAAATGTGCAGTATAGAAGCACTTTGAGTGGTCAAAAAAAAAAGATGACTTAAAAAAGCATTGTATAAATACAGGACATTTATATTCACTACTGGATTTTTATTCTTTTACTCAAAAATGACAATTTTCCACACACAAAGGGACTTGCTCTGAAGATGTTTGATCTCCTCAGATCTACCTACATATGTGAACAATCATTCTTATTGATAAAGTTTAACAAATCTCAATACAAATTCATTCTCAGTGATGATCCCCCGTCAGCTGTCCTTTGCAAATCCATCTGACATTCAACCTGATTTCAGTGCATTTGTACAAGCCCAACAGAGACTAAATTTCTCTCAATGAACAAGAAAAAAGAACTGAGGTAATAAGAGAAACAAAATGGCAATAACACTTATTATTGCATATAGTTAATTTAAGGCAGGTCTTTGAAATACAGCAAAAATATTAGCAAAACTATTGTTGTGAATGTTGATTAAATAGTGACATAATGTTGCTGTTTTAAATATGCCTGCTTCACACTTCTATAACATGTTATTGTAACATCTAATCTTGCCAGTAGCGAAAATGCTTTATATAGCGGGCTTATATAAATAGATATAATTCATATTGAACAGAACTGATTTCAACCTATCGGTCTGGCCATCCACAACAGTCCCAGTTCCTGATGTGGAACATTAAGAAAATTAATTGCCCATCCTAGCGTCAAGGCAAAGTCACAGAATACAGTGTCAATGCCATCTGCTAAAATGTGATTTGCGACTAATTTAACATCTGTATAACTTTTAACATCTCTTAAATTAAATCACATTTCAATCAACCTACATTAAATAGTAAGTTATTTAGTTAGTTGACAGTGACGTTAACCTTTCATTATGGATATAAAGCTAAAAATTTATCTTCACTATCCTATTAAACACTTCTTTGATATTTTGTCATAATTAGCATATGGATTCTTTACCTATGAGTAAAAATGTAACAGTTCACTGTGACCTTGACCTGTGTTTGGTTGTTGTTCTATGTTTGAGGTCACATGCCCAGCACATGTATGTATGAAGGATGTGAAATTAACAATTAGGACCCAGCTGCCACAGTTTCCACAAAGCAGTATTGAACCTTTTGCAAGTTTACCAGTATATAAAGAAATGAAAAATACAGTTAAGTCCAAAAGTATTTGGACAATGTTAAAGTTTTTATCATTTTGCATTAATACACCAACACAATGGATTTGAAATCAAGATGTGATCAAAGTGCAGACTTACTGCTATAATTTATTGCCATACAAAAATAAGGCATGTACCTTCACGGCACTTTTATACAGAGCACCTCCATTTTCAGGAGCTAAAAAGTATTTGGACAAATTAACGTAATTGTAAGTATAATCGTAGCTTAAATATTTGGATGAAAATCCATTGCAGTCAATGACTGCCTGAAGGCTGGAGGCCATAGACATAACCAAGTTGTGTGTCCTCTCTGGGGATGCTTTGCCTGGCCCTCACAGCAGCCACCTTCATTTGCTGCTTGCTTGTGGGTCTTTTTGCTTTCAGGTATGTCATCAGTAACTGAAAAGCTACTCTATTAGGTTGAGATCGGGTGCCTGATTTGGCCACTGAAGAATTCCATTTCTTTGCCCTCAAACAATCTTGAGTTACTTTCACAGTATATTTAGGATCATTATCCATCTGCACTGTAAAGTGCCGTCCTATCGATTTGTCAGCAATACATTCCATGGCATAACATTGCTTCCACCATGTTTGACACATGATGTGGTATGCTTTGGATCATAAGCCATTCCTTTACTTCTCCACACTATTCTCTTCAGTCTGATACAAGTTTATCTTAGTTTCATCTGTCAAAAGAATCTGATTCCAGAGCTTGGGAGGGTTTTAGCTGGTTTTTTTTTTCTTTTTTTAGGGCAAAATCTAATCTGGCCTTGTAAACCCTCTGTATTTACATTCTTGAAATTGTCTTTTGATTATAGAGTTTGAAAATGATACACCTACAGTATCTTCTCCAGAGTATTCTTGACTTGTGTCATTGTTGTGACAGAGTTTTTTCACCAAGGAGAGTATTCTTCCATCCTCAACTTTAGTTGTCTTCCATGGTCTGCCATGCCTTTTTAGATTGTTGAGGTAACCAATGCATTCTTTCTTTTAAATAATGTACCAAACTGTTGATGTAGCCCCTCCTAAATTTTTGCTATCTCTCTCTTAGATTCATGTTTAATTTTTTTTGACAAACTAATGCTGTTCTCCCTTCACTTGGCATCCCCTTGGATTTCACATCAGTAGCTCCTGTCAAAGAGCTACCAAATGCAATTCAACACCTGAAATCAACATCGGACCTTTTATCTGCTTCATTTGTCTAAAAGTAACAAGGGAGTGGCTCAAACCTGAACAAGAAGCTTCTTGTTATTCAGTTGTCTAAACACTTTTGAGGCCCTAAAAAAATGGAGGTACTAAAATTGAACCATAAAATCGCCATAATTCCTAAATGGACTGTGCAATATTTTAGTGAAACCTCTTAAATTATAAACTTTCAAATTTCAAATCCATTGTGATGGAGTATAAAGGGAAAATGATTAAAAAAAAAAAAAAAAAAAAGAAAGAAACTGCCATTGTCAAAATACTTCTTACTACTTACTGTAACTGAATATGGGATCCTGTGGTGTTTGTTAAAATAAACAGAATGTAAAGAAAATCACTCCAAGCATTTAAGATTTAACCATATGCTGCAAACATCTCAACAACAGCTAAATAAATTTTAGGCAGGTCAAAGGTTTTCACAATGTTTTTTGTTTATTTTATGGACCACGAAATAACCCTGATTTGAGAAATAGAAAGTGACAGGCCATATGTTGAGCTCTGGCATAAAATCAAGCATCCAGGTGCTTTCAGAGGACAGTTGGATAGAACACAGAAATAAATATGGACAACTCTGCAAACACCTCTAAAACCTAACCCTAGGTCACATAAGTGGTGGTGGTGGTCATCTGCCTCACTTATTGTCAGACTTCTCTCTGATGGTTGAAGGTATACTGTGTAAAATTTTGGTGGATTATGTATAAAAATTGGAAAAAAATAAAGGATAAATTTAGAATTTAGTATGTGTCCAAACTGTGTGACTGATGCAAAGCACATTTTATAGACTTGGTGTCTACATAGCCAAAAATGTGGGAGGTAAGTTTCATGGCATTTGAACAGTGTTTCCAAGATAAAGATGTGAAATTATTTTTCCCATTGTGACAGACTTCTGAATAGACGATAGCTTCCAGTATATGAAAGGTTTGTCCTGGTCAACAGGATGTGCACTTAATGTCTGCTACCCAGGACAAACCTGTGTTTTAGTGAAATTGTGAAAAAAAAAAATAAAGTGCACTTCCTGTGCCTGTTCTTCTTCTTCATATTTCTTCAGTTTAGTAATCTTATCAAACTTGTTATGTTATGTGTGGATCAAATTGGAGATGTACACATAGACCAATTAGGCATAACATTTTGACCACTGACAGCTGAAGTGAATAACACTGATTATCTCTTTATCATGGCACCTGTTAGTGGGTGAGATATATTAGGCAGCAAGTGTAAAATTTGTCCTCAAAATTGATGGAAAAATGGGGCAAGTGTAAGAATTTGAGCAAGTTTGACAAGAGCATCTCTAACATTGCAGCTCTTGTGGGGTGTTCCTGGTCTGCAGCAGCCAGTATCTATCAAAAGTGGTCCAAGAAAGGAACAGTGGTGAACAGGCTACATGGTCAGTGGCAGCCAAGGCGCACATGGGGAGGGAGGGTTGGCCCGTGTGGTCCAATCCAACAGATGAGTTACTGTTGCTCAAATTGCCCAAGAACTTTATGTGGTTCTTATAGAAAGGTGTCAGAATACACAGTTCTTTGCAGTTTGTTGCGTATGGGGCTACATAGAATGAGCCCTGTCCACAGGCGAAAGCGCCAAAAATGTGCACGTTAGCATCAGAACTGGACAAATAATGAAAGAAGGTGGCCTGCTCTGATGAATCACATTTTCTTTTACATCACGTGGATGGCCAGGTGCGTGTGGGTCGCTTACCTGGGGAACACGTGGCACCAGGATGCAGCACTATGGGAAGAAGGCAAGCTGGCGGAGGCAGTGAGATATTTTGGGCAATGTTCTGCAGGGAAACCTTGGGATCTGCCATCCATGTGGATGTTACTTTGACACATACACCTAAACATTGTTGCAGACCATGTACAACCTTTCATGGAAATGGTATTCCCTGATGGCTGTGGCCTCTTTAGGATAATGCGCCATGCCACAAAGCATAAATGGTTCAGGAATGGTTTTAGGAGCACAACAACAAGTTTGAGGTGTTGACTTGGCCTCCAAATTCCCTAGATTTCAATCCAATTGAACATCAGTGGGATGTGGTGGACAAAGAAGTCTGATCCATAGGGGCCCCACCTCACACCTTACAGGACTTAATGAAACTGCTGCTAACATCTTGGTGCCAGATACCACAGCACACTGTCAGGGGTCTGGTGGAGTCCATGCCTCGACAGGTCAGGGCTGTTTTGGCAGCAAAAGGGGGCCCAACACAATATTAGTCAGGTGGTCATAATGTTATGCCTGAGCGATGTATAATTACATATAATTTTCTATTTCATCACTGCAGCTTTAAAATTGGAGTTGTTGTTAGTCTCAATCTGTTAGATCCTATTTAACGATGTGGTGTTTTAGATCGCTGATTGTTGAGTATCGTTCCCTGGTTGTCAAACACTGATGCTTTCAATATGTGTGAAAACCCTAAACAATGTTTGATCCACATTTATCTAAAGTAAGACAAAGCTTGAAGTAGAGTGGGTGGAGTTTGTAAAACTATGAGCCCTGGAAATTGGGAATTAGATTTCAATCACAAATGTTAGTCAATCTTCTCCCGGAGTTTGCAGTTACTGCAAAAGAAATTCAGGATCTTCCAGAGAAAGAATCAAATGTTCTTCAGTGTATATCACCTGATCATAAACTAATAGAGCAGCTTTTCAGTTACTGAAGACAAAAGTGAGAGTAAAAAGATCTAGAAACAAGCAGCAAATGGCCCTCATTTGTTGCTTGTTTCTCTCTGTTTTTGCTAGGCCCTGACGGCCTAGCAAAGCATCTCAGGGGAGGAAGCTGTGATATCTAAGGGTTCTAAGTCATTGACTGTAAAGCCTTTTCATCAAAGCATTAAAAACAATCCTGGATCTGGTGTCAAATGTAGTACTAGGATCTAACGAAACAAGCACATATTTAGAATTTGTCAGTTTGTCGGATCGTCCTTTACCCTCCTTCATTGGGGGACTAATTTTCCTAAATGCATTTCTTGCAATAGTCCTCAATTTAAACTGAAATTCTACACTGTAATCACATCTTGGTTGCTTGTTTTCCAAATCCATTGTTGTGGTGTACAAAGGCAAAATAACAAAAATATGGTGACTGTCCAAATATTAGTAGACCTAACTGTATGTTATCTTCATTGGACTTCCACATAATTCATAAGCTAATCTTCACTTGTCTGCCATGACAGTCAGTCAATGTCACACCAGGAGCAGCAGTGATCATTGTCAGATTACCAACACTGCTGAAAGGCTTTCTGTAAAACAACTAGACAGGAACACACACCTTTAAGGCAAGACAACAAAATCTATAGAAATCTATCACTGTGATTACTAAAGCCACTGACTAAAATATTAAAGAAGGATTCAGAACAAGGGGAAGATTAAGAAAACGTGAAATAATCGTTAAAGTGGTGTTATACAAGAAAAAGACTAAAGAAAACAACAAAACAGGTGAAGGATGAGATTGAAGTTAATGATGTGAAAGACATTTAACTTTTGTGTCTGGTTGATTAACCTCAGCGGAGCAAAAATGAAGTAATAATGAGCATTCATTTGAAGCCAGCAGAGCAATCCAAAGAGAACATTATTTTCTCTGCGGTCACAGAAGCATCACTGTTAAGAGTTTATGGTGTTGTCTAAGATGTGGGATTTCAGATTTCCCTAGCTGAAATGATCTGTAAGTCTTATTGAATCTACTTCTCCCAGTTATTTTACACACACATTCCCAGAGACACTGGCAGAGGTGGAGTTGCAGCCATTTTCAATCCTGCCCTGTTTATACACCCTCAGCCCAAACAAAATTTTAGTTCATTTGAAAATCTCATTCTTTGCATTTCCGATCCAGCCATGAAAACTCTGCAACCAACTATGTGGTGACTATGTGGTCACTAACTGTGATTTCGGGCTATACAAATAAAATTTGATTTGATTTGATAAGCTGCGGAGCCACTGTGTTGCATGGTCATTATGTCAGAGACACAAACTTTGAATATTCTATTTTTTAAAACCATGTAAACCCAAAGGTTTTAGATGACCATACTGAGGCCATCATTATTTTATTATCACTTTTATTAAATACTCTGCTCCTAGTTAGTTCATGTTATTGGCTTATAATTTTAGCATTTTACCTCTTGCCACATGGAAACCCAGAGATGACTGACACTAAAACTGTATTACAAAATACTAAAGTCACTACTATTACTACCAGTAAAAGTAACTAGCTTTATCATTGTAGCAGCTACATATCTCCTTCCCAACTACCTGGGATAAAATTCTCCAAAGATAAATTTATTTAGATACTTACTTAGTTTGACATCCATCAAACATTCCTGTGTTGATGAAGTATGGGCACACAATAGTGGTCTTCACGCCATCTTTGCCAGTTGCCAACAGCTCCAGACCCACGGATTCTGCAAAACCTACTGCTGCAAACTTACTGGCACAGTAGTCTGCAGAAAAAGAGGTCACAGGTAAAGAACTGTCACTTCTTTATGTCAGTTTATGCTCTTTGTTGTATACCTGAAACTAATTCATTACTTTAGAAGGCTGATATGGCATGTTTGCCTCAATTCTGGGCATGTTGACACCACAGATTCCAACTGAGGTGCATTAAATACCCACCTCCCTTCCTCATATATTACCACCATGTAATACCACAATTAGACAGTTATAGTTTCTTTCTATGGCTAAACCTGTAACATAATTTCATCTTGGCAGTAATTATGGCAAATACAGTGTGAGAGGCAACTCAGTATTGGAGTTCTATTAAGCATTAACGTTCCTTAGTCAAGACCATCTCATATAGCTCATATTTCTCTTCACAAAGTTTTTGTCAATGTTCCAACAAATATTAACTAGCCAGAACATTTCTATGAAATTGTAAATAGTGAATACATCAATAGAGAGCACAGGGCACCAGCTTTTAGCAGAAAAAAATCTAGCTTCATTGATTCATTCATTTCATTTCCATCAATATTTGTAAGTTGGCACACCCAGTTTATATCAAGAAAGCAACATTTCTGACAAAAAGATGAGACATACGTGATGATCATCAGCTGGCCCTCTCCTCCCTTAACGATTTATACTCATCCCGCTGCCTCACCAGGGCTGAGGCAATCACAAGAGACAGCGCCCCATCCTGCACACCACCTGTTTGACATATTACCCCTCTGGCAGGCAGTACCGGTCCGTCAAAACCAGGACAAACAGACTCAGAAATAGCTTCTTCCCACAAGCCATCACTGCAGTAGAGAGAGACTGACTATATTTTTATATTTTAGTGACTGTATTTACTTATATTTTTATATTTAAGTATTGTTGCTTGTACTTTTTATCTTAGTTGATGTTGTTTGTCATACTCGGTTGATACTACAATTTCATTGTACACTTGTACAATGACAATAAAAATGATTCTGATTCTGATTTTAAAATGCATTTCACAGCACCTTCTTAGTATAACAATGAAAAGCCTGATTGCCAAAAAATCTTGTTAATGGCAGTAAAGCATTATGTAATAAATGAATAAATTTTAAAATGTTGTCAATGGCCTGGAAAAGAGTTAAATAAAGGGAAACTTTACTCATTGGCAAACAGCCTTGTATTTCGGGCAGCATAAGCAAAATTAAATAACAATTACCTTCCTGCATGTTGCTTGCACCCAGTGTTCCCACTGGATGACACAGAATGGGGATGATTCAAACTATAGATTTTACTTCCTTAATTTGCATTCTAAAGTCACCAACAGTTAATAAAGAGAGCAGCAAAATTGTATTTATTTATGTATATGGTGAATGAAAATATATTTGTTGATCCAATCATAGCAACCATACATTCTTTAAATGGTAAATTGATTTTGATTTAAATTGATTTAAAGCTTATAGAGTACTTCATTTAATGTCTACTGACTCCTCCAAGCACTCCACGTTTTTAACATTCACACACGGATAGCATCTAAGTTAGCAGCTTATTAAGAGCACACATGCATTTACACACCGATCTTGTCCAAGGACACTTAGTAGGGGTGGGAGGAAGTCAGCATTCTGCATGGTAACATTTCATTGACTTAAATGCTTCGAATATTGTTATTTTATTATATATATTCTAAATAAAGGTTGCACTGTGGTTACTATAATAAGTAACCATCTTGGGCCGAGTGCATCATTGACAATGCCGAAACAATTGGTGCGTGTGTGTAGATACAACAAGAACCTCCTCAGTCTATTGAAGTTTCACAGTGCTGAGCACCAAGGCTCATTACTCATTCACACCCCATCATTCACATGTATACCATGTGTTAATAAGCAACAAACTTTTGGTTTCTACTAGTCTGTCTCTGACATCGTGTGACAACAGCCCCTTTTACACAGAGAATCTGCCTTATCCCTGAATTGTGCTTTTGACAATTCTCCACCCTTACTAGATTACAAAGAAACAAACAGGGTGGTAATAAGTACTTCAGCGTGGCTGTTTAAACAATGAAGCGGCACTGCAGAGTAAAAAAGAGACGGGACCAGCGTGACATATACCAAAACATTGTCAGCCTTTAGTGTTACATATTAGTCAAGGGGCAAGAAAGAACTTCATAGAAACAGAGAACAAAGACATTAGCTATGTTTACATGCGCAAAATTTCTTAATAAGATTAAAAATTTAAGGGATTGGAAATTCCGAATCCACTGTTTATATGGACGCTAAATCAAATAATCGTATCATTACGTGCGTATACTGTACATTCACCAAGCTTTAAACAGAATAACAGCATTTTGACATGCGCAGATTTGTCTAATTTACCTAAAATAAACCGCAGAAGAAGAAATTGTACTTCCGCCTGTGCTGTATACAGTGTGGCTGTACTTTGCACTTTTACGCTTTTCCCTGCAATTTAAACTCCACACTCTTAAAGTATGGACCTGCACCAGGTTCTGAAAGCTCCACTTTTGTTTTTACTCTTCTCCGTGATCAAGCTATGGGCTCAGCAATGCACAATGCTCCAACGTTACAGGAGAAGAGAGCGGGAGGACATGTGAATCCCTCCGAGTTTTGTGCTGCTGTCACAACACGTTGGCAAAGGGCACACATGCGCAGTGAGGGTAATTTTAGCCCAAACAGGAAGTCGCGATTGGAATAAGTGCGTCCATGGACACAATTATGGAAGAAGGATACGTGGAGCATTTTTATTCTGATCAGCCCTTTATTCCAAATATTTATGTCAACATTAAACATAGCTACTGCAAGCAGGACCGGAGTGGCTATCTAGACAAACTGGGCCGTGGCCTGAATAGCACTGTCAAAAGTGTGCTGAAATGTCAAAATAGAAAATGTTGGAGCGGCAGGCTCGCTTATGTTGTAAGCTAAAGTTGTAAACACAATGATAGGCTGATGAATATGTCAATCACACATACTGCGCCTGCATTTCCCTCCAATCCCCTGCTCTTACCAGCCAACAGTAGACTGGCCTACTGACATTAGTTTTGATTGTCAAAAAACACTCCCAAAAATGTCAGGGTACTGACACACTTTCCTAGAGGGATGTTGGGGAAAACAAGGGCTATTTTCTAAAAACTCTGATAATTAAACTATGATTAAGTCTACAGTTTCCAGCTTGCACTGTCTAAAGACAGTTATGCATGACTTAAAACAGGCTGACGCATGTCACTCTCATGTTCATGGAGATATTGTTGACAGTCTGGACATTAATACTCTGATGACTCCCTTCATCAGCGCCAGTCCAGAAAGAAATGCCCTGTTTGATGCAGACAGATGGTAAGACATGTATTTATTGCTGCTGCCATGGTGTGTACGTGCTGTGTCTTAACTGGTCAGTTTAAGTTTTGAATATTAGATTTTTACGTTTGGGTGGCAATGAGGAAGTTGCCAACTTGGAGTGTTGCACATTAAATCTTTATTCCTATCCCTATAAAGTGGTTTGTGTGGTAAATTGCATAGATAAAGACCAAACGAGTTTAAAACCTTATAGCTATAACATTACTTTTTATTGCATTATTTTTGTATGGATCTGTAAAATGTCTGCTTATTACACACATTAACATTGCTGACACTGAGTGCACTAGCATTGCATTAACTTTGCGTTGCGTTTGGCATATTAGTGTTTGTGCGTCATTGCTCATTTTTGCTCTATAAACAGATTAGTGTTTGTGTCATTGCTGTTATGATACAGTGCAAACATAGGGGTGGCCTGATGGCGATTGTTGAATAGTTGTTTTACTTGTGTGTCATCACAATGCCCCACCCCTTATGAGTCCAGCCAGCTTACTCTTTTACACAGACACCAGCTTGTCTCTGATGCGGAGGCAGATCAGAGACCATCAAAACTGATCCCAAGCGCCTTGGTAGCTTTAACACAGAATGCGAGGCGCATAAAAGGCATCTTGAAAAGGTGGTGCAAAAGGGGCCAATGCCCGGTTCCCCACTGTAAAACATGATAAAATGCCAACAGTGAAATTAGAATTTATGTAATTTTTTAAAGTACCTGAGTAACAAAAAGAAAAAAAAAAAATCACAGCATCCATTATCCATATTGTAATTTGGAACTATCATTAAGGATGCATAATGCTACCTTATTATTGTAGATGAGTTTTGCTGACAATAAAAATATGAGTCACTTCAGAACACTGTGTTTAATGTTGCTGAAATTTCCAAAAATATCAAGGAAAAGCATAAATCAATGACCTAATCCCCTCAGACTGGCTTGAGACCCAAGAGCATTAAGCTTAACTGACATTTCATGTCACACAAGTTTGCTTTCAGCTCATTTGCATGATGTCAACAACTATGAAACAGTTTGCCAGCTTGGGAAATGGGAAGATGGGAAGAGAAGGTTAAAGATGTTTTTTACATAGAAAGCATAACTGCAAGATTACATTTAAAAATGTGGTCATGACCAGATGGGCTCCTATTACTTTAGACTTTTTTTAAATGATACATTTCTATAAGGATATTACACATGGGTATCCATAAGTTTACTGTAAATCCCCCCCCCTTTTTTTTTTTTTTTTTTTGCTATATAGGTATGTAGATACTGTATGTACAGAGTTATGTACAATATTTTCTGCAGGTTTAATTTTTGTCAGTGGATGGTTGGCACTACTACATGTATGTATGTTTTTCTAAAGATGGCAAAAATTACATAAATATGGACTTTAAAAGTAGACTGACAGTCATGGACTAAATATTGGGATGTTTAACCTTACATTGTAAAATTTAACATATGACTGCAATGGATATTTGATTTTGCTTGACGAATAACAAGGTTGATTTGAAAAAAAAAATGTCTCAATGATCAAATATCAAAATTGTTCTGAGTGTCTTATACTTGCTGTTTATTAGCTAGATTTTGGCAATACATTATGATACCAGGGTTATAATTAAATATCTTGTGGTATATACAATATCGTGATATTGAACATCTAACCTGAACTCTAAATTTAAATCTAATTTAAAATTTAGGATGTGATGATTTGCAAAACACTGAAACCCCACATTAAATTGACAAATAGCACAAAGACACCATATCAAATGTAGAAATTGGGAAATTTAACTGTGCTTGAAAATTACTGTGTATCCTCATTTAGAATCTGATGCAAACATGTTTCAAAATTGTTGTGACAGTGGCAACAAAAGACAGGTAAAAGTTGTGAACTGCTAAAAGAAAATACCTGGTGAAACTTCTTTTTATTATTATATCTGTCCGTGGCTGTGATGCCACTTATATTTGAATCACAGTACATCTTTACATTCCTATTGTTTAGAGTACATAATATCATTTAATAATTCTTCACTGCATCTTTAAATGCAATCTATGGATGCTGCATCCTCCAGCTAAAGAGGAGAGGGATCATCTGGCTTGTTATCATTGTATAATTCAAAACTAATTTGTAGGCTAATTCGTAGGGGTAACCCAGTGGGTCAAAGCCAGTCATACTCCATGTAGAGGTACACAATAGGATTAAAGTAAACATAGGCCCAATGAATTGTGTCAGAAAAAAACCAGAGTTAAAACAGATATGCAAAATAAGTAAGCGATTAACTTGGACCACTAAAATAATTGATTACTTAAAAAGAAAGAAAAAGAAAAGGGGGTGCAGAGGTTTCCAAAAAGTCCATTCAGACTTACCATGTTTTAAGAAATCTCAGTGGTATACCTCTTATATTTAATGTGATCTTCTCTAATGGAATACCCTATTTGAATTCATTCACCCATTGTGAGTGGCCTGGAGAATCCTCAGAAATCCATTTTGACAAAATATATTTCATGGCAGTTTTCATGGCCAGCCCAAAGAAATGAGCTGAATATACCTAACTAAACTGGAGATTAGAGTAGTCTCTCAGTAGTGCTATAAATGGACATAGGCTAAATTCAATTTGTAAGACTTTCTTAAGTGTGATTTTTTATGTTCTCCCACCATAAATCAAATTTTGGGCATGTCCAGATCATATTAAAGATGTTTCCTATATCAATCTTGCATCTGGTGCAGTTTGGAGATGTATTACTCTTGAAGTAGCTAATTCTTTCAGGAGTATAAAAGAATCTGTGGATAATTTCAAAATTACTGATTTTGTATCTTGCACTTATGTGGACTTTTTATGCAACCGTCAACAACTGGGACCATTGATCATCATCAGTCTGCATTTTGAGATCATTCTCCAATTTCTCTCAAATCAAATCTGTGTTATTACTATTGGCACATAGTAAAGTTAAGTCAGTGAAATATGTTTATAATTGACCTTGGGTCAATAAATATTACAATTGTGAAAGTGCTGGCTTTTCCAGGGAACAACCTAATTGTGAATGTATAAAATGTTGCAGTTGTAGATATCTATAAAAGTTTGTGGCAAAATTTTTATAAGACTTTTTAAATTGCCTAAATTACATTAGTGTATCACAATCATACAGTTCATCGACCTAGGTTATATTTTTCAAGGCTCACATTTTAAAACCCTTGTCTTTCTGGACAAAGACATTATAAGTGTAAGTGGAGATAGAGAGGGCTCATGTTTTAAATGATTGGTTTTTTTTCTCCATATTTTAAGTGAGTTGGTTATTATTCAATTATCTATGTACTTTTTTTTTTAATAATTTCATTATTAAAACAGTATGGAGTATGTAATTTCTTTCTATTTAAGATATGACTTTCTATCTATGTCCGGGGGGGGTCATTTTCTCCAAACCAGTTAAAAAATACTGCAGTTCTTGCTAGTATAATGAAATTATTCCTTTTTTTTTTTTTTTTTTCTTAACCTGACCTGTTCAGCAGCTGAGGCATGCAGTGTGAAGATTCTGGATGCCTTGTTATGCTACAAAAGATTTGTTCTACAAAGGAGAAGTCTGATATACGCCACCTGTTGTGATCTATGCTTAACTTTATTGGCATGGCTACTAGATTGCATGAGTAAAAAGAGTGGATAGAAAGAGAGAAAAAGAGACAGGTTAGGGAAGGAAGAGGGTTTGAGGAACACGAAGAGAACAACAAGAAAACAACGACAACCAATAACAACAACAGTAACAATGATTGCCATAATAACTACAACAGCTTACTGCAACAACAGCACTAACCCTAGGGTTTACAATGCAATTCTACCATAGTTTTTACCATGGTAGCAAAGAGAGTGCCCAAAATACATACAATTACAATTGTAACAAAAATTGCTAAAGGACTAACCCAGTAGTGTTCATGAGGCAATTGCATCTACACAACTATCCATTGTGTAGTGTGTAGTGTGTGGGTGTGTGTGTGTGTAAGTTTGTCATTGGATGTTGTAGGTAGTTGATGAGGGAAGCTGAACACCACCCCCTCCAGCCCCAATCAGCCGGGAAGTCATGACCCAGGCCCCAGATGGGGAGCCCACCATCGAGCCCCCCCATAGCCGGGGGAGACCCACAGGGGGACGCAAGAGCATCAGCCCCACCAGGCCTACCCGCCCCAGCGCAAGCCCAGCCCATGGCCACAGAGCCCCACCAACCAGGGCCCCTGGCACGGAGCCCACAAGGCAACCAGAGAGGCCAGAACCCCCGCAG